>VZRW01012467.1:225198-357299 GCA_013398125.1 Aegotheles bennettii
GGCCGCCCTCCCCAGCCCGCTGCGCCTCGGGAGCCGCCCCGCGGGGCTCGGGATGGCCCCGGGCAGTGCCCGCAGCGGGGCGAGGGGACGAGACCCCCAGGGGCCGCCCGCTCCGCCCCGGGGGAACCGCAGAGCCCCTTCGGAGTGCGGGGGCAAACCCGTGAAAAGAGACAAAAAGCCCTCAAAGTGTCCGAGGGAAGGAGAGGAGACGCTGGGGGGCACGGGGGGAGCGGCACCGGTGTCCCCTGGGGAGCACTGGGAGCACAGATGTGTGCCCTGAGGAACACGGGAAAACTTCACACATTAGGGCAGCGTTTCACGGAGAAGTCGAGAGATTTGGGCATTTTTTGAATAAAAAAATAAAAGCAACTGGTCCGAGGTTGGGTTTGGGCAGCAGAGGATGGAGCACCGAGGTGCTGGGGATGGGACACGGCCGCTCCAGCCCTGCTCCCCCAGGACGTGTTTTTGGGCTAGAAAACACCAGAAATCAGTACGGAAGCAGGCCAGGAGTTAAAAACATCGGTGTAGTAAAACAGCAAAGCAGAGAATTCTGCTGCCTTGAAGAAGTAGAGGAGCTGAGGAGAAGAGGTTGCTCCTTCAGTGTAAATCCCCTTGGGTTTGGCTTGCCCTGGAACTGACAGAAA
Source organism: Aegotheles bennettii (assembly GCA_013398125.1). Lineage (NCBI taxonomy): Eukaryota > Metazoa > Chordata > Aves > Caprimulgiformes > Aegothelidae > Aegotheles > Aegotheles bennettii. Next base: position 225,843 of record VZRW01012467.1, read on the forward strand.
TTGGTGAGACTGGGGAAGAGAACTGGAGAGATCCATCGTTCTGACTTGGGACAGTTAAATAAGCTTGGGGACAATGACCAGGTAGTGCTCGCACTGGGACTGGGTTGACAAGCAGTATCTATGAATTGTTATTACAGCACCCATTAATTGCTTTCCATAATACAGGTTACATCAATGAAAGGTGTTTTTGTCTTTCCAGCTGTTGAAATGCAGATTTGGGTATTCTAGAAGAAAGGGAAAGAAAAAACTGAGTAAAAGCACAGATTTTAAAGCACAATTTATCTGCCCTTATTTTTTTTAAGTAGTAAGTTTTGTTACATGCTACATTGACTTTTGGAAGATACTGATTTACGTTTAAAAATTCAAAATGCAGGCAACATTAACTTGGTATTCATATATGTTTCACAAATTGTGAAAAATGGTTCTAAAAAGTCTAGGTATTCCTCTGCAATCTCCCTTAATCCAGTGGATTTTTGGAAGATGTATTTAAAATAGCACTCAAAACTGTCATCTGGTGCTTTCTGAATGATGCAATGAATTCACAGCTACCAGGAAACACTTCATCCCCTACAAGGGAAATGAAAAAGCAGAAATTCACAAGTACTATGAAATCTTTTGTTACCAGGTATAGGAATGTTGCAAAGCTCCTTGGTAATAAATAAAGGCAAGAATGTCTCTCGAGGCATGAAATCCTAATGTGCTTCTGTGACTATACCTGGAAAATTTACTTCAGTTTACTGCTCTGTGAATATTCTACCACAGAAACTGTCTCGCCTGTGGGGACCCCTCCCACCACTGAAATTGGGTAAAAAATACAGGGTATGTCTGGGAGGACATCAGCCTGTGGAGGAGCGGTAACACGGCTGAACGTCAGCTCCAGCTTCTGTAGTTTGAGGGAGCTTTATAACACAGCTGTTTATTTCTGAGATGTTCAGATGAGAACATCTGTTTATAAACACCCAGCTGCTTAATTACAGGTGGTTTTGCACAGTAAGGGGTAGGACATTCCTCCTCTAATGAACAATTCTGTATCTTAATATCATCTTCTACGCAAAAGGACCCGATTTTAGGTTGCTGGATGGAATGGATTCCCCAGCAGCAGCCTGGGCTGGCATGCAGCAGTGTGGAGCAGCGAGCAGAGGACATCGAGAGCCTTCTGGTGCCAATAGTCCTGGGGCAGGCCAGAGCACGGTGTGTGCAGCAGTGGGACCTGGCCAGGACAGAACAATTCCCATCCTTACTCTCCTGAAGGATGTTTTTCACTTGTTGCTAAGCGCAGCAGCGTTCGTGGTAAAAGCCACGGTGTGTGGGGGAGCTGTGCAGCACCAGCCACCTTCAAACACGGAGTTCCATTTGCTAATTGTGTTCAGGCTGCTGCAACACACAAAAATTCTGTCTTTTAGATTTGTTCCCTCTTACATGTATTGTATCGAATTGAGCAGATGAAAAACCTCAGATATTTTCTGCTCCTGGTACATAAAGCTGGGAAACACTGGCTCTCACTTCTTGGAGCTACGAGTGCTGCTGCAGCAGACCCAGCACAGCCCTTGCAGGATCGTGGCAGGGGAATAACTGCTGTGTGCTGCCCGCCTGGCTTTGGACAGACCTTCCTGGCCTCATGCAAGTTGCCTGATGGGACTGAGCCACCTGAACCATCTCCCTTTGTTCTCCTGCAGACAGAAACGTTCCCCAGGGCACTCCTACACTGTGAAAATTAATGCCGTGCAAACCACGACAATCTCGCATGTTTTGGCTAACGTTTTACAGTGGTAACATGCTACCCTGTACATAACAACTTCAAATGCCATTATATGGTTATGGTCAGAGCTAAATAAAACCCATCTTTGCTAGTTTATAAAAATATATGAAGTTAGGCTTTAATAGACTTGTGATTTTTGTTCCTGTTCAGCTGAGCGTTTAGAAGGTGAGGAAGTTGACTGGCTGAAAGTCTGTGGCTTGTGTTATGCTGTAGATTATTTTTGTCCCTTCCCTAAAAGTCTTTGAATTTCTTAAACAACCAGCATTGACTCCTCTTGGAACATAATCAACCTTCAAAATACTTTAATTACTAAGTATGAGTTTTCTATTTCTTGAGTTCAACCTGTTTTATTTTATATTCACATTTAAAATAGGTAAATGCAGATGGTCAGATGAAAACGAAGGCATTGTTGGGTTTTAGAAGCGAGTGCACTGTTGTGACAGTGTCATCAAAATCCTCTGTTAATAAATTTCCCAGCCCTGATATCAAGATATCTTGACCCTAATCAGCATACCTCATCCCTAGAGCTGGCAGTAGCTGCTGCTCTGTCTCTTACCACAGGAACCTCAGCAGTTCCCAGAAGAAAAAGGTTAACAAAATTCTTACTGCAACTGCAGAATAGGTGGTTGTCTTCTGTGCCAGCCCAGCATGGGATTTCCCCATCCTGCTTAAAGTGTCAACATAGGTAATAAGTTTTGTTTGGGGTAACAGTTTTTATGGCTTTGGGTCCTGTTTGATACAGAGTTTAAGAGGATCATGTTTTCCACAAAATGCCAGCGTTGTTTGATTGTTTTCTACAGAGTGGTAATTTGGTAAAATCTGTGTGTTCTTTCTTAAAATTTAGAGGTCAAGGTTTGGTTGTTTTTGTTGTGTTTCGTTTTGTTTTTCTTTTTCCAAAAATTCCACTAGTTCTCTTCTAAACACGCAAGCTATACACTATAACAATCATAAAATTACTGTGGCTGTTTTACAGATCAATAGTTAATTAACTAAAGACTTCAAATACAGGAGGTTTTTGTCCATCTCAAAATGTCTGCAGATGGCATACATATTAATATTCTGTGCAAAGACTAAAATGTATTTGGACAACAGAAGGAAGAATTATTTCCACAAGCTAAGAAATCTGAATTTGAGGCAGAACTAATAAATATCCTGAAAAAACAGGATCGAGAGAAGGACTGAAATACAGTTTCAGCTACTGCATTGTATTGACAGTGAAAATTCTGGCTGTAGATCAGTGACTAATTTTGAAAGAGAATTTCAGCAAGGAGGACTGCAGGTCTGGTGAGCATCCAGCTTACCCAGTAGTTCTGTGGAGTCACAGGAAGAGAAGAGTGCTATGAATCGTCATAAAAGAGATTTTAAAAATACATAAATGACTGCACATTCCTAGGCCACAATGTAATAATATTGCAAAGATAATGAGCCTCAACCTTAATGAACACTAAATATAGATATTAAAATATATATTGAAGTGGAGACCATTATTAAATCGTTAAAATATAATTATGGCTCTCGCGGAGGAGATCAGGCAATTCATGGAGACAGAGAACTGACTTCAGATTTGCGCACCGCCTTCCAACCCAAATGTCAGAAAGAAACATCTGAAGCACCGAGGAGAACTCGCGTGGCTGCCAGATGCAGACATAAATCTGTCTGTCTGGGGGCTAGCACGGACAATGCAGTGAGCCCCAAGATAAGCATGTCGTGCCACATGTGGCTTTGAAGTGAGCATGCAGAACATAATCCACAGGAAGCATCTAGGTATAAAAATGGTCTGGAGTCACACTGGGAAAAACATTAACCCCCTCTAGACTCGAGGAAACAAATAGCTGTAAAGTGATCGTACACAAGTACGTTTACAACATGGGGAAGTTTCTTTGGTTACGAACTGCTGACAGGCCCAGCAAGAATAGAACTGACACATGGGTCCCTGTTGGCAAGCAGATATAGGCCACTGTGGATCTGCACTCAATCATTTGCAGTGCTAGAAGCAGGCTAGGAAAAAAACCATTGAAGTTTTTCCAGATGAAGTGATGTGCTCATGAAATAGAATAGCAACAACTTTCTCTGTAACCTTTGAGAAGTTAGCACATGGAATGGTGCTGGTGGTTACTGGAGACCAGGTTCAGTTGGTTGGATCTGCTTTACCTTGGTAGGACAGAGGAGTTTGCGAGCTAAAGCACTGATTTACCAGTATTCCAGTCAAAGTACTGAAACGGGCACAAATGATGTCTTTGATCTCTGAAGTAATTAATAAAAATAAGCTAAAGAAAAAAACCCAGATGCTACATATCAAAGACAATGGAGAATGGAAAGAATTTAGTCAAACCAAGGACATGGTAGCACCAGTGACTAGAAGTCATGTCAAGGAAATAAAATCATAGTAAGTAAATATTTGCAGAGATACCAGGAATGGAGAGGTGGTTGTTCAGAATTATATAGAACACAGCATTTGCACTTGGAATAAAGACTGTATGGAGCCCACAAATAACCAAACATAAAGCCCATAAGCCTACTTGGAAGTACTTCCAAAGATCAGGGCTGCATTTCCTTTTCCTACGGAGTGCTGATTCCGTAGCTGTGCATCAAAGCCAGCTCACGGAAATCTACAGCTTTACAGGAAGGACTCTTCCCCCCTTTGCAATCTGTTGTTGCTCCACAGAAAGGCAGTGCCATGCCCAGTGTCTGATGCTCTTTACAAACACAAATATTTTAACATCTTTGTTGTCTTCTAAGGTCAGTTTTGTTTCCTACTAGCTGGTAAGAAGTTCTGTTTACTTCTTGAATACACATCAGAGCCATTCAGCCAGTGAGCGCAGCCTGTCAGGAGTCCTCCAGCTAAGCCTGAATGGAAAAGCAATGTTCCCCAGCTGGGTTCCCACAGGCACAGGAGCTCACTTCCTTACTGTATGCCATGAGCAGCATCCTCATGACAGCAAATTTATTTGTTGGAGGGGTCTCCTGGGTCCAAACTCAATCCAAGCATGCTTTCGCTATTAACTTCAGCAGGTCCTAGACTGAGGCACAGAGGGTCTGTGCCATGCCCTCCTTCATCCTCTTTAGGTTAATAACTCTATTTTTTCTACTTTTCTTCATGTTTTTCCTGTCTGTATTTCCTGTGTGAGTCCTTTGTCTGTTGTGATATATTTTGTACTTTGCTTTCCCATCATGTCCTTCACTTCTTACTTGAACCATTGTTTCAGTTCTTCCACCACACCCTTCTCCTCCCTGAATCTTTCCTCTTTACACATATTGATCTGCTTCATCTTGAACCCCTTTATTTCTTCCCTTTCTTTCCCAGAGTTTTCATTCTCCAGGTAGCACTTAGAGACAGAACACACCCCCTCTGGAGCCCTCCTTCTTCCTTCTCCCAGAGTTGGGGTCTGACACATCCTTCCCCTTCCTCTAGACCCAAACCAGCAGGCACTGGGCTCTGCCAGCTTCTCAAGCCACGCGTTAGCTTGCACACACTGGGATCAGGGGCAGGCTAGCAAAGATGTTCAGATGCTAATTAGGAAGAGTGAACAGTAGATGACTGCATGGGCATTGCCTGTTGCAATATAGCAGTGTTAGGCATTGGATTCGGCCAATTGCCAAACTGTAACCAGGGCTGTTGGCCCTTCTCAGGCTCATGGCTGAACAGAGAGAAATCTTGCAAGGGAGAAGAGTACAGAGGGAAACTTTGTGTACAGAAAAACAATGAAATAGAACTCATGCATGGCAAATACCTGAATAAAACACACCTCCAAGCTTCATCCTAAACTGGAAAAACCCTGAAGCCTGTATCCAATTGACAGAGCCCCACACAGGGTTAAATCTCTTTCTGGCTTGATGTGGTATGGCTCCTTCTAATTCCACCAGCAGCGAGTTTGGCCCTCGGTGTTTATTGAAGCCATAAGAACAATTGTGAGCGCTGAATCCACCCATCCCGGGTCTGTATTGGCAAAACACAGGGGGCTGCTTTCTTCTGCAGCTGTTTTGTGTAAAGAAGAAATCGCAACAGCAACTGGAAATTAGTCTGAGGAGGGCACGGTCCTATTGAGCCTTTCTGAATGCTAGGACATAGATCGGTGACAAATGGCTGGAATTCTAAAATGCTGTGACAAACAGACAATGGGAATGCATTGTTCAGAAACGGGGAGAATTAATTGGGTTAATTGAGGAGGAGGAGGAGCACTTTGAGAGGCATTGTGGTGAAGTCATGTGTAAGTACACACAAATAACTTTGTTGTTTTTAAGTTTTGCAGAAGCATCTGGCAACAACATGCAGGGAAGAGGAAACTTGTTTTATGCATCAAGACCTCTCTATGAAGGAAAGAAAACTTTAGCTAATTACAGGATGCCTGCAAGAAAAGAACCACCTTTGATTTCACCAGTATTTTTTCCTGCAACACAATGCCTAATAAAAACCAGCAGCCAGTGACACACAGGTTCCTATGGCATTACCAAAGCATCTCCTCCAAGGACAGGGGGGGTGTTTGGGCTCCCCGTGCTACAGAAGCCTGACTCCTGCTCTGTATGGCTGGGAGCCAGGTCTGTGCATGGAGGTTTGCACCCCTCTGCCTGCTCATGATCCCACACAGCAGAAGTGTTGGCCCAGGAGCATCACTCTGTTGGTACCTTGCTCTGCAGCATGGCTGCACGCTTGGTACCTCTGCAGCCAAGAAATGAGTGTGGGAATCCCCAGTGCTGCTGCGGGGTCTCCTGAGCTCAGCTGTGCTTTCAGACAGGTAGAAATTATCGAGATGGGCAAATCTTGCTGCGGGACGAAGGCCAGACCTTGCTCACCAGTTTTTGTGAGAGGTCCATGAATCGCCATGTGTTAAGAACTAGTCAAATGGAAATGATAAAAAATAGGATGTGGTGTTCCTTTGTTTGCTCTGGAATGCTCTGGTGGTAACGGGGCTGTAAAGACACAAATTAACACACAATTCCAAGGCAGCCGCAGTGCCAACATGCTGGGAATCCAAGCGCATGGAAGTGTGTAATGCCCTGTAATCCTGACACCACCGGTACAGCAGAACTTGCACTCATTTTGTTCTCAAACAAGTCATACCTTTCCATATTAGTGACTTCAAATCACATTCTATACATTTAGGGCTTGTCAGCAATGAACCAGAATTATATGCAACCGAGTTCACTAATGAAAAGGAACCCAGGATGTGGCACTGTGCGAGTTTTAAGCTCAGACTTGTAAGTAAAATGTATAAGTAATGGTATAAGCAGAAGAGAAATATTACCACTAAAAATGTGTTTTATGAAATGTCATATACCTTTTAAAACATCTGTCTTTACTGCAAGAGATATGACACCTCTTTAAATTGAAAACATAATTCCAAACTCTGCCACATTTAGTACCGCAGATGGGTCCTGCCTTGGAGTCTGAGCCAAGCCCAGGAGCCAAAGGGAAGAATTCTTTGGATTGCAGGAGGTGCTACATATGAAGAAAGGATTTTTAAATATTTTCTTAAATATCACACACCTGAAACAGAAGAATTCATAGGGAGTTAAGTAAGGAGACTTGAAAACTAAAATCCTATTTCTTGAAACAAGAAAAGAACACAGTATAAATGAATGTGGTGCAAGGTCTTGATCTTTTATGTCCTTATGGAAAAAGTGTTTGTAGCCCATTGTCCGCGTGCTTTGTGGTCCATCTTTCTTACTCCCTCTGTTTTATTGTCGCAGTATTTACATGACTATAGCATTTAAAGGATTTAACAGTCTGCTTCTGTGATTTTAGTTGGGGGATCTAATGAAAGACTCAAAGGTACTTGCTTGGTGAGGTTATGCCTGGCATCAGTCTCACACCACAGAAATTGGTGCTGATTGGTCTTTCTTCAACCTCTCTCTCTAGAATTTTTTATGCTTTGGGTATTTACTACATCTTGCAGCAGTAAGCTCTGCAGTTCAGTTACTCACCGAGTGAAAAAAAATGCTTCCTTTTGTCTGCTTTGAGCTGCAAATGATAATTTAATGCTACTAACTCTTGCTTGGCCATTGGAAGGAGCAGATAATTGTCTCTTATCTTGCAGACCGCCCACGTCCCCTCCTCTCCTCTGAGGCTTCCCTTCTTTTCAGGCTCGCAGAAGCTGTTCTTTTGGTTTAATTATAGTTCTTGACCTTTTCTGTACGTTTTTCAATTCTAGCATGTACTTGCCCAGATGGGCAAGCAGAAGTGCACACAATACCGAGATGTGGTAACACAATGGTGTGCTCTGTTTTGTTCTCTCTCCCTTCCCTCATAATTCCTGACATTCCACTTGATTTTTCTGACAGCCAGCAGTGAGTTTATGTTTCCACAGAACTACGTATCTCCAGTAACTCTTTTTTCCTTGATGGCAATACCTAATTCACAGTTTTTCACTGTACACTTTAATACACTTCTCATTGTGTGTATATCATAATTTCCTGGCAGTAAATTCAACCTGACACTTTATTACCTGGTCCCTCAGCATGGTGAGATACTCCTGCAACTCTTTGCAGTTAGATTTTATTTTCATTACTTTGAATAATTTATCTTCAGCAGCCAACTTTGTCACCTCTTGCCACCTCCTCCCTTTTCCAAGTCATTTGTGAGTATTTGGAATGGCACAGGTCCCCGTACAGATCCCTGTGGGACTCCACTAATAATCTCCTTTTGCTGTGAAACAATATTTTTCTTCCTACCTTTTGCTTCCACACTTTAACCACTTTTTGACCCTTTAAAGAATCTTTTCACTTTCCCTGGATAGCTCAATTCCTCTGAAATTAATGCTTCACTGAAGTAGCAAGAAATAGAAAGTAGAGGAGTGAATCTGACCTTTTATTAAAAAAAAACCCAAACCAGCAAAGCCAGAGGATGGGCCCTGTTGTGCTCTGTGGAGTGTCTGTGTGGGGCTGGAGTAACGGCTAGGACATCACCAGATTCATGGTGGGATGCACAAGAGCCTGACCTACCCCTGCAGACAAATGACAGCAATTCTCAGCTCCTGGCTAACGAGGGTGAACCGGGTGTTTTGCCCAAGCACAAATTCTCTTGTGGGATTTGAACTCCTGAACTGGCAAAGTTCCATGCAGGAATATGTTAGTGAGGTTGATTGCACCCACTACGTGCTTTGAACTATCAAATATTAAGCCTTGCTACATCGTTTGTCTATGAGAGGTGATCTGATGCCAACCAAATGTTAACATACCTGTTTTTTTGTGGTGTGTTAGTAGCAGCCCTGCAATGTCACCTGCACCCCTGGGCACGGCCCCTTCCGAGCGCTCCGAGCGCTCCCAGTGCGCACTCGGCTGGGCTGGGGAAGGCAGGGGAGATGTTAGCTGCCGTATGGTTCTCATCAGGGCCAGTTGGGATGTGACAAATTTCTGGAGCACAAAGTCAAACAAACCAGAGAGTGAACAACAACAGGGAAAACAACCCAACCCCCCAGAGAATCAAAATGGGTGCGATCGGCTGCGTTCCAGAGGAGAGCTCCAGCAGGGTCACAGGGTGGCAGAGCTCTCAAACCATCCTCTGAACCCCAAACCTGCTCGACGCCTGCCGCCCAGGGTGACCAGGCACAGGCTGTGCACATGTGTGCGTGGGGGGGCCCTGGCTGTGCCCACAGCCCCGGGGGGGTTGGCAGCACTCGGAGCAACCGGGGCAGGACCGGCACCGCTGCTGCTGTGGGGTACAGCGGGGTGGGAGCCCTGGGAGCCCTCCCCTCCGAACAGGCCACCGGGGAGCAGCTGGTGCCATAGGAGATACAGTGCTACAGAGAGGTGGAAAAGGGAAGGAGCAGTTTAAGAGGATGCTACCAAGTGAATGCAAGTGACTGAGGAAGATGAAATCCCTTCTCTCCCGAAACATTCCCTCAGATCAGGTGGAGCAGCCGAGGTCTGCTCACTATAGAGAGGGTGCCCCTGCCTGGGAACCTGTCCCCAGAGGCACCAGGGGGGTCACCCACAGTGAGTAGGTCTGCCTTGGTAGGAAAAAGTACCTGAACAACTAAGACAATCCAGGAAAGGATAGAGTGAGAAGTTTACCCCCTGTCTTCTCACTCAGGCTTACAACTCGGGAATCACCTTGTTGGTCACATCTGTGTTACAGAATTTACAATGGGAGGAACGCATTGAATGATAAAACTGAAGGCAGAGAGCCTCAGCTCTCCCTTCTGTAAATTTACAGAATCCCAGACTGGTTTGGGTTGGAAGAGACTTCAAAGCTCACCCAGTGCCACCCTTGCCATGGGCAGGGACAACTCCTACCAGCCCAGGTTGCTCCCAGCCCCATCCAACCTGCATTGCTTCACAAGACTAACAGAAGATTTACAACAGTGTATAATCATGGAGCTCTTTGTGATCCACAGAAGGTAGAGACTAGAGAAATATTTATTAATAAAACAATAAACACTAATTTTAGAATGACTTTCAGTCACCCCCAAAGAGAAAGAAAAGAGTGGATTATGAACTGTAACTTACATACAGACTGTGGCAACTGCAGGGATTGTCAGAGGTTAATATGTTGCCCCAAAAGACTCTTTTGTGCTTTCACGAAAGGTCAGTATTTGTCTTCTTCCATTACTGCATAACTTGAAACAATTGCAAAAGGAAAAAAAAAAGGCATTACAGTAGAGTCTCCTTGCCAAAATGCTGCTACGCCTGTAGTCCTCAGAGAGCTGAGATAAAGAGACAAGAAAATGAGAGGCCGGATGACAGCAAATCCATCACTGCTCCGATCAGCCTGACTTGGAGCTCGGCTGGGGACCCTCTGCCCCCGCTGCAGCGCCCACTCTGCCAGGACAGCCCTTCCTCAAGCACCACATCAGCCATCACAGGAGCTCCCGGTGGCTTTTTAAAGATATTTCTGCAAAGCACTACTGTATCCGAGAGCACCTAGTCATCCAAAATGAAAGCGAAACTCCGCAGGTTATTTTTGTCCTCCCTCCATGCCCAGCAGCAGGGGACACTCAGCCCTGGCGCTGGCGCGGGGTGCTCTGGGGTGCATGAGAAGGCATCTCCCCAAGGCACCGGTGGCTGGTTTTGTTGAGAGACCCTTCTCAATAACTGACAAAGAAAACAGGACACCACAGTGCTGGGAGCAGAGCCCGGGGTGTCACCACGTGTCTGCCCTCTCTGGACGCTGCCGCGCTGCTCCAGCAACCCCGGGGCAATGCAGGCTGGCGGGGATGCTCACAAGAAGATGAAGTGAATGTATTAAATTGCCTTAATGTTGTACCTGTACTGCCACTGACCAAGTGGGATGTTCCCTCAAAATCCACAACCCTCACCCAGGCCTGTCCTCAAGAGTTCATACTCCAGCCAACGCTCCCAGCCAGTGAGGAGGAGTTGGTGGTGTTCAAAAACGGGTTGATGAGGCACTTGAGGCCATGGTCTAATGGTCTGATGGTCAGGAACATGATGGGATAAAGGTTGGACTTGATGATTCTGGAGGTCCCTTGCAGGGTGGCAAGGGATTGCTGGGTGTGCTGGGTGATGGGCTGTAGTACCTGGGGAAGCAATTTGCTGTCAGTGTCTTCACAGTGAGCTGTAACCCTCGGCATCTCATAAACAGTTAATGATAACTGGTAGGGAGAACAGTAACAAATCAATGTACAAATTCAATTAGGAAGAGAAAATGAAAATATCATGTGAATTACCAAGCTAACCTGATACGTTTTAGCCTTGAGTTCAGAATTCTGTTTGGTTTAGGTGATGAGCTCTAATCAGATCTGAAGGAGGCTTCAAAAATTTATAACAGATGTGAATGAAATAGATAATGATTTTCATTCTTGGTGATGTGACCAAGGTTATAGATAGGGGGAGGGAGTTTCATGAATATAATTTGGCTAGTGTGCTTCTAGCTTTTCTGACAAAGATTAACACTTTACAGCTTTCTCTCATTTAGCAAGGTGAAAAGTGATCAATCCCCTGTTGATCTAAACACAGATATAAAAATTGACAGCCTGAATTTCCTACTGCTTCCCTCACAATTTAATCAGTATCTGAATGATGTGATTTTGTTCTGTTGAAGGACAAAATACCTTCTCTAGAGGGAAGCAATACCAGGGTTATCCTTCAATATGGGAGGATGCTGCATCTTCAAACCTGTACATGATGGCCTGCATGGTGCTTAGATGGCCGGTAAAGCAACTCCTGGCCAGGTAAAAGGCAGAGGAAAGTGAGAAAATACGGGTCAGGTCCTTAGACAGTGTTAATAGTGGCATTTTCCTGACACAGAGCTGCACACCTGGAGCATATCAAGTTTCCAGCTCAGAGGCTCAGGGACCTGCTCTCCCCAAGCAAAGCTTACTTGAGGAAAATATCCGTTATTATTCCAGAAAAGAAGAATGAAAGAAGTCATATATAGAACCACATAGAGCAGAGTGTACGAAGCCTTGAGGGGATCTGGGAACTGGCACTTTGGAATGCAGGCCCAGAGATAAGGGAATTTCCAAAACGACTCCCTTGTGCATGTGCAAGGGGAGAGTTTGTGGATTGTTGCATTTCACTAAGCACAACTCACAAAGGAACCAGTTGGACTCACTGGTGAGACACTGTCACGTATTTCCTGGTATTCCTCCCCAAACAAATAAGTGATGGTAAAAAATCTTCATCAGCCCATGAAATGGCTGAGGAATCGTGGTGAGGGAGATGGTGAAATGCAGAGAACGACAGCATTGTTTCTGAGCATCTATGGAGTCCTTAGCGAGCATCGTCAGATTATTGTGTTTAAATATTTAATTTGGAACAGGGCTGATGCTTCTTATCCTCTCTTGAAAAAGCCTCTCATGATACATTTGGATACATGCATGGGTAAAAGCCTCAGAGCCCTCCATGGCCTCGATGGCTTCATGTCAAGGAACACAGCCTTGCACATGAACACACGGCTGACCCCTGCACATTCACAACACTTCCTCTTCTTGCTACAACCCCATTCTTCAGATGTTCTCTAATTTTCTGAATGCTCAAGAACAGAGGAGAAATTTTGGTAAATAATTCAGATTGCCACTTTAGAACACAACCAAGCTAACAGACCGAGGGGTAAAGTGACTTCAGCCTTCTCTTCCCCTACGTTACAGCATTTACTTAGTTACATTTGGGGTTTTCAAGTACCAGAGTGAAGAGAGAATACAGAGACAAATATGTTGTTTGTTTTCCCAGTGCCAGATGGATGGATTCAATTTTCAGATTTCTTAAACTGCCAACACTGAAAAGTTGTAAAAAAAAAAAAGAAAAGAAAAGAAAAAAACCCCACATTTGTTTTAAAGATCTGTCATAGTTCCTATAAACTGCATAGGAATTTTCTGGCATTTATAACAAAACAGGGAAGAAACTAATTCTTGATTTTCAAAGTTCCATTGAGACAGTATTTTTCTTATTATGCAAGTTTCACAACCCCTAGTTTCCTTCTGGGTATGCAGAGGGGTGAAGCTGCCAGTGTGACAATCCCTGAGCAGGGCAGCAGCCAGAGAGGCAGCACTTCCCCAGCCCGGGCAGGGATAAAAGATCAAGCCCGGAGCCTTGAGCAAATAAAAGGACCCGTTCAGTTTAAGGGCTGACTGTCAATAGGAATGAATGTCTGTGGGAATGCTAAAAACAGCTCCCAGTGTCAGATGTGTGCTGGAGGGACAATTCACAAAGGATCCAGGGGACAGTCAGGGCCATGCAATTATAGAGCCACTTAATGATAGTCCAAAATATGATAGTTCCCAAAAGACCAAAGGCAATGCAATTAATTTATCGGGGTGTGTTTGTGTGTATATTACACACAACAACAACATATCTAGAGGTAAAAATGTCTAATTTTAAGTTCATTATTTTTCGGTGGCAGGGACTTCTGCACAGGCATTTTAGTGTCTGCTGTGGCAAACTTCCTGCAAAATAAAAGCCTGGGTCTGTCTCACCCAGAATTAGACTGACTCCCCCCTAGGCACTGGGTCTCCTTGCACTTTTGGTTTCAGGATAGGTGGCCATCTATTTAACAATCTGATGGAAAATCCCTGTACCGCTCCAAGGACTGCATGTTTTGCTGTGAATAATGTAGATATTATCACATGGAATGAGTAGGGCGAGCTCGGGGCTAAGTTTGATGCATTTGAAGTGGTGGCTGATGCATTAAATGTGCTCCTGCTGTGGGAGCCCTGGAAAACATTTGTGAGCTGCACATTGCCATGTCCTAACGTGGGATCCTTGCAGAATCCATCAGCTGTTGCCACCTTAGCAAGACATGGGTAGCCGGGACAGCAGCCATGTGTGGGGCTCTGTGCTGTTCCTAAGTTTGCCTGGTTTCTCAGTGTCTGTTAGGAAACAGAGCTAACCAGGTACGAGCCAGACAGATGACTTAAACATCAAGAACTCTCATTAGAGAAAAACAAGTACCAGTAAAAGAAGGTGTAAACTCCCTAGTTTTCAATGCAGTTTTGCAGAACCAGACTACTTCGGTCTTTCCAAACTGAAGGTGAATGTGTTTTTCATTCTTTCTCTTGCTATTAAGTCACAAGATCAATTTTCCATTCTGCCTTTAATCTTAACTCACAAGGACTCAAAAAAAGAAGTTTTTTTATGCACTGGGTAATTTTTGCAAAAGTGTATATGAGAAAATCTAATGAGATAGAGCAAACCCTATCAGCTTCCTCTGGCCCACATCTGCCTTTTTTTGAGTTTTGTTTCCTTAAAGGAAATAGACTCATTCTGCTTAGAGACCTTTCATTCCTCGTGGGCGTAGATGCCACAGAAAGGTAATTAATATGTAATCACAGACTGATTAAATATGTTATTTTATGTTTTGCATTTATGAATCATGCCTGAACTCACAGGTCAATGGACATCTTTATTCACTAGTGCCATCACATTTTCTGTATTCCTAGCAAAGTTGTGTCCTTTAGGTGCTTTATTTTATATACTTTTAAAGTACTGTGCTACATGTTTCAGATAGACAACAGCACTTACTGATCTATGCAACTCTTCTAACAGAGGAAATGGAAAAGGAGGGACCAAAGACAGGACACATCTCTGTCCACAAACCCACCTGTCAGGTCCTGAGCTCCCCAGGGTTCCTGTGCCCCCTCTGCCTGCCCACGGGGTTTGGGTGGCTGTGCCATGGCCAAGCAGCCATGCCTGTGGCCAGCAGGAGCCTCTGCCACCGTGCTGATACCCTACACCCAGGCAGGTGGCCCTGTTCGGCCACTGAAAGTCCTCAGGAAGCAGAAAATCTGCATGGAAGACTTCTTTCCAAAGGTGAATGCTTTATTCACAGATACGCCTCGTAACCCATAGTGCATTTTCAAAAGAAGTAAAGAAGTTCTCACCAACAGTCTGCTAAAGTCTTGTGTGAATCACTAAACTAGCACAACAATCTGGAATAATTGGCAGTTTTCCACTCGAAAACCTATTTTACTTCACTTGTGTCTGCTGGGTCTCGAGAGAGCTGTTTTTGTACAACATCCAGAATTCCAGGAAAACCTGCAGTTCCCATTACACAGCCATTTCTCTGTTTCCAGAACCAATCTGCCACTAACACGGTAAGAGTCTTGTTAATAATTCTGCTTTGGCCTTCTAACAGGATAATGTTTGTACCAGCTGAGACATTCGCCCGTCCCTTTATAATGAAGGTACTTAATGAGGTTAAACACCTCCTCTTAACCCCACAGACCCCACCAGTTCCCATCCAACCACCACATCCCTTCAACCTCCACTCCGGTAGGGAGCATCGCTCCATGTTCCCGCGCATGGAGGGTTCTGGCCCCGCCACCTTCCTGGCTTCCAGGTTCAGTCCTGAGTGTCTGCCTCCCAGAACAGCACAGAGACAAGGGCACAGGCATTGCCTCTCTCTAGGAGGAAATCATAGACCATGTGGCTAATTACCTAGGGATTAACGTTCTTACTGGGTATGGGTTAAAACTGCCCAGTTTGGGAGAACCCCACTGCAGCCCCACCAGCTCCCCGGGGCTCAGCTTTCCCCTCCCACCGCCAAGGGCAGTGGTTTCTGCAAACCAGCCTGGCCTTGTAAGCACAAAAGGTGTTGAACCTGTAAATACTGGATTTGTTACTGTTTTTCTGGAGGCAGAGGGTTTTGTAAATAGTTTTCTTCACCGCCCAGCCCAGCAAACCCCAGCAGAAGGTTTCTCGCCTCCGGCCCAGTTTGGTCCATGTGAATTAAAGCATCACAAGTAAATTTCCACCATTGAGTAAATCACTGCCCTGTGGAAGCGAAAACATGCTTTAGCACGTGGTGTTTCCAAAGCAAGTTTATCTGGAAACATTCTGTACCAAATACAATACCAAATTCTCTATCAAGTGGGGTTGTGAGCCGGCGTTCTAGACCCTGCCTTACAACAAGATAAAGTGCTTTACCTTCTCTTGGCTCCCTCTCCCTTTGGTACCTCTCCCACTTTGTCCTAGACAGAACATCACTAACTAAGACAAAGCTGAGGCTTGGTGAGCAGTGTGTCTGAGGAGGGTGGCACTAATGGCTTTGCCCGCAGCCGTGCCCCGGGGAGCAGCCAAGCCCTTGGCACGGGCTGGTCTGGGCTGCGTAAGTGCTCAGGAGAGCTGTGACAAGGCCAGGGGGTCACGAAGCAGCTGCAGGGGTTAAGATGGGAACACGATCTGGATTTTTCATATTTCAGCCTTTTTCCTCTGTGTGGGGAAAACTCGTACTCCTGACCGCGTGGGTTTGCAGCATCAGGCCCCTTTCAACAAGGAGCAGGTCAGGCAAGGGAAGCAGAACTGAAACTCCTCTTCCCCAGCGAGTTCCAGGGCAGTGTTTCTCCACAGAACCGGCAGGACACGATGCCTGGTGCCACGCTCACAGACCCAACCCAGAACCGGGTTGTTACAACCTGGCAATGGTTGCCTTTGGCTGAAAGTCACATTACAGGGAGGTCTGCTGGTCCCTCGGCTGCAGTGGAAGAACTTAACGGGGCCAGTGTTCTCAGAGCTTGGTCATTTGATGGAGACAACAGAAGAGGACCCCCCCTTCCAGTTCTACAAGACTGAGACCAGAGAAGGACATGCTGGGGATGAGAGCTCTGGCTGCATGACCCTGGGCCAGGCTCCGTGCCATCCCCGTGCAAAGTGGAACCACAGCCACAAGTGCCCCGAAAGAGAAGCCACTGCTGGGGTGAATGGCAGGACACGGCTGCACAGGGACCGTGGCCGAGGGGGAACCGTGGTGCCTCCTCCTGGCTGTGCAACACTTCTGAGCACCTGGAGCAGTGAAAAGAGTTAACAAAGGAATGTACACGAAGGTCACGGGGAAGGAATGGTTGGACTCCAGTCACCTCATTTATGGGAGTTTAAATAGTTGCTGAATGACATTGTGGGCTATTAAGTTAATTGCCCAAGTGACCTTTTGGAAAATGTGTAAACTCCTTAGGGACAGAGCAACTGGAAAAGCACAACACACACACACAGTTATATGTTCCTACATATCAGGGGACTGCAGACAGGAGCAGATGTGGGCAATGGGCTCATCTAGAGTGACCCAGGGGACCTCTGCCCCAGGACCTCGGGCACCCTGGCTTCTCTTCTGGCATTTCTTATTTCCCTCACAGATTAGATGAAAAACATCCCCTGCAAGCTGAGCATCAGGAGCAGTCGTAATGCCACACGGAACGTCGGTGTTTTGAAAAGGTTCAAAATTTCCACTGAAATTAAGCATTTTCTTGTCCTGTTTTATTTATCAAAACTTCCTTCACTTCATCAATTACAGACTAAAAATTTACTGACTTAAGACCAGACCACATTTTTGCTTCTCACCCGGGCGGGTCTCGGGCTGGTCTGCCGCTAAGATAAGGTCTAAACCATTTGACTTCCAATGATATCGTGAGCAGCTCTGCCACAGGACTTCATTAACCAAGAGTTGCACATCAGCAAGTTGCAATGAAAAAGGGAAGCATGGTGGTGTATCGGAAATCGAGTTTCATTTACAGTTTGCACTGAGAATGTGACATTTCCTGTGACTGGACTGTTCTGAATGAAATAAAACTCCAACATTTCAGACAAAAAATGAGGATGCAACTGAGAGTTCAAAGAGCTAAGTCAGTTTGTAAAGTAGGTCTGTGAGGGCTCGGCTACCAGCGTGGAAATTGCTGGCAAAACAATTCACTGCTGCTCAAGTGGAATTACAGCAGCAGATTGATGTGTGTGTGTCAGACAGCAGTGCCAAGGGTATGGTGCTCTCAGGATGGTTGTACATGCAACGTGGATACTCCCCTGTGAAGAGAAGTGGAATAATACAACAGAGCTGTCGGTGCTGATGCTTGCACATACTCTGTGAAGCTTGTTGGGGTTTGGTGGTTTTGTACAGCAACTGAACATCTCTGAACCCAAAAAGGCAAAGGGAGCAAAACCAGATTCCAATGGCCTTATTGGAACTGAGCATTGAATACATCTCTTGTTTTTAAACCAAAAAAGCTTTGACCATGCAATGGTAGAGAGGGGTTACTACTGCCCTGAGCAGCAGGAACTTATGAATCAGACTTACGTGGTTTATTCACTTATTTTCTCTGTTTATATTAAAAAAATGCGTATTTGCCATGGCAACCTCTTCATTCCATGTCAGGGTACCAATACAAATATAAAGAGCTTCTCTTCCAAAGACCCTTTAAGGTCACTGTTGCACTGAAATCTTTCAGGGACAGAATGTACACGATTCACTGAGAGGGACTTTTTGATATATTTTGAAAGCAATGAGGTCTCTTGCTGCAGCAGTAATGGACTCGAATTCTTCCTTTGGTAGATTTTTTTTTATTTTTTCTTTTCCCAAACACAGTAGGAGAATACTTGTAAAGGCTTTCGCCTAGCTAAGCTATAGGGGAAATTGTGTGTATAGCAGGGGATTAGAGAGGTACTAATTAGTGCTGGGAAAAATAAAAAAAGAATAGGTAATTTAAATTAGTACCTTAACAATATTAATTTATGATGGGAATATTTGATAGCAACTGGATATCTGATCCAGGTGTCAGATTTGTTTTTTCTTTAAGAAACTACAATAATTGAAATTCTTATCTGCCAAATCAGGATGTTGTCAGCAAATCCTCTGCAACTGGGGGGCCTGAACCTGGCTTCATGCACAACTCCTACTTCTGCAGAGATCTTTTCCAAGAAATGAAGTTATGATGAATCACGGTGATCGCCTGTCAATGGGCAATAGCCCGACACGACGAGCAAGAGGAGATGTAGCTCTGCAGCTGAAATTGCTCTTGTCCAGGGCCTGTTTGATCACTGTACATGGGATGATCCTCGAACAGAAGAGGGACAAAAGGAACGTTCACCTAACCACGTTCACATGTGGGGCTCACCGAGATGGTATCGCGGCACTCATGAACAGGTCCTGGGAGGGCTGAGCGGGGGGGGAGAGGACGGGTCCTGCAGAGCAGCTTCGGGGTTGCACAAAGCCACCAACAGCCCCTGGCTTTTGGTTACTGCCCCAGCCCACTTACTGTCAGAAGGAAACACAACAAATGCCTGGAGAACAAGCCTGGCTTGGTGTCACCTGCTTTGTCTTCACAATACATCACATTCTGCCTTCCCCAAGCCAAAAACCAAGAGAAAGCAACTATGACACTCATGAAATCTTGCAAACGTTAAACCACTTTGTAGATCAAGCGTGTACAAATGTGCGATGAAAGGCGACGCCAGTTAAAAGAAAGATGGTTTTGCTCAGCAAGATTATGCATTTAATAAGAAACTTCTAAGGAAATGACTCTTTTCATCTTTAAAAAGGAGCCGGCGTGTGAGAGCGCTGGTGCTCGCGCAGAACGGGGGAGCGCTCGGTGCCTGCAGCAGCACCGGCAGGAGCTGAGCCCCTGCAGCTGGAGGATGCCTCACGTCTCAAACAGTATTACTGGGTAACACAAAGAGCAACCATAATGGTGACAGGTCTCAGTGCTTAAGAAGAAGTTTCAGGGATGGAAATGACAACACCCGAGAGCATCATTACTGCAATATTTTCACTGTGAGTCATTCCACAGCATCTGGGTACTCGAGGGATGGAGCTTTCCCAGACCAGACTCTTGCCCAATGAACTTCAACAAGAGCCTTGCCTGTATGTTAAATTGGGCATTAAATCTGTGATTGGGATTTCAGGTGGCATGTAACTTGAAACAAAGGGAAATTAACTCCTTACCCATGGCTGAGATTAATCAGCAGGAGCCATTTGCCATGTCTGCCAGGACGATGGGAACAACACTGCGCGAGATGTTGTTGACCACTGAAATTGTATGTTAACGTTTGTTTCTGGAATAATTCATCTCTGGCACATTAAGAAGTCACTAAACAGAACTGTGCTAGCGAGAAATAATTGCCTTCCCATCAAAATGAATACAGATGTATGATTAAGACGACATGGTATTTATATAATATTCTAGTATCATATAAATAGAGTTGTGTGTAGAGACAGAGCCTGTGAATCATTCATTTGGTTTATGAGATGGAATAAGCTTTGGCTCTATCAGTATTATCAGCACAGAAGAAACATGACTGACACTGGGAGAAACTATTTGCTGCAGATTCATTTACCAGAATGATTCTTTTCAAGTTAGATGTAAACCAAAATACATCATTTCAAATTATGTCCGAAATAAATACTTCTAGGTTGAGCATAACCTAACAGATGCTTCCAAACTGTGGTGTTCTGAGCAATGCCTTACAGCCCTTAGGAAGGCTTGACCTGTGTTTGGAGTCAGTAGGACCCTGAGTTAGATGGAATTGCTCTCAGCTCCAGCCGGGCACAGCCCCACTGTCCCACACCCAGCACAGCTGCCTGGCCCTCCAGGGGCTGCACCATGGTTTTGGGGAGAGCCAGGAGGAAATTCTCTTGGATTTCAGCTCTGGCTTTGACCGGGCACGCCCTGGGCCAGCAGCACCCTCCCTCCTGCCCAGGGCTGGAGAAACCCCCCTTGCATTTCTGTCACAACATCCTCCTGCAGAGCGGGAAGTGATCCGAGCCCTGCAGAGCAAACCTGGATGCGGGGGTTTGCTTATCACCACCCCATCAAACCACCAAGAGCCACGACCTCTGTGTCCCCAGCAGCTCACTGCATCCCTCCTGCTGCAGCATCCTCTGCTTTCAGCACAAAACACAGGGGCCTGGCTGCTGCCCTGTGCCTGCTGCACAGCCCAGCTGGGACTGGGAGCTGTCTGAATGGTCACAGGTTTGCTGCAATAGCTGACTGGGAACTTGTGAGGAGATCAAGTGCATTCAAATGTTTAAGTGGGAAACTTTCATCACAACAGGAAACCTCACTGCAAACTGAACCAGGAATTGCTCTAATTTAGACTCCCTCGGGTGATTTTTTGTTTCCATTTCAACCATTTTCCTATTTTGGCTGCAAAGTCTGAAGCAGAACCTGTGGGGCGAGGCAGGTGCTGGGGGGACCCCCAGTCCGTGGCTCTGGCCCCGGGTGGGGAGGGGGCTGCAACCTCCCCATCATCCCTAACTGCTGTGCAGGGCTGCCCGGCAGCCAGGGGCAGACATATTCCTCCTCTGCTTCCCTGCTGGCAGGAAAATCCATTTCACTCAATTACCATTGACCAGAGTTATTTCACCACTGACCTCGCTCCTGCTTCCCCAGCAACAAACCAGGGAGGGGCAGGGGGAGTCATCAGGCTCCCGGACCCCGCAGGGTGCCCTCAGGTACCCGATGATTTCGGCTCCATGCAGGCAAAGCCCTTGGCATACATTTAAATCCTAGGATATTCTAAATGATTTCCTTAATTAGGGCTTGGAATTTCTTGAAGTTATTTCTGGCTGTCTGGAGTAGTTATTCATTTAAAAAAATTAAAATATTTAAATCTGCATTGACTTACAGTACAATTTTATTGACTTATTTTGTTTTCATATATCACCCGACTCCAATGAGGCTGCAGAGGGAATTACAAGTCAGGCCAGAACATATTTCCAGCTAAGACAAGCATAAGAACTTTTAAAAATATATAACTCAATACTAAATGCATCATTTAAAAGGAACTGCAATAATTAGCTGAGAGGGGAAAAGCTGCAGAACAATAGCTGGAAAATGAATGTCATAGCCCGTGTAGTTGGGAGGACCTAGAGAAATCAATGCTCGTATTCTGCAGGAGTATTTCATAGAACATCAAGAAATAGTTAAGCAAACATTCACATATGAACAGACTTAAATACGATTAAGCACATCTATGTAGTCACTGAAGATGAATAGACTGCACTTACACAGCTTTACAGTGTCAAGTTTGCTGCTGGGTGTCCCAGCCCAACCCGGCTCCTCCTGCCAGGAGGCAGCAGCAGCTGCCAAAAGGGGTTTTAGTAACAAAAAGGGGATCAATAACCCCCTGTCCCTGCACAGCAGCGGCGGCACAAGCCTGGCCCACGGACCCGGGGGGTTTCTCACAGCCAGTAACAAGCACACCTTAAAAATCTCCTCCACATCAGTTTCAGTGATAAGGCAGATATGCACAAAAAATGAATCTGTTTTATTTGATCCAAACTCAAGCCTAAATGTATAGAAATAAAGTTGCAAAGAGGGAAAATGCCCAAAGCCACAATCCATAGCTACCTGAAACTTCAGCTCTATCCTCAGCGTCCGCTTCGCAGCTCAAGGGACAACTGGTCACGAGGGAAAATACTGGCAGGCGCTTCCCTCATCAGCCTCCCCCCAGGAAAAAACAGGTCATGCAGCCACCGAAACCCAGGGCCTGACTCATGCACCCGAGCTGCAGAGGCTGCAGCGGGACGGGCACCCCCGGCCCAGAGGGAGCAGCGTCAGAGCAAGGGCAAGGTCAGGGAGCAGAGATGCTCTTTGCAGTGGGTGTTTGCTCCGCTACTCCAAGTGATTCTCAAGAAACTCTCGGGACAGCATATGAATCATGCAATGCACCATTCGTCATATAAAAACCGTGAAATTACTTTAATGGTGCAAAAATGACAATTAATAAGGGGGTTTCTGTTTGCTTGGGTATTTTGGTGTGCGGTTTGTTGTTGTTTGGGTTTTTTTTAATAATTAAGGACTTCCCCTAAACGAATGTTGACAATTAGTCAGCGCAGATAGGAACGCTCTAACCACACAGGCCATCTCCAGTGGAAAGCTTTGCATTTGCAGCAGTGAGGGGCTTGGCCTCCCTGGCCATCACAGGCTGCTTTTCACCACCACGGCTCCTCCAGGCACTGGTACATATTTGCTGTTCCTTCCCGAGTATCAATAACAGCCAAGCAAAGCTCAGACCCATCTCCACTTGCATCCCTGTCTCTCACTGTCCTGTGGCCAATGCTCCCTGGAATCCTTTAACACAGACTTGTTCCTAACTGGAATTATTTCTGCTGCCTTCCAATGAAGAGATGTCAGTTGCCTGAAGGAGCTGGCTGGGGTTAGGGAGGACAACTTTAAATACTGAATGTCAGAGGACACAAACACAGTCTCTGAGCACCAAGGGCTTTGCAGTGTCTAAACATGGATTCTCAGTTGAGTTTTAACTAAAGTAGAACTTTTTCTTAATTCAGGAGAACTTTTCTGCTCTATTAGTGACTGTTACTGCTTTTGTAGGAAAAAGCCCGGAAATTCAGTTTTTGAGGAACAGGGTGAAAGTTCTGACTGGTACCAAAAAGGGTTTTCCCATATGAAGAAAAAACACAATGTTTTTTTTAAACATTAAAAAAAAATGATAAAAAGTTATTGACTGGCCTCATTTCTAGTGCTTGTAACTGGCAAGGAGGAACAAACACTTGATTGCCCAGAATCTTTCCCACACAGCCTGCCACTTCTGATTTTTGTCACCACCAAGGGGTCAGCTCAGCTGCTCAGAGCCTGGCACTGGTTTCGGGACCCTCTGCCACACAGCTGGGTTGTCCCTGCTTTGGTGCTCGAGAAGCAGTTTTACCACATTGCAAAGGCTCCAGCCCAACTCCAGCAGTTCCCAGCCCCCACCAGATCAGCTCACCTCACCTCTCGGGGCTCCTCCGCTTGTTCAGAGCTGGGGGTTTTTGGGGTGATCTCCCCCCCAGCACGCGCAGAGAGCCCCCAGCCTGCCCTGTGAGCAGAGCAGCCAGAGGCATTTCCTCTGCCTGGTGCCTCTGCTTGGCTGAGCAGAGAAAGTGGCCATGGGAGTAGTGACGAGGGGAGTGGGAATGAACTCTGTACAGCTGAGGAGGCTCATCTCACTTAAAACTACCTTACTTCTACCTCCCAACAGTGAGACGAGTCCCAGTTACTTACTCAGTGAAACGAGTGCAGAGAGGGGTTTCTGGCAGAGCCACCCCCCCTTCCCCATCCCCAGCCCTCAGCTGCTGGACTTCACATCAAGCTGCAGGACCAGCCTGGTCAGCCTCAGCTATTTCTTCTTCAACATGTTGCCAAAGGATGGAGGGCAGGGGAAGCAACCCAGCCCCTGAGGACAGACATCCCTTCTCCTGCAGGATTCCCGTGCTGTGGAGCTGTGGCACAGCCCCGTGATGCTCTGAGCTGGGAGGTGGATCCATGTCAGAGACATTTTTCACCTTTTTTTTTTAAAAAAAAGCACTTAGCTGTGTTCAATGCACATTTGAAAATAAATTTCAAAGCCTAAAGTTTTCCAGAAAATGACATTCTTGTGTTGAGGCCAGCCCTGCTCAGTTCTAGTAAATACGGAATTTTGATAACATGGTTCAGGCTTCACATGGCTGGGTGAGTAATAAATTGGCCACCAAATGAAACTGATTTTAAAATCACCCTTTCAGAAGAGATAACCTTTGAAGAAACATGAAGTTTTTCCTCATACTTGAAGAAATGACTTGAATTTCTTATTGCTTTTACAACGTCAGACAAGCAGAGGGAACACCAGTCTTCTCTGAGGCAGAGACCATCACCTTGGTGGAGGCACGTGCCAAAGAGGACATTCATTAACCTTCTCCTGGGAGGGGGGAGCAAAGGCTTTGCAGGCTCCCCCATCTTCCCCTGTGCAACAGAAATTGAACTGATGATAACTGGAAAAAAAATGTTTACAGAAATAGTTTGTGCTTTGCTCAGCACAGATTTCATAGTTTCAACCTAAAACTCGGTCACAGATAGCAGAGACACTCAGTGGCGAGCAAGGTGAGCTGGTCAAGCCAGGCTGCTGATGCCCTGGAGCTGGCATGGGGAGGGAGGGGAATAAAGATGGGGGAGGAAGGGGAAGGCTGAGAGTTCTCAGATACAGAGCTGGAAACCACATCTTTAAGCAGTAAAAGAGGGTTACTGAGTAACATTGATTTATTGTCTGCTGTGTGAGGAGAGTTCTCCTGCAAGTCATCATCTGCCTCAAATCTGGGGGGAAAATCCTTGCCCTGCCCCCAGGGAGCAGGCTGAGCCCCCACTGCTCTCCGGGAGCTGGCAGGAGCTACAGAGACGGGCGCTCGCCCAGAAGGCAAACTCCAAAAAATTAACCTAAAAGTGAACCTAGGCAATACCCCCCCTGGGGTTTGCAGGGCCAGATCAATGGGAATAACCCTGCACAGCACCCCGATAACAACCTGCTCCAGAACTGGAGTAAAACCCGCTGCTAGCCTCAGTTATCTGGGATACAGGGCAGGATATAAACCTCATAAAATCCATTTGCTTCACAGCCCACAAAACCCAGCGACGCTCCATCCCTGCCTCCTCACATTTGACTATACATGGTTGGGTTAGAGGCGGCGCAGACCTGGAGGGGGAATGGGATTAAGATAGGGAAAGTTTTTCCAGCCAAGCGCAGGGGATTTGGCACCAGTGCCCTGCTCCAGGCTCCCCGTGCCCCAGCCCCCTGGAGCCCGCGGGGTCCCCTGGGGGTCCCGCACACGGCCCCGAGCACAGCACAGATGGGTCTGTCTGGAAGATGTACAGTACACACGGGAGCCTCTGCCAAAGGGTGAGGTCATTTTGGAAGGAATTTTGTTTATTCAGGAAATATTTCTGGAAATATTTACATGTCAGGATCACATGTTTAAATTCTTTGACAAAGCAAGCTCTGGGCCACATGCGAAACTTCTGAAGAGCTTTGCAAATGTTTCTTTAGGTTTTCCTACACACAACAGGCTTCTACTGCGTCACATTCTGGTGGCAGCAGCTGATCCTTTCTGTAAGACAAGGACTGCAGCCCTGTGCTGAACACTCCAGTTCTCAGCTGAGCAGGAGGCTGCAGCTCCTATTCAGTGCAGAGACAAGGAAAGGGAGTTGCTTCATACACTGGACTCAGGGTGAAATACACAACCAGATCCTCCTTATCAGTGTGGAGACAAATTCAGTCCAGTTCCTGCACAGGGGAGGGCATCCAGGCCTGTCGGGGTCAGCACAACCAGGCACAGGAGCCCTGGGAAGGTCTCCTCGCCCCAGGCACGGCCAATAGTGACTAACGAGCTCTTGCAAGTGTTTCAGGGCTTGACTTATTACTGCCCAGGTTCTGTCAGCATGGGGGATAGAATCACAGCCTCCTTAAATATATATATATTTTTTAAATAAAGTATTTTGCACCCAGAACTAAGAACAGGCACTTGAAGGAAACACTCCTGTTCTGGAAGAGATCAAATCAGCCCCTCCATGGTGCTTTCTGTTAATATTTCACTTGATCACTGCAGGAGAGAAGAAAGAATTGAGCAAAGGTATGAAACAGCTTCTGTATGAGAAATGACTAGACAGGCTATGACTTCAGGCTGCCAGAGAGGTGGCTGGGTGGAGGACAGGGACTGTGTCAGAGCCTGTAAAATTGTAAGTGGGGAAGAGAAGACTGATGGGAATGGGTTCATCACTGTCTCAGTCTGAGAGCCAGAGGCATCGGATGAAGCCATCGCATGGGGAAGGCTGCCACAGATCATACCACAAGCTCACCTTTGCTCAAAGGCTCTTTCCAAGGTTTTTAGAGGAAATAAAGAAAAGTCCATCTAGAGTTACAAGACCCAGCCCCAGCACCCTGGTTTAGGAGGACCCAAATGCACAAGCCAACAGGCAGCACAGAGGGAAGTGCCAGCTCCCGTCTCCCTGGCTCTATCCAGGCACCCACCACTGGCAGTGACCTACAGGGACATCCCATTAGTGGTGCTAAATAATAAGTAGCATATTATTTTAATCCAGAAAATGAGGATAGCATGAACTGACAGTGGTACTGACAACCACACCTACTCTGTGCTTCCTCAGTTACTGCCAAATCCATGAGGCTGATGTGAAATTCCCAGAAGCACAGAAGAATTGTGGCACAGCACAGGCTTTCAGCAGACTAACAGCAGTGTTATCCCTGGAGGCATGTATAATATTCCTAAAGTTACATCCAGATCTAAGTCTCTATACTCTGCCTGAAGGGAAAAAAATTAGGCTAATTAAATACTGGAACAGAAGACGACTGCACAGTAGGACTGAGATTATCAGAGACCTTAAGGCAACACCTCTTTATCTGGTTAATCACAGTCACTGGCATGAGAAAGAAATGCACAAACATTTCTTCAGGCCTGGAAGCTTTGGACTCCACCTCAATTCATGGCTCAGCTTCACCAAGCACAAACTCACCTTAGGCAAACTGAAGCACATACACAAGGTATTCATGGAAACCCTTTTTTCAAAAGCAAAGCAGCCAACCAACCACAACAAACACACCACCAAACTAACCCCCATGGCTTATAGCACTGGGATGGTTTTGCTTTGCCTAAGAATTTGCAGTGTGGTATCAAAAACATTTCCACCCGAGGAGCTACAGTTCAGCAAGGATCTTCCACTTGAGCTACCAGCATGGAGACTGCAATAAACATCATGCACCGCCTCTCCACGGGGCCCTTAGGAGAGGCAAAATCACCTCTGAACCCTTTTGCCCGCCCGGACCCTGGGGCTCTCCCAGCACACAGGGGTGCCTGCAACCCCTTCCAGGGCACAGGGACCACCAGCCCACGAGAACACACACAGCAGCTCTGCTTCGTGCTGGACTGCCAAGCACTTATCTCATGCACAAATACACCTTTTTCCTTTCAGGGCCTCTTACCTGCTGGTTGGGTCCTGTTCCAGGCCTTTGCCTTCCCATCTGTAGAGGTGCAGCTATGGCTGGCATTGACACAGCACGTTGGCTGGCATTGGCAATAGCTGTATTTTTTTGTGTCTTGCAAAGCTGAAAAAGAGACAATTGGAAAACATACTAGAAAGGCAGCTTCTCCTAGGAAATAGCTTTTGTGCATTTGACAATGAAAAACCATGTTTGTTCTTAACACTCTCAGAAGTTCCCAACCAAGAGGCTGGGACTGAGCAGCCCTGGGTTTATCAAAAGACATTTAAACAAGAGTCAGCAAAAAGGGAGTTTTTGCAACAGCCACCCTCTCAGGGTGTTGTGCTCTTGTTTCAGCAGCGTGTACCAGCTCTGGCAGCAAGAGGAGCAGGCCAGAGGGGTCCTGGCCACCAGTGCTCCCCCAGGGCTTCTCCTGATTTAACCAAGTGCTGGCTGCAGAGCTGCAAAGCTTTGGAACATGAACTCCCCATGCTAGCCTAGAACAAAGCAAAGGTAGCAACCTTGATGTTCACCCTGTAAAGTGTCTGTCTGGATCCCTCCGAACTAGGGATGTCCTTCTTAAGTTGTCTTACAGAAAATCTCAGTAATTTCACGTGGAAGGCAGCTCTAGGATGTGAGTTTTCCACCATGAAGTACACAAATACCTTACCTTGTTTTCCCAACTGGTTGTTGTTTCCTCCAGTTCTTCAAGCAAGTCCTTCAAGCAAGTCCTTCTTCTATTTGAGTTCTTCCCAGAGCCCTTTCCCTCCAGTCTCCTTCCATACCCTCTGCAGACAAACACTGCACCCTCCAAGCCACCTCACACCCACAAGCCTTTCACCCCCTACCCTAGTGCTTAATTTATAACATCTGACCTTGCCAGGCCTGTGGTTGCTCCTTGATTACCTTCCCTCCTGCCGTAGCAGCTGGGTTTCCCTCCATCAGGAAGCCAACCTGCATTGCTCATAGGGAGGAATTAGCATTTGCTCCCGAGGTGGAGCATCTACACATACTTGAACAGAGGAAAATATTTTCTTATAGGCAAAACATGTATTTATAATCAGAATTCACTTTTAATGTCCACTGGAACAATAAAAAGTGAGAGGAAGGAAGCCTACAATGAAGAAGCAGAGGACTGGTTCCTTTGAAATAGCCTGCCCTGGTTTCACTGTCAGATGCCTACACGTCTCCCAGGCAGGTCTTCACACCTCCCTGCAAACTTATTAACCCAGAAATAAAATGAGACTGTAGAAGTAGAATAAACCCACTATGTTACAAACCAGTTTGAGATTCTAACTATCGCTCAGATGCTCATCAGCATTATTTATGGGACACATATGAGGATAAATACAGCAATATATTCTTGAAAGAATATAATTCTGATGAGATTGGGAAGATGCTAAAATATAGGAGCCCTGGGATTAACAGCCTGAACTAATATCATAATTGTCATCATGTTAAGAGGACCTCGGGAGACTGGAATATTGATATAACTATGGTGTGAAATCAAAATCTTGTCATTTATGAAGGGAAAAAAGTGTTCCTGGCATGCAGACAGCTAGTTATGCATGAGTGTAGCACATACAAACCACGACGTTAGAAAAGCCCCGAGAGATGCTATAATTCCACAAATACCTATTCAATATATTCAAATGGGGAAAAAAATCATCTTTTCCACACTCCTCAATCAGTTATTTACATAACTTTAGGGGCCTCTTATTCTATCTATTTTTCCTCTGATGTTCTGTATTTCTTACCATCACACATCTGTGGTAATTGAGCCACAGGAAAGACCTTAACATAAGCTAAAAAACTTTGTCTGCTGACGCCCTCATCCATGGGTAACTGAGAAGGAATGATAATTCTGGCAAACCTGGGGTCCGGACACAAGGGGAATGTCCCCTTGCAGATCCATCTTAGGGAATTGTGGTCACAGCTTGTGATTCTTGTGGTCGCAGCTTCACCACCCCCATTTTCTCTTGTTTCATGAAGAACAGGACACAGAACTGAGCTCTTTGGTGGTTTTTGCCTTAGCTAATGGGGCTTCTGTTGCCCGGAGAAGGCAGAAGGCTAACTGTCTATGAAATGTCATTACAAAGGACAATGCCATGGCTGCAATACTCCTGGAAATGCCACTTCTCAATAACTCTCTGGAAATAGGAGTAATTTGGCTGGAGATGCTAAATGGCACCTGTTCCCTCTATGTTTTTTCAGTCTTAATTATAATACAGACATGAAACCTGGATACTTACCTTAGAAAATGTGCATCTACAATTAATAAAGCTGATGAGTAAATGAAGAAGGTAAAATAAATGCTTCTTTCTTAATGGCTTGAAGGTAAAATGAGCAAATAGGTATTTTACCTGCTAACACTTAATGCAACCAAAAGCATAATTATTCCGGCTGCCAACATCCTGAGTGAAATTAGTATTATGTTAGCTATTTTATTTGTATTGTCTCCTCTTGGAAAAGAAAACCAATTTTGGAACTCTTCGGTTTTTCCATAAGGAAGGCGCAGTGGAGCTGGGAAATGCCAAGGTCTATGGATGGAATAAAGCACTCCAGCAATTCTAGCGCTCCCTCTTAGAAACACATCGTTGTAAATGGAAATACAAATACGGTATGCTCTTATTGAGGTTGTAATTAATGTACTTGGGAAAGGAACCAATGTAAATTATTTTTCATAACAGTGAGCCTTTATATGAAGTTGGACCATTCCAAAGCAAGGGCACTATGCAGCGGCAGGGCGGGAAGTGTCAGGCCATATTTATGAACAGTCAAGGTTGAGTTGATTTTCATAAAACTCTTCAGTAACGGTTTCTAATTCTGATGCTCAGCTTAAGGGTCCAGGAGCTCAGGTCTTCTCAATGGCTAATAAAACATCTTTAAAATTCAGGTGTGAGTTATGCTCTGCACCCTCGGGGTGGGTCGCCTTGCCCATGCCCAGCCCCAAGGACACTGGGCAGATTGGTACCAGTTTCAGTGGAGCCAGTACTGCAATAGCTGTGGGTCTGTAGCGCTGCTGCCCTGTTCCCAGCACACAGGGGCCATCCTGCAGAACAGGGATCCTCTTGGCATGTCCTCCGGGATTCCTCATCCCGTGGGAGAGCTTCATTTCAATGGCTCCAGGCCAGGGACTGGCACATGGGAGGTGGGGATGAGTGGGAGATGTGATGCTGTCAGTGCCTGTGGTGAGCAGTGTCCAGCTGTCCCCATCCCCAGCACAGCCACTCCCTGTGTCCCCTTGCTCCGGCACCTCTGCAGTGGTGGGACACCAAGACTAGCAGCGTCGGGCTGGGAGAGGCCACCCAGAAACGGAAATCGAGCAGATGATGCCGTGGTACTTATCACGTTGAGATATGTTATTAGTATTAATAGAGCTGTGATTTGATGAAATGTGTTTTTTTGTAAGAAGGATTAAGTGTACCCTGATTCCAGTGGCTCACTCCAACACAGTGAGGTTTAAACTTCTTGCTTGTGAGGGCAAAGCTGGGCTCTCATGCCCCTGTCCCTGCGGGAGGAGATGGCAAAGGCTGAGACTCCTCCTGAGCATCACCTGTATGGGAGCACGCGGCTCCAAAACCCTCCCAGGGGAGGAGAAATTAGCATTAAAATTTTCATGCATCAGAAGGAGATGATTAATTTATTTCCAACTAATTAATGAAATTAGATCACTTTCCACCTACTGATCCTGAGTCTAGCAAGATCAGCAAAAAAGGCTCGTGTTGACTTTGGAGGCTTTTGCACCAGTGCCATTTGATGGTTCACTTCAGCAGAATGATACATTCATGTTGGGAAAGGGAGTTGTGGGATTTGCTAGGAATAAGATAATTTTTCAGAAAGAAGGATGTTTACCTACATTTTCTCTGCTGCTAAGGCAACTGAAAGAGAGCATTGTTCTTTTGTTTTTAATTAAAGTTTTTAGCATTCATCTCAGCCATCACACTGACTTTTTAATATATGAATAGATATTAAAAGGCACACATATACTTTACACTCCCTGCTCTGCATTTATTCACTGCAACTTACAGGATTCTTTCCAGTGAACTGAGTTACACATTTTCGGCAGCATCCTGCCACATCTTAAAAAAAAAAAAAAAAGAAAGTAGGGCAGAAAAGCCACCACATTAACCCCCTGTGTCCCGAAATGAGTGTGTGCTCCGTTCAGGGCAGGCTTCACCACTAATAAGTTTGGTTCCTATTTATAACGAGGAGGCTACGGCGTTTCTAAACATCCTGTAAACATTAAGCCCCTGCATACTCCCAAGTATCATTTCCCTACTTTCAAAATACAGGGATTGATTCCCAGACATAGCATCAGTGCACAGATACCTCAGTGATGGGCTCCAAGTCTCAAACTCCTTCACCATCAACAGCTCCGAGCGGAGCTCAGGGGTCCCGAGTGCCATGGGCTGGGGAGCTTCAGAGAAAAAAGAGGCTCTGGTCAGAAAATGCCACTTGATCAACCCTGAAGCAGCCTGGAGAAACAGGCTGGGTTTGAGACACGTTGCACAAGCTTGTCAGGAGTTTGCCCCTCTCCCTCCCCCGGGAATGGGGTCCAACCCCTCCGGGCATTGAGGTGCACCAAGGCAGCCAGGACCCCTTTGAATCTTCAGCCTGAGGCACCTGAACATTTCCAGGGCTGACCCATTACGCCTGTGAATAATCAGATGCAGGTGAATAAATAGTGCAACAGTTTGAAATTCCTAAGAAACAGGTTTTCTGTGAAAACAGCACACTCGGTGCTGGACAGGGGCCAGAGGCCAGAGCTGGTGCTCAGCAGAGGCTCCTGGGACAGCCGCTCACCTCTGCTCTGACCTTCCCGTGCCCGTGGGTGGGTTTCCTGGAGCCTGCTGGTGCCTGGCGGAGCTGGGGCTGTGCAGTTCGGTTTTAAACCTGTGGAGAGGACAGATACTGCAGAGAGAAAGAGCCTTGTGTTAATACAGTGATAAGCTGGCAGTACGAGGCTGCTGCTCTCCATGCAGAGAGGTTAATGAAACCAGCCCAGCCGACATGCGTTGTGCACAACACAATTGATGCAGCTCTTTTCCCTTTAAATATTTTGCATACTGAATTAAACTTTCCTCCCCTCCCTGCACACACAAATAAATAAATAAGCGTAGGGAATCAAGTCAGCCCTAATTCCAATCAGTCCCAGCTGCTGTTTCACCATCCTTTCAGGCCCCGTCTGCAGCGCTCAGAAATAGGTTGCACATGGCCTCATGCAAGGAGACATGAAATAATTGCTTCAATCTGAATGAAGAGTAACTAATTTTGTACATGTATTATTCAGAGTGACAGGGACATTACTGCAATAATTCCTGACTTGTTCAATATTCTCAACAAGGGTGGAGGCAGAAATGCACCCGCAGCCACACCGAGTGGCACGAGCTGCGTCTGCAGGCTGAACCTTTGCCTGCTTCCCTGTTTATTTTTAACAGCATTTCCAAATCACACTTTAACAATCCTGCTTTGCACAGCTAAGATTCATTTTGTCTGGAAGTAGAAGGAGAGCTCTTCTTGAGCCAATGTGACCTGCTACTGATTTAGCAAAAATAGATGATGTCATGGGAAATAAATGACTCTTTAGTGTTCCTTCTTTCACTGTTTTTCTCCTAAAGAGAGAAGAATGACTTTGGTAAGTCAGTTAATAATGAAATTAGTAAATGAGTCTAAGGAAATCTGTTTGGAGAGGATGCCTTTAGATGCTAATGAACAAATGTATTTATTAGCTACTTATGGCTGTGCACATGGCAGCCTAACTTTGAAAAATTTGCCTTATGATTTAATGAACTGGCAACAAGTTTAAAAAAAAAAGATGTTGTATCTTGTCATTATGTAATAAAGAGCAGAAAGAATAAAAGCAGGGATAAAAATAAAATGAAAGTCAAAAGAGGGACAAGACATGAAAGATTACAGTGGGTGGGCTTAGACACATGTCTATATGTCAGCTTTTTAATGGAAAGAAAATGATAAAAATCTTAAATAAGTTTCTTTTTATCCAGTTCAGAAGTTGTACTGGTTTGAAACCTTTAGGTGACGGAGCAAATGTCGGGTTTTTGTCATTCACACACACACCCACCCCGGTGTATAAATTAACATGGCCAGGAGCAAAGGAGGAAAAGTAAGAAAGGCTAAAATTACAGGTTTGGTGGCAAAAGGTAATGTTAAAAGAAGCATCCAGAAACACTCTACATGTGATGAGAAATTCCAGATGAAACGGACGCAGAGCTGATGGCAAAGAGCCCAACGGAGCGAGTTTCCAGCGAGTTGATTTGAATATTTACTAATCAGTTGGTATACAGGGAACTTGAAATGGGCCAGCACATGACAGGTTGGCTGGGCAGAACCAACCGACAGAAACCAGAGAATAGCTGAGCAGGACCAGGAGGATAAACTCCGGTCCCCAAGTACCAGTGTTATGCAAAAGTTCACAAGGCATCAGAAATCAGCTGAAAAATAACACTGTTTTTTTAAAGCCCACCCGGGGGGTTGGCAGATGCATGTCAGTGCCTGCACACATGTACTGTCAGGTGCCAGTTTCCAGTGGTTCTCATGACTAATTACAGCCTTTGCAATTACCACAGTACTGTTATGATTATTTAAAATAATAAAATTTCGTTCACTGAATGCTGAAAACTTAATTTGCTTATCATATTGCTCTCAGCAGAGGAGCAATCGGGAGACTGAGGGTGACCCACTTTTTTTCCCCTAAACAGTCAGTTTAGGGGAAAGAGAAAGGTCGAGAAACCCTGCTATAAGAGAATTAATGGTTTGTAAAACCTCATTCCCATGGGTAGAGCTCGCTCACACCGGTTCGGAATAAGCTCAGAGTTCACCAAGAGTTTTCTGTGGAAGGTGTGCAGGCTGTGGGATGGCTAACGGTGGGATTTGGGGGTGCCTCATGGTGGGACCACCCAGCTGTGAAAGCTTTCTGTGAGCTCCTTTCCGATGCATTTCCCAGTCACAAGTATTTCACTGCAATTTAAAGGCTGAAGTTAGGTGTTAAAACA
This sequence comes from Aegotheles bennettii, assembly GCA_013398125.1. Taxonomy (NCBI): domain Eukaryota; kingdom Metazoa; phylum Chordata; class Aves; order Caprimulgiformes; family Aegothelidae; genus Aegotheles; species Aegotheles bennettii. Next base: position 260,508 of record VZRW01012467.1, read on the forward strand.
ACATACTGTCTTAGAACCGAAAGAAATGTGTGTGTTGTGTGAGTCTGGGAAATACAGCTAAGGACAACACTGCCATGAAATTCATGATAGAATCTCACAAGGTGGCCATCCTGAGACTAAAGGTGGGTAAGTATTGAGCCAGAAGACAGAGCTGCACCCTGCTGATGGACCCAGGAGCTGCCTGCCACTTCCAGGCATCCGTTATTGATCCCAAATACCAGCCCAGCCCTCTGCCACCTCTGATGTTCCCCAAGGGCTAACTCGGGGCTGACCACGAGCCCCCAAAGCAGCCAACACCCTCCTGGGGCTGGCTGCGGCGAGAACCTGACCTGCCATTGAGCTCGGCTCAAAATGAATTCTTCTGCAGTTTATACCTCCTGGAGCCAGTCCACCCTGCCTGTCACTTGGGATGGGTGCTCAGTCCCAAGCCTGACCATTGTGTAAGCGAGCACATAGCAGCTGGCTCCGAGCTCAATGTGAGCTCCTGCTGGGTCCGGGTTCAGCTGTGCGGGACAGTCTGTGAGCCCCCGAGTCCAACCGGCAGCTCTGCTGCAGCGCTGCTGAAAGCCAGCCAGGAATTCTTCACTAATGTATATGCAATTGTTCTCGTGTTCCCTGGCCTGGGGTGAACCTCTGAAGTGTCCGCAGGAGAAGGAGCCTCCCAGCAGAGTGGTGAGCCTGGCAGATGGGGTGCGGGGTCCCGCTGCGTGCCCGGGCATGGGGATGCCCCTGTGCACCCCACAGCCGCCTGCTGCAGGGAGTGGGAAGAGGAATGAGGGTTTTTTCCCCTAAAAGTACAAAAGTAGTTTCATTTCCCATCAACGGGGCTGTGTACATTTGCTCCGGGCTGGTTGAATGCCCATGGCAGTGCCCAAGTGCAGGTCACAATGCGGCTCTGAACCGGCACCTCCCGTGGCTGCGCCCTTCACTCGCTGGCTTTAGGAATATTAAGTGATGTTTTGATCTGGGTGCTATTGCTGCTCATCTCTCCTTGTTTCTGCTCTCAGCTGCTGAGAATATTCTTAGATTTGTCAGGTAAGTCTTTATTCCTTTAAAAAATAAATTAGAGAAGCCATCTGGGCTATTTTTTAAAAACCAACCTGAACTCCTCCAGCTGTTGTATGACCTCATCCTTCATTAATTTCTGTAGACTCATATTTACCATTGAGATCAACCCTACAAGTGTATAATTTCCTGATTTCTTTCCAGCTACTTTATTAAAGATTGGGGTTAGAGATTCGCTCCCCTCGAGTCCCCTGATAACCCTGCTTCTCTCGCTGGAGTTGTTAAGGAGCAGATGATGCATCACAGGTTCCTTTATAGCAACAATAATTGTTCTGCTTCAGAAGCCACTGTGGCTTAAACACCGCAATTTTTCTGAAATTGTTTTTCTTTCCCTTATTGCTAAGGAAGATATTGGCACCACAACGTGATTTGAGAGCTCATGTTCTCTTCCTTTCCCCCCTACCTGAAGCCAGTGCAGATGCTGCATTTGCGATGCCACCGCTGACATCTGTGTAACCGAATCCAGCCCCATAAACAGGAAGCAGAAGTGACAGCAGCAATTTCAATAGGCGCTTTTCTTCTGCTGAAACCATTATTTCAGACAGGATATATAAATCACACTGCCTCCAAAGGGTCCAGCTCCAAGTCTGTGGCAATCGCAGCTACATGGCTATGCCCCAGCCCTCTCCCCGCTGGCAGCCTGGCTGCTCTCCCCGAGGAGCTGGAGCTGGCAAGGCTCTGCTCTAGGGGGGGAGAGGGGAGGGTGATCACCATTACAAAAGACCATAAGATGAATTTTGTGTCTGTCTCTGCAGAAGCAGCTGTACATGAACACTTCCAGTGTGGGTATAGGTTCAGTACCCAAATCCCAGATTGGTTTTCCTGCCCCAGATGTCCCAGCGCATGCTCTGGATGTGCCACCAGCCTTCTGGGCCAGGCCACCAGCTATCACACCCACCCGGGAGGCTCCTTTATTCGGTGCTTACTCTGTTTAATTATGGCTGCTGACCTCCCATCTTTGATCTCATGGCTGGCATTGGCAATGGCAGATGTCAGACCTCAGCATTCAAAAACCTTGGCCAACGAAGACGCTCCACCCACTCCACGATCCTGTGCTATAGCCAGCATCACACTCCGAAGCACAGATAAAATGTGAGTATAATCTCAGTTCCTCTCCTTTTCTGCTGCCGCAGCACTGTGCTAACACCTTCCCACTGGCACTACCCGATGTCAAGTGACACTGTGGCTGAGTGGCACGCGCTGGCTCAGAGACAGGGGCCACTTCCCCAACCACAGCGGGAAGCTGAGAGCTAAAAAACACAGAAATGGACAGGAATAAAGAAAAATGAATGTCTGAAATACATAAAATCTGAGTCAGGGTGAGAAATCTTACTGTTGGTAATATTTGGGATTTACAGCCCACTTATGATCACCCATCTCATCTCAATGGACAATTCCCCCCCTTTTCTGCACTGCGGGCAGCCTGGCAGGAGACCCCTGGCAGCTCAGAACGGCAGTGCAGTGCCGTAACGTGTCAGGGGTCATTTGTATTTGGGAAATTTATCTTTATATAAACACAATTTATATTCTTGTGGGTCCTCAAATAATTGCACAAAGGGTGATACACCAGAATTCGAACACTTCTGGCTTGCAGAGTAGGGCGAGGAAAAGCCGCCTGGTCCCGGAGAGCAGGGCAAGGGGCCAGGACCGGGAGTGATTGGAACTGCAGCAAAACGGGGCTGGAGAGCAGAGGGAGGGAGAGGATGGTGGTAGTGACACTGGAAGTCGGTGAATGGTTTTGTTTTCATGGCATTTCAACACCTGGAGCTTTGAAGGGATTTATTTATTATTTTTTTCTTTGGTTCAATTTTTCCAGCCCATCACTAGATGTTTAAGGAAGAGACATCCTCCTCCTCCTCCNNNNCTCCTCCTCCTCCTCCTACTCCCTCCTCCTGTGGAAAGGCAGGACTCCAGTGCACATCCTCAGCCGAGGAGCCAGGCAGAGCCTGGCACACCCCGGCCAGCCCGGAGTGAGGGGTGGGGATGGCCCTGCACAGCTCAGCTCCCCCCGGCTGTCTGAGCCATCCCCAGTGCCCCGCTCAGCCCGGCCGGGGAGGGGAGGTCACGGGCAGCGTTTGTTCGAGCTCTATTGCAAACACAGAGGTTGTGTTTAACCTATCAACGGGCATAAAGTAAATGGGTGATTTATAAATATTTGCATCCTATAATTGTCTTTAGGAGAGATCACAGAATCACAGGATCACAGAATCCTAGGGGTTGGAAGGGACCTCGAAAGCTCATCCAGTCCAACCCCCCTGCCAGAGCAGGGTCACCCAGAGTCCATCACACAGAAACGCATCCAGGCGGGTGCCTGGATCAGCTGGGTTAAACCGCACCGGGGCCGTTTTCCGTGAGGAACAGCAGAATTGCTAACGAGTCCCATCTCCACCACTCGAGCCGCTAATGTGCAATCCCCGAGTCTGCTCACACCTCTGCTTCCAGACGGCTCTCACCGAGGGAGCACCCCGCACCGGCCAGGCTCTCACACCACGTCGGGTGGGAAATGACTTCCCAGACTATCTGAAGGTTGCTGGGATGAATCTCTCTGTTGTGAGATGGGACTCCTGAGTGATGAGAAGCAAAGGAGATGGCTCTTGGTGGGGCAGAGAAAGGAAACAGCTGGAAGCTAACATGGGCTCAGCTGCTAAGCTGGAAACTCATTCCAGGAACCCTGAAGGCGACTGAGTGGGTCTGGGTCAGGCCTTCTACAGTCTTAATGATTTCCCATAAATTGCCATTACACGGTAAAGCTACATCTTGGCTTGTGTTTAAGGGTTAATTCTGGGTTTAATAGGTCAGTTCCAAACAGTTACTGAGGCCAGTCTAGGGTGGGGACTACTGACGGTAGCACACCATTACACTGCATTTCTCCTGGCTATGAAGGCATCAGCTGCTGAGACTTCCTTGAAGCCATAAAGATAGTGAGTTATGGGCATGATCAAATATTTAAATCTTCTTCTGTAGCTCTCCTCTTTCTGCTAGGAGGTACTTTTTCAACATTTCAACTGCATTGTAGAGGGCTGCAAATGAAGAAGAGAAACAAAAGGCTGAGAGAAAGCTGAGGACACGTTTGTGTCACCCCGCAGGTGACATTAACCTTATGAATCATTTTTGCATGCAAATTCCAAAGTCAGTGGAGCTTCAACTCCTGGCTTTGGGACAACCTGGGCTCAATATCAGTTCAAAACTGCATTTTTATATGGAATTAATAACCTCTGGAGTTTGTCCAGGTCTGAGTGGTAGATATTGGAGTGTGCACTCGGTATTGACCCATGGCTGCATCACCAGGTGAGGAAGTTTGAAGGACTGGAATGGATGGATGGAAGGAAGAGTTGTCATGCTAAAAGACCTTTTCTGTATTTATGCTGTAATGAGCACTTCTGGAAAGTGGCTGTGAGAACACAGTATTTGCTAACATGACAATAAAACAAGAGCAAAACATCTTCAGTCAGAGAATTTGTTTCTTTTCAATAATCAACAGGAAACAAAAGATGCTTATCCTACGAAATGCCAACTGCCCTCACTCCTCCTGCACGCTGAGGAGCACCATTTTTAGCACCTTCATATATTATGGGCATATTTAATTGCTCCAGAACTTCACAGCCAAGGGATAAAGCCTGGTCCCAGTGAAGTCTTGTCTTTTGGCCCCAGCTACAACACAGACAGGACTTCATGCTAATATTCTGTTCTAACTCTGGAAATCTTTGGCTTGGGCAGAGAAGCTGGTTGTTGATATGACTGTGGAAACACAATGTGAGGTAGGGGATGAAATACCAAGGGGAGACTTGAGGGTTTTAATAATGCCTATTTTTGTATCTATTAGATGCCAACCATCTGAGCTAACAGATTATAATTGGAAGACTAGATTTAGTCATTTTCTTTATTATTAGGCCTTGATATACTTCTGTCAACTCCAAAATACTCATTACATGTAATTAGGAAGAAGATTAAAGTGCCGTTAAGATGCAGAATAATGATGCAGCCCAACAAGGGCCAGTGGAAAAAACAACCCACTTAGGAAAATGTCTCAAAAGTGCTGAGCAGAAAAGGGTATTTAAAAAAAATCATAAAGATGAGAGCTGGTGCTAAATAATGAAGATGAGACTTTGAAGTGGGAAAGAACTGATAAGCAGAATCAAAGCATTTGATGACTATACCTCCCTCTAAGATGAATCCTTTGTGTTTATTTAGACGGCTGAAGTAACATTAGTAGATAATTCTCTAGGAACCACCCTCTGTCTTTTTCATAAACTCCCACCCCAAATAGCATAATTAATTTCACAGTTGTATAGAAGAATAATAAGAAAAAAATCCATCCTTTGGGAGGTAGATGGTAATTTCTATCTGATAGAAACTGTGATTAGACAGAGCATATAAAATTTTCTGATAATTCATTCACCAGAAATTGCTGTATTATACCTACCAGAGGGCTGGTGATATGAAACTTAACAAGCTGATATTTCACTCTGATTTCCTTGAGCGTGGTCCAATTTATGAAATCAAAAGTCTAAATTAGCTTTAATGTGAAATAAGATTTTTATACTTCATAGTAACGCCTGTCAGAAGGCAGGGAAGAGCAAACTGGGCAGCCAGCAGGCAGAGAGCAGGGGATCCCATGGGCAGGGGGTCTGCTCCCACCCAGGGGTCCCGCCGCAGAGGTGGGGATGGGCTCTCGAAAAAATTAGAAGTGCGTATGTAATAGGTTGCTAAGCGGTGCGGGGAGCCGGGGGCTTGGGAGGGAGCAGGGAGACAAGGGGACACATCCCTGCCCAAACATCCCAGCCCTGCAGTGCCCGCGGGAGGCAGCGGGACCCGCGCCCACAGCCCCGCGAGCATCTCCCAGCAGGGCTGAGGAGCAGGGGAAGGGGCTGGGGCAAAGGCAAAGGGAATCCCCTGTCTCAGCACAGACGCAGCGTGCCGGCCAAGGGACCCGGAACGCCCTCCCCTCCTTGCCCTCCCCTCCCTCAGATGTGCGGAGCAGCAGCACCCGTCTGGTTCCCTGTCTGCAGCTGGCAGGCAGACACGGGACCTTGCAGCAGCTGCAGACAGGGCATCAGAGCTGGGAATGGCTCAAAATACAGGTGATTAGCCCCAAAATGGCACCGGTTCCTTCGGGCTGGGGCGGCGGTGCCGCCACGCAGCGGTTCGGGGGGCTTGGGGTGCGGGAGGTCCCTGCTGCAGCCCAATCAATCTCCTCGGCTTGTTTATGAGTATCTGTGACTCACAGACGTTTTTCCTGCTCCCTAATTGCCGGTTTCCTGAGAAACCATCGCAGGCAGCCAATCGGCTGTGGAATTATGGCTTAGTGACTGGATACAATTGGGAAAAATAAATACAGCATTATTGGTAAATTGAACAGCACTTTCCTAAGTACATCACGTATTTATAAACAACGGGCACAGCTGCAGAACCCGAGAGCCCCCGTGCCTTGCTCCAGGAGGTCTCCGAAGGTTTCATTCGGAAGAGCAGCACCCGCTCCCCTCCGCCACCCACCTGCGGGATGGAGGGTGGGCACAGTGGGTACATTGGGGGCCCTGCCTGGGGACCACGGGCTCCTCGCGAGCCACGGCAGTGTGCATGGGGCCAGAGTGGCACTGGCACCCATGCGGGGACCGGGGAGGGGGAAAGGGGGACAGGGACAGGGTTAGAGCAGTGCCTGAGGCAGCAGGAGGATGCTGGGGGCTGTGGTTTCAGGCCGGCCACTGAATCTCTGTATTCTGAGCTCTGCATCCATAAAATGGGACCAGCGATGCAGGGATCCACCAGAACTGGGCACCACGGCACTGCCACCCTTTGGACCCGGGTTTTGCTTTTGACAACAGATTGCAGCCAAGGGCAGTGGGCACCGAGCACGCTGCGGCTCACTGGGAGAAAAACCCGCAGCCCCAGGGGAGGGCAGAGCCAGCCAAGGGCGGGCGGAACGGGAGGAGATCCCACCCCGCCCCGGCTCTGCTCCCTCCCCTGCTGCCCCTGCCCAGGGGACGGGGACACGGCCAGGTACAGCAGGCAGCCGAGGGCAGCACAGTGCCCGGTGGGAAGCAACACCTCTGTCTCCTCTGGCCCTCCCTGGCATTTCTTAATCCTGATTTGAATCCTCTACCTCCTAAGCCGTGCTGGCTTCCTAAGAGCCCTTATGGATCAGTACAGTAATTTTAACAAACACACTGAAATCCTTGGAGAAACCACAATACAGTATTAGTATTATTATTATTATCATCCAGCACTGTTAGAGAAGTGATGCACAGGATCTAAATAAGAGGGAGAAGACAATCTCTGACTTCAGTATTAGTCACTGCTCAATTACAGCTTCATTCCAAGCCATTAATTGGTAGAAAGTAATAAACCCGTGAAGTCACTCTAGCACAGCATGCTATTTCCTTCACTGTTTTAATATGTGATTATGTTTGGGAAGCTTGAAAGTCTTTTTTAGCAATCATTTGGTAAAACCACTCTAATAGCTGTTAGAAGGCTTAGGAAATACAGTGTCGGTGAATTTCGGATGAGATCACAGGGAACTAGGGGAAAAGATATAAAAAATGTAATGGCATAAAAGAAAATGGTAAGTTGGAGGAGCGCAGCACCTAAACAACCACACGGCGTGTATGATGATTCAGCCAGGCAGGGTGACTGGAGAGCTGTGCTCTGCTAAGCTGTCTCTGAAGAGCACTAGCAGGCAATGTACCCGCGTCCTCGCTTCCCCAGCTGGATGCCAGGACTGTCTGTCTGCAGACCTTCAGTACTTCAATCACTGAACATTATGATAGTGGGCAGTGTGAGTCCTCTGCCTCTTCTTCCAGCACTTGCATTAGACCCGTGTGAAACCCTCCCAACCCCTCTCACTGTCGGCAGAACCGGGGTACTGAGGCAGGAGGCCAAGGTGTGGCTGGTGCCAGGCGTGCGGCACCACCGTCTCTCCGCAGGGAGCATCCTCCTTTGGGTGTGGGGATTGGGGATGGGTGCTGTGGGGACTGACCAACCCGACTAATGCCAGATGGTGCCCGTGCATCTCCTGCTCTAAGGGACTGTAGCACTAAGGGACTGCCAGCACTAAGGGACTGCAGACGAGCAGCCGGGGCACCAGGTCTGCTGCTCTGGAGCTGCAAGTCCGTCTCTGTTTGGAGGATAACTTTTATCAAGTGTCTAAAATTTACTTATCTACTTCAAATGCTCTGAAAACCTGTGTGCTTCAGCTGGGTAAAAAGCAGACTTCAGGTCCTGGACTTGGAATAATTCCAGCTAGGGGTCTTGGAAATAAGGAGTTCAGTTTCTTTCTTCCCCCGAACCAAATACATAATTTTTTTGCAGGGTAACACTTAATCTTTGTTTCTGCCCTCAGACCTAGAGCTCAAACCATGGTTCTGATCAAGATCAGAATAATTGCAGCTGGCCAACACTCACCATTTGCCATTCCACCTGTTTGGAGCAAAATTGGAAATGGTATTTGCGATGAAGATTAGCTCATGGCCATTAAGTGGTCTGGGCTGAAGATGGATATTTGCTGTCGGAGTGGTGGTGGTGATTTATCTCAGCTGAATGTTTCCCCGGCTGTATGAAGTTACTGCCACAGAGCTCTCCTGGCAGAAATCTGTGAATGTTCCTGAGCTGGATTTTTACAAAGCTGAACTGACCCCAAAAGGCTTTTGTAAAGGCGAGAGGGGAGATCTTGCATTTTCCTTCACTCAGATTGAGTTGTCAGAATTACTCAGTACTGCAGCAATATCAAACAGCTAAGGTGGGGAAAGAAAATGAAAGGAATTGTTTCTACAGTCTTCATTGGTCAGAGAATAAGGGTTTTGGAACAATCTGACAGTTGCAGAAAAATCAAAATAAGCTCCCTCTATATATTTAAAAAATTGTCCTGCAAGTGATTGCAGTGAGGGTGCAGCAGAGCATCCGTGCTGGGTCAGCCCACATGGTCAGTGTCTTCCAGGATCATCAGCAGCAGACAGTGGATGCTCAGGGAGCAGCACTGAGCTTTTTCCCCAGATGTGCTCCCGTCCTCTGGCACCCAGGAGCAGAAGTTGGGGAGCAGAAGCTGTTACCTCTTTCATAACCTTCCAGAGACCTCATGTTTAACATGTGCTTGATGGAAAAAGGAATAATAAACCTCTCCATTGCCCAGTTTTAGCCTATCCACTGTCTGTCCTTCTGGGCTGGGAGTCAGGACCAGTCACCATGCAAAGGGCACCAAGAGCAGAGGAGATGCTGAGATGAAGCCTGGAGAAGGACCTGTCCTCCTACAGCCCCTCTGCCAGTGCTGGGGAAGAGGGAGAGGAACGGTCCTATTCACACCTCCCTGCATTACTGTTTCCAGCAATATTCATCTCATCTTACAGATGAAATCACCGTATCTGAGTGGATGGATTTCTTCACACTTCTCTTAAAATCCATTTCTGAGAGTCTGATTTCCCACATACCAGACTGCTGGCAGTGCTATTGCAGATTCCCACGGGAGAAGGACATCAAGGGAATAGGTTATTGATCACATCATTTAGATCATTTGCGCAAGAGATTCCCAGAAGAGAGACTGTTCCCTTCTTTCCCACAGCAGCACTCTTTAAAATCTTCTACCACATTTGTCTTTCTGAATAAACCAGACCAAACTGCCTCAACAAGGTTTTACCATCTTTACGTTTTCTCCAGCACAGAAATCTTTTCTCTTCTATGAAGAAAAAATATCGAAGCAGCTCAGTGAAGTGCTGAGCAAACAAGCACAAACCTGAAGATGGATATACAAGTTCAAACCTTTCATACCCAGAAAATAAATCAAGATGACAACAGTCCCAGAACATCAGGAAACCTCAAACTTATGAAAACCAGAGTATCATAAGTTAAGACATTTCTAGCTCAAGTCCCTGGAAACCATGGAACGTGTTTCATGCTGCATCCGAGGGAGCAGCAGCAGCCCATCTCCCAGAGCCTGCGGCTGCCCTCAGCCCTGATCCCAAAGCAGGGGCGGGACAGGAGCAGCCGGGGGTGGTGGGCAGGGAACTGGCTATGTCTGTGCCAAACCTTGCAGAAAAAACAGGGAATCCATGCCTAAAGCTTGACTGCTTCCAGGGCCAACAATGACACCTCAAAAAGCGGAGGGGACATGGCGGTGTTCCTGGGATAACGCCTGGACCTGCCATGCTCCCATGACGTGCAGGCACAGGAGTGCTCCCCACACAACACGTGCACACTGGGTTCTGCTCACGGTGCCTGCTGGGCTTCACCAGAGCAGCTGGGGCTGTGATGGTGGCAAAGCTGGCTCTGGCAGCCTGGCTAACCCTGTGTGCTGTACAGGGCCATGGCACATCTCCCGAAACAGGTCCTGCAGCAGGGGGCTGAGCCCATCTCTGCCCAGGGTCACGTCCCCCACAGCAGAGCCCCTTTGTGCAGCAGCTCCATGGCAGCATGGCTCTCCCACTTGGTGTAAAATTACATACGGAGCTGACTCTGTACCTAAACACACACCTCTGTTCCCAGAAAACGTTGCTGAAGAGGATATTAAAACTGCCTCTTCCAATTCCGTTCAGGGAATCTCTAACCAGAATGTCAATAAGGCCACATAATGACAATCAGATGTTTCAGCTTGGCCTTGATAAATCAGCTATGGGAGAGCAGCCAGCCTGCTTTCATTCATGAACCATAGATGCCAACTGGTAATGACAAATGATGATAAAAACCAAATCTCTTCAGTTCTATCTAAACATCAAATTTAGGAACCAAACCAAAATACATGTTCTTGGGGAAAGCCTTATTGACTTAGTTTAGGTTTGGTTACAGAGATTGGAATAAAATGCAAGCAGATATTTACTTAACATAAACCTGTCTTCAGTCATGCCGAGGAAGAAACCCGTGCAGTCACATTTTCCTAACCATCACCTTTCCCAAGGCCTCACCACAGTGCCACAAACCTCAGCAAGACCAAGTACAAGGGCCACCAGTGCCCATGTGCCTCTACTCATCTGCACATTTGATTTGGCCTTTCAAGTCCTAATGCTCAAATTTACAGCTGATCTGCAATGAGGTGGAGACAAAAACTCAACACAGAGCAGTTGATGTTTACAGAGAAACTGAAGTTTCTGAAACTTTAGTTGCAGAGCTGAGTACACATGATATTTGATTTTTTTTAATTTCCTTCTGATGACTGCAGGTTATGTGCAAACTGGGGGAAGGTGCATCTGCAGTGAGGGTCATGCTCCACAGCTCATCATTTCTCATGCAATGTATTTCCTAATACTTGTGTAACCTTTATGAGCATCTGGACACGAGTATTTAAAGGCTCACTAAACAACAAAGCCTTGCTGAAGAACTGAGTGGAAATTGAGAAGAATGAGTTCTGGAAACAATCTTGAAAAAGAAACTCCATGAAAGCAATCGCAGTATTCTTCATGGGTGCCTGAGCCTGTAGCCACATCATAATTATAACGACAGATACTGCTCAGTAAAAGCACACCAGAATTTGTGTTAATCTCACTATTTGGTTCCTTTCTCTATTTAGACTTAGATGAAATATAAACAGCAAATGGGAAAGAGTCACTGTGAAATCCTAACCTGGGTATAAACTCACAGTCAGTGCCGAAGGTGATCTGAGCAGTTGGGGTGCACCAGCTGCTTTGAACTGTGTTTTACATTTTCTACAGATGGGGAGAGCAAAGGACTATATTCAGAATAAATGTTTAATGAACACAGTAATCTCCATACCCATGCCTCTGTCCCATTATTGCACTAACTGCTCCCTGCTGCTCAATAGCGTCTCCTTAGGCCTTTAAAAGGGTACTCCATTTAAATTAACTGTGAGAACCTGTTTCTTTTCACACTTCTCACATTCTTTTATGTCAACCTGGCTGGTGCAGATGGAACATGAAGTCATTTAACATTGGCATTAAAGGATGCACAATAGCTGTCATTGCTGACACCGAAGGAGAGTATTATGGGCTTTGCTTATAACAAAGGGTTGCAAATACTGTGTGTGATAGCAGTCTGCCCAAACCTGACCTAATCACTCAACAGAGTACAGCTAATTGCATCGATTAGCTCTGCATTGACAGGGCAGTTATTAGTGGGACATACACTTATAGTTGTTGCTTGCTTTGTATCTCTCCTGAAGCATCCCTTGGACTTTGGAGATGCTGATATGCACTCGGAGCCACATGAAGTTTTCTTCATTTGACTTTTCCTTGGGCTCAAGCCCAGTGCTGGATGTATAGGCAGAGATTGCAGGAAGCAATTTTAATGTAGAAGATTTTAATTGCCACAAAGACTCTGGTAGTGCCTCAGTTTGATTGTTTCAGCAAACATAGTTATTTAGCAGATGTACATTAATATTCTTCATTACTCTTTAACTGGACCCTGAAGGGCCTGGTTCTGTTCTTCTGTTACTTTGGCATAGGGCAGCCTCCAAGATTTGATCCTTGTGTACAACCACCGACATGAAGCACATGCAGAAGCTGGCTCTACATCTAAATTATGGCTTGCAACAAAAAATGTCTTTTGGCATTTTGAGGACTGGAGAGAGCAGCAGCTTTAAATAATCATCCATCACACAGGAAAACATTAAACTGTAAATCTGAAGTAGAAACCTTAAGGCATGAAGCTGCACAAACATTTTGGCTGAAATCCACCATCAGGATTGTCAGAGTAAATATTAAAAAGAGTTTTGTATTCAGCTAAAAGATCTGTTTACAAATTTCTTTTGCTGAAGCCGCATATTGTACAATGAAATGAGATCTCCCAAACCATTTTTGCTCTAATAACTCTGCTATATATTTTATGGAATTTGAATGTAAGAGTGGTTGGCCCAGAACTACTTCTGCAGGAGGTTATTGGGAGAAAACATTACCATATGTCAGTAGAATGGCAGCATCCCATAGATACTCAAGAGGATCTCAGGCTCAACCCAGCTCTTGTGTTTATAATGTGGCAATATTTCCATACTTCATATATAGGTACCTCTGCTTCTATAAACAACATTATGGCAATGATTGTCAAAGACACTTACAGGATTCCAATGAAAATAAAAGTAAGTTTCTTCTTGCACATTTTCAAAAAATTGTGCTTCTACTAGCAGGGCTCTCCTGGTGGGAGATCACAGGCCACCAGCCTTGTGCCCAACATGGCTAGACTGGGAAAAGTCTGTAATGTAGACCCATGTTTGCCTGGGTGGTCCATCCCTAGGACACCTCTAATTCTACCAAGCTGGCCTTCCTGCAGCTTGCACGTTTTCCACAGGGAGCTGTGATGACCAGGGTTTTAAACCACCTGGCCACCACCAAGCATGCTCAGGGGCTTTACAAAAACTCTTTGGCATTTGGTGTTCATGGATAGGGTTCTCAGAAGAAAGTTGTTTTCCTCCTCTGAACATCTGTGCGTTCTTCCTCACTGCATAATCCAAAGCCATCCCAGCTCCGGCACATACAGCTCCCAGGCACAGCCCACGAGGCTGTTGGGATGGATGTTCTCCTGCTGCTCCGGAGCTGCTGGGCTCTGGGTTTGGGAAGTGGCACACACCTACATCTCAGGCAGTGACCTGCATATAATTAATTAGTATCTGATCATTTTTAATCAAGCAAAATTAGAGAGTAGAGGATGTTTATGTTATTTGTTTCACCTTTCTGTGTAAATTCCAGCAGTTCCCTGAGGACAGAACAGCAACAGCGGCTGCAGCAGCTGCCCCGTTTGATTCCTTGGACAAACTCCTTTTGTGCATGGGCAGTGAATGGGAATGAACAGCCACGTTATTGTCATCAGAAGGTCCTGTAGAGAGGCAATAACCCAGTCAACTCTTGCTAAAAGCCTGTCTTCTAGTGGTTCTATATGGAGTGAATTCACTTCACTGTGGCGAGGTCTAGTCCTGTACATCAATTTGTGTTTCCAGCAGTAATTGTCTGAGAGGGGAGCCAAACAGAAGTCGGATTTCTTGCTTGCTGTGTAGATTATCCCTACTTAAGACACAGCCTTTTCTCCTGCTTACTTACTATGTATTACTAGGCCAAAATTCTTCCTTAAAGATCAGGCTGGCCATGTATCCCTGTACTATCTTGGGGCCCAACAATCCTCCTGACCTGAAGTAACAATATTTGGAACACGAGAGGTGAACAACTTCAGAAATACAGTTTATGAAACTGTTATGATCAAAGCATTCATCTTCTCACCTCACAGCATGCTGAGAAATGCTAATTAACAGGGCTGGCTGGTATCCGGGATTTACGGACCATAACAAGGATCATCTGTAACCCAGAGATTAGCAAGAGAGAATCTGGAGTTGCTAAGGAAGGTTGGATGGAGCCACACGCTGCAGCATCTTTTGGAATAGATTAGTCACCTCCCATGGCAGCGGTGGGACACGGCTGGTGTGGCAGTGCAGGAGCAACCTGCTACGATGCTCTCCTAAACACACGTGTGATTTCATCACCAACTGAATCCTCACAGCAGTTTCCCATAATGCTGGAAATTTGCTCTGCTAACAGGAGCGAGACAAAAGCCACGTTCCTACACTACAAAGCACAGAGTCATTGGGTTGGACATGAGCTTCAGGTGTCACCAACTTTTGGCAATCCATCGCCACTGGAAAGTGGGGTTCCAAGCAGTCAGTGGGAGAGGGGGAGCTGCTGCCCTGGCCCATGATGGCAGGAAGGGATGGAGCTCCGAAGCTTTGGGAAAGGGGTTGGGAGGGAGCACGGAAAGAAGAGGGGCAGAGTGGGAGCGATGGCACCGAAAGGGCAGAGGCAGGTGAACAGTTCAGCTTGAACATTTGTGTTGGTTTTCAGAAAACCTGACGTTGTTTCCTGTGGCTCTGAGACACTGAACTGTGCCTCTGGCCTGACGTGTTTCATCTTCCAGCTCCTGTGTTGTGGGTAACCATAGAGAATACACAGCTCGCGATTTCCCACCGGTAGCTGTTTCTAATAACAGATGTGCTAGGCTTGTGGCACAGGCCATGTGTAGGATGCCTGTCAAACACCAGACAGAAAAATAACAGCTTTCTTCATTTTTGGTGCTTCTGTCATCTGGATTTAGAGTAAATTAGAAATCTGGACAAACCTGCCCCCGTGTGTGGATATATGTATGCGAGACAGAGAAAAGGAGTCAAAGGAAAAAGAATCCCTCCCCGCTTTCTCTGTGAGAATGCAGAGCTGTGGTTATTCTATATATTCTTCTCCGGGTCCATCCAGTGGATTTGCTGCCCAGGCTACAAACCATGCTCAGTGAGTTTGCTCCCGTATATCCCCCCCAAATTTCATGTGCATCCCAACACAACCAGCTTTTTAAGAAACAGAAGTGTGCTGATGTTTCTAGCAGCCCTTTAGTTCAGACAGAAAGATATCAGAAAGAGAAATCTATTTTATCATTGCTTTCCATTCTCATCAGCCAATTGTAGCTAGGTTTAGAAGTTCAGAGGTTGTTCAACAACTCCTCGTTGCACTCCCCAAACGTTGGTGGTGTTCCCTCCTGTGACTCCTCACCAGGTTTCAAATACACAGTGTCACTTCCTAAGGGACAATAAAATGTTCCTTGGAGTGTTTTTCCATCCTATAGCTGATGATGCTGACAAGAAAAAGAATTGCTCTCAAAGCTCTGAAACAATAACTGCCCTGTTGTTGGGTGACCTTTCTGTGCCTCTGCGTGTGAGGGCACACCTCGCTCTGGTGTGAAGGGCAGAAGAAGAAGGAGCAAAGCCGAAGCAAACAAGCCCATGGGGACCTTGTGGGCTACATGTGTGATCCAAGGCATGTGCCTCAGAAGGCAAAAGACAGAAATGGGTCTGAAAAGGTCCTTGAAACAACTGTCAGGTAACAGAAGTTAAAGACAAGGCTGGGTGTTTTGGTATTTAGCAAGGGACCTGGACCAGAGAAAGACTGGCCAGAGGTGTTTTGCTAGCACAGCTTGCAGCGGGCCACCCCTGCCCTCTTGACTCTCTACACCCTCATAGAACCACCAGCTTAGCAAGCCCTTGAGGTGTCCTGCAACCACGAGCATTGCTTTGTGGCACCAAGGGTACTGAGTCAGGGATGAGTCTGCATCCGTGACAACTAATGCAGGAGCTCCTGCAAACATCTTGTGGCTTTTTCAATCAGTTTTTGAAATAGCTAGCATTAACCAAAAAAACCCAACTAACCAACAAAAACCTGCTGACTAAACCCTGCAGCCTTTTCCTCATATGTGGGAACCTGTGTTATGTATGAACAAACGGTTTAATTTGTCCCAAAGAGCACAAGCCTGCACCTAAGCTGTCAGTCTCCTTGCTGGAGCTCCTTCATCAGCCCAGCGTGTAACAGAGCTGGGGTTTTTACACTGCTCCAGTAGCACAACCCTGTGTTCTTTACCTCCTTACAACTTGTTATTTACCTTGGACCCAAATCCGGATCTTGGCTGCTGCTGCTTTCACCTGAGCAGCATTAATCTCACCTGGAGTTCCCTGCCCTTCGCCTCAGCCCACAGGCACAACCTGGTATTCAGGGCTGCCGAGGTGAGGATACCCTTCCTGCAGGCTCTGGAAAGGGCTGTTCCCATATCAGTGTCCTCTGGACACACCGCAGCCACCAGCAGCAGCTCTGCAGCTCAGGACCATCGCTCTTGAGCTGCACATTGTTCAGCCTGGAGCACCCCAGCCAGGTCTGCAGTCTCCATTTGGAAAAAGAGACCCCCCTGACCATTAGCAATATTGGTCCCTTCTAGAATTTGCAAGCAGCCCAGCTCTCCCTAGGACACAGGTATGAAGCAAGGCTGTGGACAGGCCTGAGAGCCCCCAGGCTGTGTGCTGCAGCCCCAGCACAAGGCACTCACCATCTATGCCTCTGCTATATGTGTTTTCAATTAAACACAGTCAGATCTTCCATCAGTTATTTCCGTTGGCAGCCCCTGCGACTGTCCCAGATTTCTCCCTGCACACTTCAGTACTGGCACAGATAACAACTCATTTTTCACTTGAGCAGAGAGTCTAAATACACTCTACATGGTGCAAAGACCACAATTTATCCTCAACTAAGCATAAAATTAAAGAATGACCAGAGAAAATTATGAACACTCAGTAGGGTTTAAATTTGGCTTCCAAGCAGCTGCAAGAACCATCCCCAAACTGGTTCCTTTTTAGCATTCCCTTACACCCAAGATGAAAGAGAAGCTGCTTTGCCTCGCAAGGGTTGCACGCAATTTTCCTCACAGCAGTGGAGAAGTAGATCTTTGGTCTTTCGATCACCAAAAAAGAAGACATTAAGCAAAGTTGAAGATTTCTGTTCCTTGAAGCAGTCACCAGGAGAAATGTAATGGCTCTGGAAATAAGGAACAAGTGAATTGCTCCATTTCTTGCAGGAGATTAAATATACGCTGCCCAAAAATAGCTAATGTACATACTTTTCTCTGGAAAATGGAGACAACTTCCAAAATCAAAGGTGTCAGCCAGAGAGAGAATTGATGCTGCAGAGGCAGCCCAGCCAGTCAATGGAGCTGTGAGCAGTTTTCATAGCAAAACCCTGGCAAAACTCATCCCATTTTGGATACAATCACAAGCCCGAACCTCGCTCAGGCTCAGGAAGCTTTCAGCCAAGCTAAGCCATGCAGGAGTGAACTTCAGCAGGATGTAGCCAGGCTCTGGAGTTCAGTCCCTACGAGGTGGGGAAGGAACAGCTCAGCACTTTTCCATGTGGGACTCACGGACAGAGAGGTGCCAAGCAGGGCAGAAATAGGCAGATATCCATGGCAGATAACAAGTTTAGTCATTCGTAGACATATCTGGAGTTGGAGGGGGTAGTAACTACTTTCAGAGAGGTTAATGATTAAAAGTTTCCATTTTGCAGGTGAGTCTGAAGCCTGCCCAGAGCAGCAGTGGCTGTCTGAGAGTCACCAGTGGCTCACAGCCACTGCGGGTGAGGACTCACTTGGAAGCAGCCCCTGAGCCAGGTGATCCCACTGGAGCAGGAGGATGAACTAGAGGCCTCTGGAGGTCCCTCCCAACCTAACTTATTCCATGGTTCTGTAGGGTTTCATTCCTTCTCCTGGTACTAAGAAGATGAGGACAGAAAACTGCACTTTAATACTTTGTTCCTATTGCCCATTTCTCACCTAAAGTCACAGGTTTTAGTGATCACACAATCATTTCCACAGCTGCTGGCTGAGATGTCTCACACACAGAGCATAATGAATTCCAGGGGGTGAATGTACAGCAATGAAATACCAGGGCCGAGAAGTACATTAAAAATATGCATCAGGAGAAGTGGTTTCAATCAGCCTTACATCTGGTTTCATCATTCCTTTCACCATATCTGCCTGCCGTTAGCTATTCTGTGATGCTAAAGCCCGAGCATATCCATCTCATGAGAGGCAAGGCACTGACACGTCGTCAGCTTCTGGGTCATTCCTGGGGAGCCTTTTACCTTAAGGCATGGGGAAAGGGAGACTTGAATTTTTGGGTGAAATTTAAAAAAAGGGAATGGGAGAGAAAGTTTAACACGTTTAAGTTTTTTGCAGCTGGAATGATAAGGAGTAGCTGAAGCTAAATTCTGAAAACATTTAATGCATGGCTGCAGAGTTTGAAGAGCAATGCCCACCGTGCTTTCCCACAGCCAGAAGCAGAACGCTACCTTAGTGACCCAAC
Organism: Aegotheles bennettii; assembly: GCA_013398125.1. Lineage (NCBI taxonomy): Eukaryota > Metazoa > Chordata > Aves > Caprimulgiformes > Aegothelidae > Aegotheles > Aegotheles bennettii. The sequence continues at coordinate 279,151 of VZRW01012467.1, forward strand.
CGCAGACCTCGTCTACTTGTATTTCCAGTTTGAAGGCAAACAGACCTTCAGAAGAAACAGCCGTATCTTTCCGGTGTCTTCAGAAGGTGTTTGTAGTCAGCAAGGCCTAGAGAGTTGGCACTGGGCAGCGTGCCTGATGCCTCCAAACCTCAGCTCGCTGTGCATCTCCACCGCCCGCGCAAGGATGCAAAGGTTCACAGAGCATGGTGGTGGTGGAGAAGTGCAAGTTACTTGTACACAAATCATGAGTTAGAAATAATGGGAGATACTGAGTTTTTAACTTTCCCAAAGGCTGGCCCCTCGAAGGCTCTGAAGCTGGGTGGGTGGAGCACTGGGCCTGGCTGATTTGGCCAGAAATACTGTATAAAAGATCTGAATTAGAAATGGAGTGTTGCTTCCTCATCATCAGCTTGAGTTCTTCTCTGTGTAGGTTCCCCGTGCCTAACCTATGTTGGGAAGTGAGTGAAGGAAGTCAGGGTCTGAACATAGCTGGAGAACCACGGGACTTCATGGAGAATAAGCATTTTGGAAAGTCCGACCTTGTACGCACCAAGCATACTCAATACCGCTCCTCCTACTCCCCGTGGCAAACCCGGAGTGGCAATTACTGGACACAGCCGTTAGCTAAAAAAAGGTGAGAAAATGGTTTTCAGCATAAAAGCTTACTAACTGCTTGGGTGTGTTGCAGATTTTCAGGACTTTGGGATAGCTCTGAGGTGGGAAATGAGCTTTGCTGCTCTCATGTGATCTTGGTTGCAAGTTCACAAGTGTCACAGAGCAAGTCACGCTGGACTCAGTGAACTTAAGACAGAGGTGGATTTAATTGGTTTGAAAGTTACATGGTTATAACCTTTATGCACTCCTCCCTCATTTCCTGGCCTGGCCTAGGTCAATGGATTTCATTTTCTGAAAATAATCCTTGCCTGAAAAAACTGCTATGAAATAAAGCCCAGAGTGGTTTTATTTGGCAAAAGCTCATCAGGCAACTCTTTCACATCCTAAAGCCAGCATGAGTTGTGTGGTTTGCATAAATATTCTCTTCTAATTCCAACCTGCAAAGTCACAGGGATTTGGAAAGTAACTCAAGCTTTGGCCCATCTCTGTCAGGAAATATTAACGGGTGTGTGTGTGTCGTTAGTATTGAAGATTTCATGGGTTATTGTCTCAGGCTTATAAACCCTTCATGGAGCAGGACTATCTTGTGCCACCAAAAGGCCACCTCCTGGCCAGCCAAATGCTCACCAAGAACAAACCCCTTTTACACAGCTTTGTGATCTCCTTTAAACAAATCACACCCAAAGTTTCCCACTTCTGCTCATACACCAACCCCAGCTTTGGATTTTCACCAGGTACAACTTCTGTTCCTCAGACCTGGACTTCACCCATCCCCACCAGCTTCACCACCACAGAAGGGATGCTACTGATGAACAATTCTATGCCAGATGGACAACTGCTGAGAAGAGCTGCCTGGTGGGGTGGACATCTCCATGTCCTGTTTCTGCAGCGGAGGCTGTCTGTGATGGGGGCTATGAGCACTGATCCCTGCTGTCAGGCTAAACCCATTTTGCTTCTCAGCAGTAACATTTAAACTTGAAGGAGCCCAAATAGAATGTCTGAAAGGAATGATAAATATGCTTAAGGGAAGGCACATTTTTGTTCTGATGTGGGGTTATTTGATTATTCTGAAGAGCCAGAATGTCTGTGCATATGAATTTTTGGTGTGAAAGGCAGTTATTTTCAGATTGCTGTCTCTCTTCTGTCCATCACTGCAGTAAGAGAAACAGGAATCAATCTGTATGTTTTACAACGTCTTCTTTTGGATGAATCTTAATGCATTTTAATACGCAATGCTAAAATACTGATTCTGAACATATAAAGTTGCACATATATATATATGTTCATTGAGTCTGGAGAAGCATATGTAAAGAATGAGTAATATTACTGCTTTTTTAAATTATAAAATGAGCAAGTTATAAATTTCATAAAGGTTTTAAAGGTCAAAGATACCATCAGCATTCTGCATCGGTTTTGATGTTAGTCAGTTCACTCATGTATTTAATATAACAGCCCTCAAGACAAGATTTCAAAGCAGTGCATGCACTTCGCCTGCACAATGAGTCATTTTCTGAATGCTCTTCCTTTAAGTTCGGTTGAATAATATTTGCTTAAAACACTTTCTGTTCTAATTCTGATTTGTGGAAATAAAAGGCTTGGCTCAGCCTTGCTCTGCAAGGTGGCTGCAGCTCTGCTCAGTACAGTTGCCTCGGTTTTGGCAGCAGTGGAGAAGCAGCAGCTCGAGGTAGCTGTGAGCAATGCAACAAATCTATTAAAGCAACAGGAGGGGAAGGAAGAATCCTAAAATATTCGGGGAGGTGGAGCAACATCCTCAAGAGGTTTAGACCTTGAGATGCGACATAAATTACAAAGTGTGCTCAACTATCCACACAGTCAGTTGAAATTTAGTAAAAAATTCCCTTAGAAAGAGGGGAAGGAACATTTGGTAATACTGAACCAGCTAAAGTCAACTTTTTTTTTTTTAGATTTTCTTGGAAACCATGCAAAACAAGAAAAGAAGAAATCATTCAGTCCATTCTCCTGCTCCAAGTCAAGATCAATTATAGCTAAATCATTCTTGATAATAGCTGCCAAACTTACTCTTAAAGACTTCCCATGATGGAGTTTCCTTAAGCTCTCCTGGCAGCTTATAGCAGTGCCTCACTATTTTAATCATTAGCTAGGTTTTCCTGATGTCTAGCCTAAATCGCCCTCACCGAAACGGGATGTTTCATCAGCTCTGCTCTCTTGAATAGAGAGCTTGATTATATTAAAAGGAATCTGCAAGCACAGATTAAGCATTTCATTTGTAAGAAACTGTTCCATTAGGAAAAAAGTTCACAGATGTTCAGTGTGAAAACCGAAGGAGCTGCGTGACCGCCACCAGTGCTCGGCTCAGAAACGGGGGAGCCCAATGAGTCAAACTGCTGTTTTCTTGCAATTAACACACAAAAGAAAGAAATTTCACATTCTGGAACATCCTATAGCTTATTAGGTTACTGTCTGGACAGACAAACTCACAACCTGGCCTCAAAGAGGGGTCTGGGATAGAAGAGCACAATCAGTTGGAATGAGCTCTTCCAGCGGAGGGGGTGTGAATCAAGCAAGGTCAGACCTTTATCTGGGAGAAACCCCTGACAGCTGAGCTTTCCCCGCTTGCTCCAGAAGAACTATCTAGGGCTAAGTACCAGGAGGAAATCTCTGCTCCTTCCCACCCAGCAATGGGCACCTTGCCTGGAGGAGCAGTGCCCAGAGCCCTGGCCCAGGCCTGGCTGGGAGGAGCAGGGGGACACTCGCTGCATGGCTGTGGCTTCGGTCTGATCTACCCATGCCCATCCTCAGAGGAGCCCACGCTGGCATGGCAGGGCACAGGCAAGCACACACAGATGGTGCAGGGCACAATTCACTGTTTGAAGCTCTGTAAACCAGAGCTCAGCTTCCCCACAGTCCGTGGCACTGGACCAGCTGGGAACTGGAGCAAAGGAGGTTGGAATCAGGGCCAGGCTGTTTATTTACCACCTACAACAGTCAGGCAGTACAGAGAGAGTTGAAGGGGTTTTGTTTGTTTTGTTTTGTTTTTTTTAATATAGTGATTTAGTCCAATTCTTCCGACAATTGAAGCAAACCAGAAAAATACTGTTTTAATCAAGGATTTGAACAAGTGATACACTTAATGATTTAAATATCATTTAGTGATTCTCAGCCTGCCCCCTTCTTGTCTAGTGCCTTGCAAGAGACAATTGCTTTCAGATTCCTTGAAATGAATAGAAGCTGCTTTTGTACTTGAAAACCAGTCTAGGAGAGGAAAATGGCAAGAACTTTTTCAGGTTAATGAGTATGAATTACAAAATTCAAGATGAACGTGACACTAATGGCTAAATCAATGCAATTCAGAGCACGGTTTCACCCTGCAAGTCTCTTCCTCCAGTTATTGTGACAGAGCACAAGATTAGCAACAAAAGAAACATTTGTCAAATAAATGAACATTTTTAAAAAAGAACATGGGTTTCATCAAATCATGCAACAATTATCATGTTACCAGTCCCAGTGATACACAACTGGGGCAAATAGTGAGGGATTTGAAGGTAGCTTGGGAAGTATCTTGACTTATTTCTAGTGGATGCTGCCAGTGCCTCAGTGCTGTTGCTTGTGGCAGATCACTTGCCATGGAACCGGGGCAGAAGGAACCCTGCAGGAACCAGCCTAAAGGACAGGGAGCATCCAAAGCAGTGGGTGACAGATTTATTTGCCTTGGATGTGCCAACATAGCTTTGTCAATGGTGAGATGTGGAAGAGATGCCACTAAGGAGCTGTTGAAGACTCATTCCAGGGACAGGCTAGTGACCCCCACAGTGTCACACTCACAGTGACACACTTGCCACCCGAGAACACTGGAACAGCTGTGCCCACGCTGAGGTTTACAGGGACTCCAAGCACAGATGCAGTAGCATTTGCCCAGGTCCCCATTTAAAGCTGCCCTTAGATCACCACAAACCCTTTGGCAAATAAATGATGTATTTCTTTCCACTGCTGACAAAGCCACTTCAGCATCACCACTTACGGGCACTACGGGGGCTCCTGGGTGAGGATGGGGCAAGTGCCAGCATCTCCCCGCATGGTGGTTGGACCACTGAGCACCCCTGCATATCATGTCCCACCTCGAAGCAGCCCAGGGCTCCTCAGACCCCAGGTCTCCCCTGGGATTTTGGGTGCAGCTTTGGGCACGGTGGGATGACTGCACGGCACAGAGCTACCAAGGAGAACCACCTTCCCTGTAGAGCACCAGGTCCTTCAAACCCCAGATACTGGCTGTGTGTTCTTGAGTGCCATCTACTGGCACCATCTCCCGTACCAGTTTATATTTAGACCGGGAGGAAATGGGAGAAGGGAAAAGCTTCTCTGTAGACAGCTCAAAAAGACAGCGCTGCAGTCTCTAGCTCTCTAACCCTTATTTTTACAGGTGCTTCAATGGCAGCAATGTATTTAAGCGAATTTGACATGCAAACCCCATCACCGCAACTCATGAGTGCTGTCATTTTGTTGAGAGAAACAAGTAGCAGTACTGGACTCTGAGCAGCCAGTTGCAGTTGCCTACAAATTCCCATCTCGGAGTGCCAGGGATCCTCCTGGCCATGCTTGAAAAGGCCACACGTTACCATTCAAAGCCAAGAGCCAAGCTCTGGTGAGTTCAGAGGAAGGCAGAGCAAGTGTACGGCACAGCTAAAGCCCCAGGAAAAGGCAGATTAAAGCATTAAGTACCAATCTTTCATGGGATGCACAAGCTTTACTCAGCCATCAGTTGTATGGGTTCCACCACACAATGCCCATGTGGCTCTTCTCCCTTCTTTAACAGCCCCCCAAGCACTGTCAAGGATTTCTTAATTTTTGCCTCTTCCCAGGTGGGACAGGGAACCAGGAGGAGCCCTGCCCTCGCCGCTGGCCAGCTCTTCCCGGGAAGGAGAAGGTAGAGCAGCTCCTTGCTCCAAAATGTTCAGTGGGACTCAGCACAACACAGAAATGCCTATGTTTGCCCCAGTTCAGTCAGTTTCAACCACAGAAAAGGTCCTGGAGAGGGGATGGTGGTAGAACCCCTCTCTGCGTATGCCAGGAGGCATCACCTCCTCCTCCATCCCCTTTACTACTCCTCAGCCCCGCAATGCTCTGCTCAAAGGAACATCTCTGCTCACCAGTGCACGCTTGCTACATCATCCAGCCAGTCAGAAAGCCTCCCCCAGGGTAAGAGGGGACAATTTTAAATATGAAGTGGAACATACTTCCTTCTTAGGGGAAAAACTGGATGCAAAAATGAGTCCCGAGTCATCCTTCAACAAGAAGGTCAGAGTTTGTAAGTTCTACAAAGGGAATAGCAATCTACTTACTGAGGGCCACCTTCTGCCACATCCAAACCCAAGACAGTCAGCCAAAGCACCAAAGCTCATCGCCTCTGTGCAGGGATTGGAAACAAAAAGCCAAGGCCAAGCAACTGAGAGTGGCCCCACATCCCCAGAGCCCTTACGGAGTGCAGTTATTGCTTCTGAAAAGCCAAACATGGGAGATAAAGGCAAACAGGAAATTGTTCCAGGGTATAGGGCCATAGCAGAACTGCTTCTAGCTGCTGTGCAGATAGCTGACGTTTCCAAGTACTCTGTATTTTGAAAATACCATTGAATAAGAGGCATTTTCCATAAGTATTTTTTGCAACCTCTCCTCTATGCAGTGAACGTTTTACTCCTAGCAGCAAAAGTGCTGGAGAATCTAGTACTGGAGAAAACTCAGTTTGGTACTTTCAAAGGCAAATATTAACACAAGCAGCCTGGCTGATATTTCTTCTTTTGGCAACACAACAGGGGTTTTTTCACCTACAAGAATAGCTGTTTCAGTCTGAACAGCGAATATTAAATAACCGTGGAAAAATACTCAGAATTAATTCAGTGAAATAAAAACAAGGAAAAATTATTATCCCAGTACTACAGGAGGAGGAAAATACAGCAAATTGGCAAACCTGGAACAACAGAGCTCCAGTTTCATAGGTTAGAGGCTAGGAGACATTTCCCAAATCGTTAAATTCCTGTGGCTACAGGACTGTAGGCTGGAGCAGTGCATTTCTGTCTCCTATCGAGTACATTCTGCTCTTGTTCCACACAGGTGAACGTTTTTTAGTCTTCAGTCCCTTCTAATCTTCTTCAAACATATTTTTGAAGTTAAATGTGTCAACTTACCTAACAAAGAGCTTTCTGTTATTATTTTCAGTTTCTAATTACATACAAAGAGTAGGGAGAAAAACAGATCTTGCAGGGACGTGCTCAGAGATTGTGTTCTTTGGAGATGAGTTCTGGTTATCTGCTTTTCTCAGAAACCAGTCAGGTTCGGGTGCTACACTGGGAAGCTCAGTCCCGTGAGTGGTATGGAGCCAGCAGAGCCCGTCGGGTGCTGGGTGCTCCTCTGCCATCACAAGAACTCGGTGCTGCTGCCGTAGAGCTACGAACGGGCACACAAAGGCACCTTCAAGACAGTGCATCATCAGCCTGGAGTGAGATCAATAACCCCATGCACAGAGAACTGGCCCAAGAACTACTGTTCTACAGACAATTCTGGGCACACAGGCAGGGGACAGACCAGCCTCCCCTTACCTTCACAACAAGAATGGTTTTCCCTGCAGGTTCACCTCCAACTCTTCTCAGAGCCCAGGCAGAAGAGGCCAGGACAGAAACGCTGCTCTTGCCTTCCCAACGGGAGCACAACCTCCCACCACAGCCTGGTGAGCTCCCACAAGGTTCAACACTAATTGGCACTCAGTCAGTGATCACCCGTCCATCAGATAATTACAATGAACCTTAAAAGCTTGTCCCTCACTTAAAATAAATATTGTGTTTTGGTTTTAGTATAATTCACCTTAGTTCAGAGGAGAAAAAAACGGGGAACAAATACACTCATGATACCCAAAAGCCAGCAACTAAAAGTTCAGATTTTTTTTTCTCTGCGTATCTATTTATGATCAAATAAAGAGCCTGAAGTTTTAAGATGCAATTTGAAGAGTTGGGTTCATGGTCATATAAGAAGAAACATGCCTTTCTATTGATTTGCCACTGTTACTCATCATCTCTCTACTGTTATCAACAAGACAGGAATAGAATGAACAGAGAGCTAAACAATAAGGAAAAGTTCTTCAGCTGCTTAAAGCCAATAAAATAACTGTACTATTGACGAGGTTATCAAAATGTCAGATGTGCAGCTCAGCTGGCATTCTTCTCTGCCTTTTTATTAAAATCTCATTATAAAGGAGAATAGGTGAGCAGAGAGTTCAGTATTCTGTTCCGTTTCTGACCGAATTGTTTGAGAATATCTTTTTAAAGATCGATTTTCAACTTGCATCTGTGCACAAATAAAATGCATACAAGTCATAAATGCACAAATTAAATGCATACAGATTAATGGCCTCGTTGATGTAGTTTTTGGTGTGCAAGAATCACGTCTCCACCATAGACACATGTACATGCTCTGTCTCTCCCCCCGTGGTCCTGAGAGGAACAGCAGAATATTTTATTTCTGGGCTAAATTTAAAATTTGCATTGCTGCTCTGTACAAACACACTCCTAAGACAAACACAGGCAAGGTGCAAAAATGGTGCTGCTCCTGTCCCCTCTGGAGGTTTCTGGCAGAGCCACCAAGCCCTGTGTCACCCCAAGCCCCGTGCCCTGGGTGGGTGCGTGGAACATCCCTGTGCTGCTACACCAGAGCCCCGTCCTCCTCCCAGCAGAAATTGGTGAGAAGATCAGGAGAGCCAAATTCACCAGGTTTAGCCAAAGAAAGCTGACTTGGACTCTTCCACCCTTACTCACTAGCCTGATCTAGATAAGTGGGAAAACCCAAACAACAAAACCCCCTACAGAAGAGCTGAGTTTAAAATGAAGAAGCCGATAGCAACGAAGCCCCATTGCACCTCTGCTGCCTGGAGCAAAAGTCCTAAAATTTGTGGTTGCCAGCATGGGTCTGTCTGTGGCGATCTGTGGCAATAAATGTGGCATTGCCTTGGCAACATTTTTTATTCGTTGATTAAGGAGCAATTGATGCAATATTTCAGGAGACGGGGAAAAAAGGGTTTGATACTGAGAAAAACATTCTGGCTGTTCTGTATTGTCCTTGAGGACTTCGCTGTGTGCCGTCACTAACTGCTTAGCAACAGATTGAGAGTGGCTTGCAAATCAATCTTTGCAGAGCAGAAAGCACAGTATACAATGCTGCATGTTCCAACTGGAGAGACGCTATTGGGAAGCTATATAAGCATCAATTATGGGTTTTCAGATGTAGTTAATTATAGCAGGGAGAACTCTGATCACAAATCAGCTTTCCTTACTCCCGCTCTGCTTTTCAGAGGCCACAAGAGAGTTACTATAGATTAGCAAATTAGAAATCGCAAAAAAGTAATTATCCAAAATTAAGATGAGTTGACAAGCACTGCTTCTGAATGGATCTGTGCCAGAAAAATCAAGGAGAATAAAACTGGCATTATTTTTAAAGTTTTAAATTTAATTGTAGTTATACTGCTGTTGGGTTTTTGATCTGGTTTTGGTTTGTTGGGTTTTTTAAAAAATATAAAGTACCATTTTTTAAAGAGGGTTCTAGTCCCAAAAATGGATGCAGACATCAAAAGAGAAAGAAGTGGACAATGCAAGTCACATGGAGTGGGGAGTTATTAAGGAGACTAAAACCATCAAAATAACACACGTCCACAAGGGTTTAGGCAACAGGAAAGGACCATTTCCATCAGCTCAGCAAACACCTTCCAGCCCCTGCCCGCTGCTGGTGCTGAGCTGGGAGCTGCTGCACAGGAGCTGCTGCATGGGAGCTGCACTGGGGTGGGTGCTGGGCAGCAGGGAAGCTGCTCCCACTTTGGGACACAGACATCCCCGAGCAATCCCTTCATCTACACCAACATTTATCTTAAGTTTTCACAGTCACCCAGGAGTAGTGCACAAATGAAGTGACTCCGTGTGCTCCAGCATACCCAATGAGCCCCTTCGTCCCTCCCAGCGGTGGCAGTTGGGTGGTGTGGGTGCTGTACCCAGCTCCAGCAGGCATTGCCTGCTCTTCAGCTGATGAGCTGCTGCAGAAGGGCTCATTCCCCCTTCCTTGGGGAAACCACAGTATTGCAAAAAGTAAACCAGTGGCTCAGAGGCACGCTTCTGCCTTTGGCTGTGTGCTTCTGACTGCGGCACCAGGCGTGACCAAAATGTTAAAGAAGTGGCTGAGAAGGGAAGGCAGGAGAGAGCTGGGACCCATCACCCTGCCATCATGGTCCCACCCAGGATGCTCGGTGGTGGTCACTGCTGGGCAGCTCTGCACACAGCTACACCAGTGAGGGATTCAATGCACTGAGCTCATCTCCAGAGCTCTCTAGATAATGAGAATTTGCCTCCTGTAGAGCAGGATTGCAGCAATACCTTAGCTGAAAGGCTGCAATTTCAAAGAGGTCTAAGTGCCCAAATGAGAGCAGAGCCCCTGAAGCTTTTAAGAGCCTTGGCAAATCCTATCTGGAAGCCAGACATGAGGCACACAAAGTCTCTTCAAGGCGCTGGTGCACAGGAGTGATGCAGAGCCAGAATGGAGATTTATGGGCTTCCAGAATAAGATTTTGCTATAAATGCACCCGACAGCATCGCCTTACCTATCCCCTCTCAAGGAAGGCATTACCCCTGGAGTACATGCTCTCTCCATACACCATGCATTTGTCATTTAGCACATAATATATAGCTGCCCATATTGCTCCAGTGGCTTTGTCAGAAGCCTGGCACACAATTCACAGGCTGTAAGAGGACTGGCTCATCGGCTCATCTACCAACGAGGACAGCTTTTCACTCAGAGCAAATGTCTCTTAAAACAGAATTTTAATGGTAGCTTGAGTATCTAAATGCTGTTATCGTTCCTGCAAATGCAGACATGGTGGGAGTCAGAGGGAGCTTCATGGCGGGGCTGCTGGATATTATCCCCAAGTGAGACCAGCTCGAGCCAAACCTTGCTTCACAAATCTCTCCTCCACCTCCATAAACCCACCAGCACTTTAAAATTAAATATGTGTGCAGGGAAGAGAATACAGCCACTCTCCTGGCTGGCTTCTGAGGGCTTGCTGAAATTTCTTGCAGTTGCAAAAGTATTCTGGAAACCAGGGCACCTAAGGGATTTCTCATCTCTTTGGCTTCTGCTCGAGTGGAAGCGAGGGGAGTGGCACTGTGGCACTGTGCAGTCTCAGCCAGTACCTAAGGAACCCGACAACCTGTGAGCTTACAGATACCCCCCCACGGCTTTGTGACTCCTGGGAGTTTTATTGTTTGCTTCAAATTCTGGCTGATTAACAGTTTGCCTGAAATAGTGAAATAACTAGATATTACAGTGCATTCACATAAGAGAATCTCCTTGGTGCACATGTACTCAGAGGGAATTTATCTTTTGGAGTTTCTCCTGGTTTAAAACACTGAAGCTGAGATTACAGCTTCCCTTTCCCAACCACATCTTATCAAACACGGTTTCGTATCTTTGTAGCTTTCTAGAATCCCTCAACTACAACCCTTTAAACTCTGTGCTAATTGAATTTAAAATTAGCCCCCAGTGGGGACTAAGTAGAAGCCAAGTAATTTAATGGTCAGACAATTAACAGCTCTGCATTAACGAGAGCTTCTTAACAGCAGCTGCTTTCAGGGAAGCAGGCAGAGCTTCACACCCAGTGTGGGTCTCCTTGCCTCCAGAAGAAGTGAGAATCAGTCCACTGCTATTAGTGAAAAATGCCAGTTTCACTGTCATGGAATGATCAAATGTTGCTTTTTTCCCCCCCAGACAGAAGCAGCTTTGTGAGCTCCCTCTGTTGGATCTTCTCTAAGTAACTTCTTCCTCACTTTTCCTGCCTGATAACACGTCTGTGCCATTTTGAAGTATTTTCATTGCAGACTGGGCAAAATATTCTGCCTTCTGCAGCAGGCAAATGTTTGGTCACATCGCAGGATTAATTCAAATCAGCTTTTGAAATGGAGTTTCCATCTACGCAGAAGGGTTTGGAGCCATGGAAATGTCAGCGTTTTTAAAAACAGAAGTCATCCCACATGGCTGCAAATATAACAGCATAGCTGCACCTCATGTGGGCATGCAAAACCACTTCTGAAGCACAAAATAAACTCCTGGAGAGGCTGTTACTAATAGCTCCTCCTACAACAGAGCCTCACTTACATCTCTCGGGGTCCATGACTTTTTAGGTGCTTCAGAAATGACTTTTAGACACTTCAGACACCTGTGAACACCCAGCGTGGGCATCAGCTGCAGAGATCTCTACAGAGAATGGAACCATTTGTCTAACCTTTTTGTGAAATGTATCCCCATTTTGGGCATGAATTCACCACACTGTCTTTTAGAAAAAAACCCTTGGATTTAGATACTTTACAACAAAATATTATTTCCTAGAATAAGTTATAACTCTTTATTATTAGACATCAGTATTGCAATTCCTGGTCTGCCACCCCAGGGTCTTGCCTGGCCACCCTCGGGACCACTGCTCTTCACCCAAGAAAGGCGTTTTTGGGTGAGTGTGCCACTGCCCAAGCCAGCAGCATGGCCTGCCCCAGGCCCTCATGGAGGCTGCCCCAAACCACGGGTGGTGGCAGAGCTGCTGGCTGGTGCGGGCTGGGTGACACCATGGGTAGCAGGGCTGGGTTTCATAGAGGTTTATTGCAATCTCAGATATTAAATCCCATTTCTTAGCTACAGTTAGGCTAACCTTTTCTCCCCACGGTGCTCAAGCAGGCTGTAATGGTGACTCTCTTCTCTCCTGTCCCTGCTGACTGGCGCAGGCGCACGGCATCCTGCCAAGGGAGAGCAGAGTGAGCCCAGTGCCCTACACAGCCTTCAGCCACCATGTTTACACTCAAGTTCCACCACCCTACAGAAGGAACCCGACACCTTTCAAGTGCTAAGGCAGATCTGGTGTTTAACTGCAATCATTCTTTAATTAGCTCAATGCCTTCAGTTCATAATTAAGCAGTGTGTTAGGGAATGGGCTGTAAGCTCCTAATTGTGTGTGTTCACCTGAAGGGAAATCAGTGAAGCACAACTAAAACCAGCTTTCCCTTTACAGAAGCCAAACACAACTATTTTTTGATAACACGAAGCTCTATCAGAATCAGGACACGTTTGTTTTATAGGCATTTCTTTTCCAAAGTATCTTCAGTGCCAGCTCTCAATGATTTCTTATTTTACCAGGCACAAGAAGCTATTCTTTCCTCCTGGGAAAGGCAAATCTCATTTCTCTAGCTGTAATAAGCACATCAACACTGCTGGAGTGCCAATGACCCCCGGGTGATCCACCCCTGCCAGACCCCCCAGCACCAGACTGGGTCCCGTGCCTGGGAAGCACCAACCCATACCTGGTTCTCAGCAAGTAGTGGTGCCAGGCTTTGAGAAAGAACACCAACCCTTTCAGCCTGAATTATATCCCCTAGGGCCACCTCCCACCAGCCCCTCTGCTCAAGCCCAGCCCAGGGAGCCGTCCCCTTCCTGCCCTACCCCTGGCTCCCACCTGCACCCTGTGATTGCCAGGGTGGCTCAGACCCTCCCCCAAACACAAACCTCGTTTTTCTCACATCATTTTCTCTGTTGCTAATTGGTTAAGAACAGGTTACCCTCACAGGTGTTTGGAAACTCAGCTTTAATTCTTTTTCCCCAAGAACCTCCGGCTCCTGGGCAATTGCAGTGCTGCTGACACAAGCACCTTGATCCTCACCCAAAACCACCTTCACACTGCTCAAGTCAGCACTTTCAAAAACAAACACCCAGCATGGTTTCTGTATTTATTATCTTCTCTCTTTCTCAGATTTACAACCTGCCACTTGTAGTGCACTTAAAATTTAAAATTAATTACGTCCATCAAATATTCTATACAAGGCATAAAAGCATTTCTTAGCTGCCTTGGAGGTTTACTGCTAATTGGGAAGAGAGAATGTTATTAGAAATCTCCTTAGTGTCCTGCCTACAAATAAACACCATCAAACACAAGTCCCAAATATTATTTCTCTGTGGAATGTGTATAAAAAAGGAGGATCTTCCATTTAGTAAGGGGGAGCCTGTGCTGACTCCATATTACCAGAGCAATCTAATTACCAGAATTTGCTGGCAATGATTCAGTGATAGCTTTGGACAGCTTTGAGCCAGACTGGACTGGCTGAGCTCTCCCAGTCCCTTCCAGTCTGTATTTCCATGTGTTGGTGGCCACAGCTCCTGCTGCCCTGCCAGTGCCGTGCCGAGGCACCGGGAGCAGCTCCAGCATGGACGCACAGCACAGCCCCCTGCTCCAGAGGGGACCCAGCTGGGAAGCTGCCAACAGCCTGTCCAGGCTGGGAAATGGGCATTCGCCTCCAGTGGAACTGGTGGGATGGTAGGACATGATAAGAAACGGATTATTCTATAAACATGTCATAGGTCAGCTTTTGTCTTATGATAGAGCCATCGCTGTTCTCTGGCTCTTGGTGGCAGGAGCTCGCCTGCTCATGGTTTTTATTCCACTGGCAGCAGTGGCATTTATAACTCAGACAGACTGTTTCCATTTTTACTTAGACCAAACTCCATTGGTTCCTGCAGAGACACCCCTGAACTACTCAGGCAAGAGGAAAGCTGAGTATCTCCAAGCCAATGTGTCGACTTGCACAACCTGAAGATCTGACCCCTGTTTTCCTTCTCCTCTGTGTCTCCTGGGTTTAAGGGTGTGAGTTAAACTCTTGGGTTCTACTTAGATATTTATTCACTTTTGCCACTCTTTTTTGATGGTGTAAAATGCGCAGCTGAAGAAGAAGAAAAGGCAAATGGAATGAGCCTAGTGTGAATGTAGGAGGTGATGAATGGGCATATAACCAATTTTGCAGAAGGAAGAAAATGGATTTCATGTAATGCTACTTGCAGAACCATGGAATGCAGCTTCCTCATTCAAACCCTGCAAACTCTGCTCTCTCCATCATTCTGCCCAGCGAACCTCTCACCTCGCTGTCTCAGTGTGCAGAGGAGCATCCACAGCTGGTGGAAGCAAATGCAGCCTTTGGGTTGAGGGCAGTGCAATGGGGCAGGGTTGGGTCTGGCCTAGACCTGGAGCCTCCTCCAGCTCTCCCCAGTTCGCAGAGCATCAGCAGTGTGGTTAACGCTGGTTACGTCTGCATTCCATTCTCACTGAATCCTGCACGGGGACTATCAGACTCCTAAACTTTCCTCTGAAGCTGTAGCTTCATGATTTTATAAGAGAAGCAGGAAAAAATACTTTCACCCATCTGAAAATTAGTCAGGATTTAGCATTGTGTGATAAAGCTTGGTTTAATCCGTGTGGCCCCTGTGTCTGATGGAGAGCTCCTGATGTGCACCCTCTGAAAACACAGGGAAATCACAGAGAAAATAATTACAGCATCCTCATGAATATGTCAGCACTTTGCATTGAGCTGTAAGAGTAGAGAGAGAGCAGTAAGCTTAATCTCAATGCATTTTCACCAAAGTGGATAGAACCCAACGGCAGAGGAGCGGAGCTGACGGGTGGGGTGTGGGGGCCGAGCTGCTTGTTGCTTCTGGAAAATGCCAGCACATGTCCCTGGAGACCCGGAGGACATTCTGATTTTTGGGGTACCCTGTTGCTGCCCTAGCCCCTCCCTTCATAATTATTTAGTGTCTTTAAAAAGCTGAGTGTACAGCCTGGGAAATCTCACATTTGGAGGAAGCCATGGCCAGTTACCCATGAACAGCTTTGCTGAATACATTTTTCATGGTATTAATTTTTGAAGCCTTCTGCTGCTGCTCTTCTTCCACTTCTCTTTACTACATGGTTATTTCAAGATTCAGTTTAAGGTTAAAATCTCTATGCAAAATTTTAAATGAGTATTAAAGCTTCATTGTATATCAATTAATAAATGCTTTCCCTGTATCATTGCCATTAACCTCCATTTGAAGTTAACTCTTACCGTATCTGTGTGTAGTGAGTTTTTGCATTCTAGCAAAACAGATTTGCATGGGAACCCTCTACTTCTGCTGCTCCATCTCCAGTTGGTCTGGCATAATAAATTCTATAGATTCAAAAAACTCTAGAGCCCGAGCACCAGCCGGGTCCTGGAGCCTGGGCTCACTCACTCAATATTTCAGCCCAGAATATTCCTCAGAGAAACCCCCTGTATCAATATCTTTATGTCAAAGCAGACAGAGAACTTTCTCCTTCAAACTGCATCATCTCAAAGCACTCAGAAGTCCCCGTGCTTTGGTGAGCCCTTCTCCAGCCTTCCCAGTCAAAGTCCATGGATTTTTCCCTAACTGAAGGAGAGAAGAACTTGCTCTTGGCCAGCCAGGACCTGGCCAGCTCACCTGGGTGGGTGTGAGGAAGGAGCTCTGGTGGCCCTGGTGCCACAGGTGCCCTCTGTGCCGATGGCTGTGCACAGATTTAGTGGCACTCTCATGCTACCACAGAAAACTTCTTTGGTTACTGATTAGCCACAAAAACTGTTCCAAGAGTTTTATTCTTAGAAACTGTGCTCCCAAGGTTTGTGTTAAAATATCTGCTCTGTTTGCACGCTGCCTCGCATCTGACAGTCTATCAAGGGCAAGAGAACATCAGCTACAACAAGCCTTATGCCAACAATTATTGCTATCTTTACTAATACAGGCAAATTACCATTGCCATTCATTCTGGGAAACACAGAATTTCCACTTCTCTTTGAGATATGCACCTGGGAGAATTTTTTTCTGTTATACTGGTTCTTCATTTGAGCTCTCAGTGCAAGATGTGTTTGCAGTGATCACATCCTCTGTACTCCAAGGGTACAATGCAGCCTGGTGAAAACACCCAGAGACTTTTTGTTCTTTTTTTTTCTGATTTTGGGTTAAATTTTTTACAAGATTAGGGGGTCTTGAGGCTGAATTCTGCATTAATATATTATTTTTATCAACAGCCACATATATCACAGTGTTGACTCTGTGTAGGTTTTTACTGCTTTAATCACTCAGCTTCCCTTCTACTCCCCACATAACAGAGAAAATAAAGGATGTCCTTGTGGATGGTTCCCTTTCCTCTCCCAGACACATCATTTTATGAGCAGCCAGTGACTAATGCTTCAGTTACACTGTTGGCAACTCTTAGACTGACACTGCTACAGGAGTTTATTCTGGGCATACGCTAATGACTCGCAGGGTGTGCTTCCTCTTGTAACATCTAGTACTTAAGCAACTGTTTTCACTTCTGATCTAATTAATTGTATCCAGTTAAAGGGGAACTCCACACGGTATTTGTCACTTTCAGTTATTTGACTGTAGGAATGCTGACTGTGGAGCGGCTTGGCTGTACCTGCTCTGGAGCCCTTCTCACACGCTGGAGCTGGTATTTCCAAGTCTGGAATTCTAAAATAATTAACCGGTGGGGAATAATTCCAGCCAGGGAATTTATAGATATCAGTTATTTTTAAATGAGATTAAATGATATCTGTATTTGTTGGTTGCTTTTTTTAAAAAAAAATTTCCCCTGGTATTCAATATTTTATAATTTTATTTTGTAAGAAACTGGGGTAAGTTCACATGCCCACAGCTTTTGCAAACCATATTTCCTAAAGGGATGTTTTCAGCCTTGACCAGGGAAACCCATTCCTGCCATGACCCAAGGGACATTAAGTACGATATGAAGACAGTGGAGCCTTGTCGAGCATTCCCTGGCGTGTGGTTCCTCCAGCCTCAGCAGCAGCTCGGGTAACTCTAACTGTATTTCCAGTACATATAATTTAGCATCTGTGAATTGGAAAAGCTCAGAGAAGCACGTGATGAAGCCCAGATGAGAACAGCAGTTTTCTCCTAATCAGAGCAGCCGAGAAAATCTTCTGAAGTATAAGAAAGAATGAAGCTGTAGGTGTGGGAAAAGGCAGGAGTAAACCTGTACGTTCTACAAATGAAACAACTCAGTGCATGTACATGTCTGAAACAAAACTGAGTTACTGCTGAATCGGGGTATGGAGTGTTACCAGTGCTCGTACCCTTGTTTGTACCCTGTACTCACACACAGCTCCATTGTGTGTCAGCAGTACATCCCCTGGATAGACAGTGAGCAACAGAAGTACAGTTCTGTCCTTTGGCAATGTGAAATCATGTCCTTGTCACTAGAGAGGCCTGAAGAAGGGCAACAAGCAGAACCTGGCTGAAGGAGATGGCAGTGTGCCCTCTGAGCAGAGTCCCCGAGCTCTGGGCAGGGTGTGCAGGATGAAGTGGTAAAAACGTAAAATCCAGCAATGTTTTGCACATCTGGCATCTCTGATCACCTGAACTAAGAGATTACTTTCTGATAAGGCTACTTCAGATAAAGGAACGAGACCCAGGGGTGCATTTTGAAAGCTGAGGATAATTGTAAGTGATTTAAGGGGATTGTAATTTACCCTGCAGTGGTTCGGGGTGTATTCAGAGCACACTCGCTGCCTTACAAAGCATGCACGAGGCACGTATTTTCATAGCCTGAGAAAGACATGGACACATAAAGGTTGACTAAAATTGGATGACTTCATTTTCTTTTACATACTTTGAAGGTAGGCTATGAAAATTGGAGCGTGCCTCGTCTAACGGAGGGCCAGGGGCAGCCTGGCTGAGGGCAGACGGGCACAGTGAGCCTGGAGCAGAGGGGTGAAGCTGTTCTCACCTGCTCTGCAAGTGCTTTAGTGAGTCGGGTTTGAATATTTTACAAACACAGTCACCTAACCCTGAGAGATAAATGTTTGCTCGGGATCTCACCACAAAGTCAACAGATTAGGACAAAAATTGAGGTCTTCCTAATTGCATTGTCATCAGCCTCCTGGATCAAAGAAACCCCAACCTCACCCTCACGCAGATGCTCATGGAGCAATGCCAATGTCCGATGCTAATAGCTAATAAGCTAATCTCAATTAACCCCCTGAATGTTTCAGAGCTTTGTGGCATTTATTTCAGGGATCAGATAGTGGGGACCCAGCCTCTGACAGTCTGACATAAGGACTCCGGTGCTCTACTGGTCTCTGAATTCTCACCATGGCTAGGTAATGGATTTTATGGTTAAAAGGTGAATTTGAGTTAAATGCTTTATTTTACTTCTAACTTTTAAAATCTTTTTATTTCAGTTGCTGATTGATATCTAATTCCATATAAAATCTTGAAGTAAAACATTTGGAAACACTTTTTTTACATATTTCAAATAAAACCTCAAGAACCGAAAGGTAAAATCCTCTCTAAACTAAATACAAATCTCAATGGGATTTTCTGAAATTCTTATCCCAGTTTTTAAACAAAAATAGTTGCTAACTTACATCCCAAATAATTTTAGTCACTTAAACAGAAACTTCACACCTGAACACAAATAGATACCCACATATTTCCTTCATATATTATAGAATAAGCCAGTTATAAAAATGAATTCAGAAGTACCCATTTGTACTCAAGTGGTAAGCAGAGATTTTCAGAGCAAGGAAAAAGCTTTCTGCCTTCAGCTTTTTGAGTCTTGTGAAGAGAAAGCAGACATTTCTCAGCAGTTTAATCAACCCTTCATTAAAAACAAAGAAACAAACAAACCATATAAATTTCAACATAAATTATTGTTGCTCAGCCTGGCACAAATTCTATCCAGGTAATTGTGAATATGTAACTGTCTGACATAATTGTATTAGCAGCCACTTCCCACAAGTTTGAGGTGTGCCGAGCATACATGGTGACAATGCAGAATATCAACCAGAACATCTGGGGAACATGGATAAGCTTGTTGGTCTGCAACATGTGAATAAACTTCTTTTGGTTATGAAAGCTACTCTTCCCCTGTTCCTGAAGGGCTGGCCAAGGATCTGTACAGTCCATAACACTTTAAACTGTAAATCAATATATTTTAAGTAACCCGAAGACATTTTAATGCCAAACCACATAAGAGAGAGAAGTTGGCAGCCAATATTTTCGAAGGACTTGGCATCCAAGCTGGTTATCATGGTGTTTTTGCTGATCAGTAAACATGGTGTAATTTGTGTCATAGAGATGATTTGTAATTAAAAACTTATTAACAAAGTGCAATGATAACAAGGGGGATAAAATGCCAAGATGTGGAATTGCTTAATTATGTGAAATAGTTCCACCAAACCCAGGGCTCCACGGAACATTTTTTCCTCTCTCTAATGAACAATCAGTTCTCACTGAATTCTAATTATCCTCAGTAATGTTGATCCCACTCAAGTATCAGTGGCAGAAAATGCAAACTGGATGTTGCCATTGAACAACTGCCTTCAGGTACAGCTGTGCTGTGCAAGTCATACAACAAGTTGCAGAACATTTGTGTTGCAGGGAATCTTTGAAATGGAGTTATCTTCAGAGGACAGGAGGGCACCTGGGATGCGCAGAGTGATCTATTGTCACGTTTAGTGTGTTGCCCAATCTATGTCTTTCGAGCAGATTAAGTCTGTGAGCTTATCCAGACCTGTTTTAAAGCCTATTTGATCTTGACATAGGACTGAAGAATCTAACAAGAAGAGGCTTGTAGGAGATTTTCCTGTTTAATCAACATTGGAAATGCAAGAATTGGAAACTCAAGAATAGGCCCCCTTCAGCACCTTCCTTTTGCCAAGATTACAAAGTTCTGAAGTATATGAAAATGAGAAGATGACAGCTCCCCTGATCTGCCAAGCCTGAACTGCTCCCCAGCCCCAGTGATGAACAAGCAAATCAAAATCTGACTCTTGAGAAAGTTCTAGTAATTCTTGCATTACAGATGCCAGATCCTTCAGCCTTCTCTCTGCGTCTCTTCTTTGCTCGGGCAGATGAGCACTGGCCTTGTTATTTCTGCTGATTCCCTTTGCTTCAGCATTCGCAGTGACCGCATCATGCTCAGTCCCCTCTATCCCTCCTTGGCCCTGGGGAGAGGAGATCTGCAACACAGGTGCCAAGCATGAGAGAAGCAAGAAATAATTCCTGTGCTCCCATGTAGTTCCAGAATTGTTTTATTCCAGAGAGTAGGAGGGAATTTAATTAATATTTATGTTAATATGACAAAGTTCAATATAACTATCTGTAAGATACGCAAGTGACTGATTGTTATGATGTCCACAGTAATGAGGGTGGAGGTGTTGGTGTTGGTTCACCTCATGGTGAATATCCTCAGTGTCACAAGAAAGCTTTAATTTTGCAAAAAAGAAATTTGTTATCGCAACCATCTGAAATGATGCACAAAGCAGCAGATGAAGTCCCTACACACAGGAATGTTTGTGGAAAAGGTCTTTCCCAAGTTATTGGGTTGGTCACCAGAGGCATTAAATTTTAACCTGAAACAAAATCAGATCCCATCCCTTTAACAAAATTCTTTTGGTCTCCAGTAACAGCACAAGTCGCTCCCTCATACTTCAAGCCCTTGAACTGGAACAAAGCACTCTCTCTTGATCTACTTTCTCCCACTCCTTGCCAGCCTCTGCTTTTTTTAGTGTACTGAGGCATTAACCCCATGCAGATTTGCTGCTTTATATGTCCCAGCAGTGAAGAGAAATGAAACACATGCTGAAAGAAGAATAAAATCCAATTTCAGCTCTGTAAGAGTGCGGGGTTTCTTTAAAAAATAAAAGGGGGGGGAAACCCCTCTCCCTATGCTAACTGACTGTGGGTCAGACCACACTGCTGGAGTGGGGAGTGCTGGAAGTCCCCACAATATGTTAAGCCTTCACACGGAGATGGAAAATAGCTGGTTGTGTTTAATGTCAAACAGCCGGACAAGCCTGCCGCAGAATACAGGCTTTGTTCTCCCCCGTGCCAAACGAGCTCACTCCGACCCCAAAATATTTTACCATACAATATTTTTAGTTATG
Organism: Aegotheles bennettii; assembly: GCA_013398125.1. Taxonomy (NCBI): domain Eukaryota; kingdom Metazoa; phylum Chordata; class Aves; order Caprimulgiformes; family Aegothelidae; genus Aegotheles; species Aegotheles bennettii. Next base: position 300,537 of record VZRW01012467.1, read on the forward strand.
TAACCATATTAATGAGATCTAAATGAAAATAAGTCGGTTCAAGGCCTTTTCTGGTGTTCGGACAGAAGCCCAAGATGAAGTCATGCCATTCCAAAGCCATGTCACGGTGAGAACAGCTGTTGGACCAGTGCTTCCAGGGCATTTTGTCTCCCCTCCAAGGCTATAGGAGACACCAACGCATGCAGTGCTGCCATTACCATCACACCACCAACTGTGTGAGAGCTGTAAGGATCTTGCTTCAGGTTCTTTACCCGAGTGAACCAGTGAAGGCAGAGCAATGGCCAGGGCTCAGCTCTGCTCGGGCTGGATTCCTTACTGCAGGGACTGGTCGTGATCTCAGATCCCTTCTACATCGAGGAGATTTATTTAGATGGGTCAGTGCTCATTTCTCTGTGTATCATTCATGGAGGTTTTCAGACCAGACAAACTCCTTCCTGTTGCTTTGGCATTTCAATCCCATGGGCAATTTTCTTCCTTCCTGGGCTTTGTCCAAACCCCATAAATTAACGTGCATTAGCACCTAATCTGCGCACATCTTCTACAGCCCATTCACCCTCTTGATTACCTCACCTCGTCCAAGTACAGCTCATCTCCCTTTCCAGAACCTCTTACCTTCCATGAGGCAGTCACTTTCTAATTTTTTCTTCTGTTTTAAGGCTAATCAGGTTTTTGCTATTCTCAGCTTTACCTTTGACAGTAACACGGTATTTTTCAGAGGAACTCAGATTTCTTTCACACCTGGAACCATGGCATTAGCTCAGTTCCCTATAAATATATATATGTGTGCATATATACATACACACGTGTGTATTTATACACCTGTATGTGAGCATAAGTGAAACCATGTTGATTCCTTAACTCTTTGGGTGTATACATTTCCATAACAAAAAGCTCTGACACGATCATTCCAAAAGCCATCAGCTTTTCATTTTTCATATTTAAAAAAGAAAAACATGCAAGCAGTGACTTCTGTTCAGATCAATTGTTTGGATCTGTTGACTTGCAAAGTCAATACTTATTATACAACAGCAATTTATGACATGGAAAACCAATACACTTCTTTGCTGCTGATGTTGGCTCTGCTAGAGAACTGTTACATGGGAAGAGCCATGAACGTGTGTTTGAATATGTGCTCTAAAGTCTCCTCCCTGCTGTCAGTGATGCCCCACTCTGGCTCTCAGGAAGTTGTTGTATTAACACAATTCTGCTGGGGAAAGCATATAGAGCAGCAGCTTTTCTAGTGGCTTTGTGCACAGGCTGTACCTGCCCGCCTGGGCAGCTCAGGAGCCCTGCCCAGACCCCAGAATCAACAGGGGCGACACCATGGGATGGGTGACCAGCAAGAGCAGAGCAATGCCCCTGGCCAGTACCCATCGCTAGGCTCCGTCCTCACCTCTGCTCTGAGCAAGCCACTCTCCAGAACCATCACATGCTCTCAAAAATCTCTGATTTCATTGTAGCAAAGCAGAACATCCCTCAGGCTTGACAATGCTATTTTTTGTATATTTTTTTTTTTAACTTGGGTATCTTTCCTCCAAAGCCCCAGCAGATCTTGCCAGTAGAAAGCTACAGAGGAAAACTGGTAAGAGAGCAGAGACATGGCGACAGCCCATCCCACAGACACCTCTCCCCTGCCTTTGCCTTCAGCTCCATGACCAAGTGTAATAACTCACTCCAGCACTGATTTGCTTTCTGGCTACTTCTCCTTTGATTGTTTCTAAAGGATTGTGATGGACCTTTTGCCAATGCCAGCAAACGCGGGACTGATGAACGCATGCTGTATTTTCCTCTTGGGTTGTCTGCTTTCATTGAGCACTTGAGCAATACAAAAATAAACCAATAACGAGACTGAAAATCGATGACAACAAAGCTATTGAAGACACAGGTCACCAAGAGGGCAGAAGTTTCAGAAGTCTGTGGTGCTGCTGTAAGAGCACATCGGTCTGTCTAGACTGGTTAGACATGGCTGAAGTCCTCAGAACTGATTGAACATCACTTGAAAACATTTTAAGTGACAAATTTTCAGGTGGCAGATGAAGAACAGGCATCAAAGCTTCCCCAGGCTGGGAACTGGGACATTTCTGCTCAGTCTCCTCTGCCAGGTGAGAGCTGGTGTCCCCTTGGATGGGTGCTGAGCATCAGTGACAGCTTCTCCCTAGAAAGATTTTATTTCTCCCCATCACAACTGGGGCACTTGATGCAATGTGGGGCCACACCTGGGGCCCCTGGCTGAGTTCCTGCTGAGGACCATCACCCCACCGGAGCTACCGGGAGAACATGGAGAGGTCTGACAGAGAGCAGCATGGAACCTGAGGGTTTATTTTAGGTCACAGGAGGCTCTTTAGTGGTGTCACAGATGTTTGTGATTTCCTAAATTACACTCACTCTCCACCACAGAAGGCAGAGTGGGTGAAGGGGAGGGATCTGCACCACCTCCACCAGTGTTGTTCTTTGCTCCACCACAGTGCACCATGGCCATGGGTTCCCATCAGGAGCTGCTGGTGCTGAGGTGCCATCACCCATGTCCTCACCCATGGCTCCTCCATCACTCTCCTCTCCCACCAGCAATGCTGGGGCCTTCGCCTCTTCTGTGGTGCCATGGGCACCTCTCCTGGGTGTTCAGATGCACCTTTCAAGCCCACTAAGATGAACACATTTATGTGTGTGTGTTCTTTCCCCAAGGAATCGTGACATAATTGCTTACAAGCACTTGCTTATCCAGCAAGTGAAGTAATTAACTACCAAACTAATCATATCAGGCAATGCACGGTCAATTACACACCAGTTCAGAAGAAAAGCAGTTATGTACTGCAGTGAGCTAATTAAATTTTTTGCTGTTTTTCTTCTCAGATACTTAGATCATGGTTTGCTGCACATTCAGCTAATTAAAACCAGAACCAAATGAAATCAAAGTCTGAGATATCTAAAATAAATACTGCTTCTCTAGTAAAATTAGGTGGGCAACCCAGCAAAATGTTGTTTTGGAAAATATTTATGCTACCTCAGAGTGAAAGCACATCCTCCAGCGAGGGTGTTCTGGCAGTCATGTGGCACCAGCTGGAATTATGAACATTCACGGGAATTGCACACGGATGCAGCCAGAGCTGCCACGGGCTGGCCTGGTGTGCTTTGGGCTGCGTGTTCCACAGCAAAGGTGGTGAAACACGGAGCATACAAAGCCCATAGTGCTCAGCAATGACACTCTGCACATCCCAGTTGCTTCTCAGCAGCCACGTTTTAACGCCAGGCTCCCTGCAGTGCCCGCCCTGCCTCCTGCTTCCCGAACACGGAGAGCCGCCTGGTTCTCAGGAGGTTTGCAGCAAGAAGTGAGGAGCACTCAACAGCAGACTGTCTATGCAGGGCTTGCCAAAAGGTCATCTTCAGTGTGATGCCACCAGCTCTGCAGATACTTGTCGTCTTTAGCATCGCCCACGGAGAAAATCCTAAATTTAAATGCTAAGTAGTGCTTACCAGGATGTTATCGATTCCGACTCCCACTCTGACACAGTTTAAGGCAGGCTGGTGCCGAGTTGCCCATGATTTTGAGCTCAAACTTTGCCTGGTTTCTCCTGCTTGTATATCACTTTTCTCCGAGTGCAGGAGAGCAGCTTTGCTGCACAGGGAACTGGTGATTCCCTACCATGGGTACCACACAGAAGTCTTCGTGGTTTGAAAGCTGTCTCTGCTTTCATAGGCACCTCAGATTAATGGAAATAATTATCGAATAAATTGATTATTAAACCAGATTGCACATGGGAACTGAAGAAGCTCGAATAGCCGGGGAACACGTGGCCTCCTCTGGGGCCACCGAGATCCCCTGGGGGCTTGGTACAAGGCCCTGAGATGGCAATCAGGATTTTTAGCGTGTTTGGTGGGACAGAGCCTGGTGCAGTGACTCCAGGCACCACAGAGGCACTAGTAATAAGTCACTGTCCTGGTGACAGTGGGGTGAACTCTGTGGAGATGATTTAATCGGGTTCAGCTCTCCACGGCAGCTGGCTCTCTCTGGCTCCTGGAGGTTTACTCTCGTGCTCAGAGGAATTTTTTTACTTGTTCAGGCAAAGCCAACCAATCTGCAGAGCTTCTGACCAACTTGCAAAGTTCCCACAGAGATGCTGTGAGAAACATGCAAAGGTGAAAACACAACAAGCACTCCCTGCTCACCAACACGGTCCCCGGCCAACGCAGTGCCCCCAGCCATCCCTGTGCCCTTGGCCAACCTGGTGCCCTTGGCCAACCTGGTGCCCCCTGGCCAACCCAGTGCCCCTGGCCAACCCAGTGGCCCCAACACAGAGGTGTCTGGCTCCCAGCGGTGTCTGAGCCTCTGGAATCCTTCTAGGAACGAGCTCATCCTTTCACACGAACAACACTGCTCACATGGGATCCGGTTATTCCCATTATAATTTCTAAAGGCACCTAAACATGCTTTAAGTGTGGTTTCTAATGACAAAAACAAGCCCGTGCTCACAAGCCCTCTGTTCTGCAGGGACATGGAGCACAGCTCACACTGCTATCGGTATCTTCTCATACAGTCGCTCTTTAGATATTTCCTTTCCAACCTGCACAAACCAGTCAGTTACTGGGAAAGCATACTAAAAATCACAACTGGCCAGGAAATTCCCAGCAAAGGCAATTCACACACTTACCATAATCTCACACATCCCCTTGGCAAACAGACAGGTATTTTTCAACACATCTTTCATGCATCTATTTACTTTAATTAGTGACTATGCGTATTCCTGGCCCTATCTGAAAGTAGGAATTAAAATGTAATCCCTAAATAAAGAGAAGTCAGTTATTCCAAGACCTGAGGGTTCTCCACCTCTCACCCCACTCTGCACGTGGGTTTATGTGGTCCTGCCTTGCACATGGAGACTTCCCCGTTGGAAATGCTGGGCAGAGCTGAGAGGCAGCGGGGTTTGCTGTGCTCTGAGGGCTGGATCCAGCTGTGACCCATTTCTCTTGGCCCTTACCCTACTTGGCTGCTGTTCCTGGAGCAAAGCCACATGCGCTGCCCTCATGGGCACCTCCAACACCGACTGCCAGGTTTGCAGCAGGTACCAAAGGGCTCTCTGCTCCCAGCCCCGAGGAGCCGCTCGCTTTGCAGGACACAGTAAACACCTCAAAGTGGGTATCGTTCAGTTCTACAGCCCACAGGTCAAAGCACTGGGCTGTTGCAGAAGTACAATCACCTTTCTGTTTCATTTTAGCATTCGCTAAAACAAAATCTAACCATTAAAACTTTGAAATTATCTTAACCAATCTTCTAGAAACCTTCTAATCCCTTAATCTGACGAAGCATTTTGACCTTGGAGCATTGGCTGGATTAGTGCCTTGACTGCATTTGCAGTAATTACTCCTTGAAGTCTCACAGAAAGCAAAAAAAATCTCAAAATGGCAAGTTTAGGCTAAACTTTTTACTGTGCAGTAAAAGAAGTCTCGACCTTTTTTTCTGAGGTAGGAACCAACTCTCTCAGATTTTCTTTTCAATTGGTTTTGCATTCCATGTCACTGCCTGCTCTGCTGCTTCCCGTAGGGTTTGAAATGCAAAAATAATAAGGAAGTTGTTTTAAATTCTTCATTAAACATTACTAAAAAAACATTGCACATATTCATGACTTCTCTCTTTTCACGGTAGGGAGCCAATGTTTTGATTTCCTGGTAAATGTTACTGGGTATTACTGGATTTTAAATAATTCTTTCCTAACAAGAGGGAGCTGTTTGTCAACAGCTGGGAAAGGTGCCATTAGCAGGACAACTTTCCAAGGCTTTTGCCGTTTTTTGACCAACTTTGACCAATGAAAATACAATTGATTTGGATACCTGTACCCCAGGAAATACAAAGCATCTATAACATCCCACTGGCCAGGCTGCATCAGGAGAAAAACCTGGGAATATTACCTACAGAAGTGTTTGGAGCAGCCTGAGAAACTAAAGCCTGCAATTCAAAAGGGGGTTCATTTATATTTCCCTTTTTAAAAAGGCTGAATGGCCACTTCCCTAAGGGGGGAAATGCATGGAGGCCTCGACTCCCTCCTTCAGCTTTGCCTCTCGCTGCTCTCCGGTCACCGGCTGGGAGCTGCAATTGCCATCCTGGACTGGGAGGTGAACTGGGGCTCACCAGACCATTCCTGTCCACAAGCCATAACCGTAAGAAAGGGGTTTGTAACCTTGGCCTCCACAGCCCAGCAAGAGCAATCAGAGAAAAGGAAAGGAAAACGAACACCAAAGGAAAATGAGCAAAGCCATTTGGCCAAGTCATAGACATTGCAAACAAACAACACAAGGCAAATATTGACATAGTTCAAATTTCTGTCATGCTGGTCCTGCTCTAAGCCACAGGACTAATTCTGTCCGATATTTTTAATTAACTCCTATTTACATTATCATATGGTATTTATGACATCTTTAGGCTGGACCTCGGAGGAAACACTTTTCATTTGCTGTCCCAGTGTTCCTGATGCCCAGACACGTTCTAAGACCACAGCCAACTTCACAAATTAATTCATTGCTCCTACAGCTGTAAAGCTTCCTCACAGGGGATAACCAGGATGAAATACAGAGAGGAGATGTGGTTGACTACAGTTTGATTTCCTCACTACAGTGTTTGGAGAACGAAACATACAGCTCCAATGAAGGTGCACAGAGCTCCAAACTGTGAGATCAAAGCTCACAAAGGTGCCTTTGTGCTATTTTGGCATTATGCTTATTGTGTGCGTGCCTTTTTCTGTTTAAAACACCTTTTTATTCCAACCTGATACAACACACACATCTGGCCTTGCTCAAACACTTGGTCCTTCTCAAAGCAGTTTTTCACAGCAGCAGAAACATTTGTTTTGCAGCTACCACATTCCCTTTGTGCAAGCCTGAAATTTCCTTGAACAATCTGAGCAAAATTATCCACTAAACATTTTCAAATTTCATAGCCAGCAAAGAAGGGAATCTCACAGCCTGTGCTATCTGAAACTAGCAGAGATACTTCCCTCAGTTACACAGTTAGGAAACTGTGGGTGATGCGTGTGTAAGACCCAGTGTCCATCTCCTATGAGGATCTTGAAAAGTCCCAACATGCCGTAAGTTCTGTCCTCCCAGGACCCCTCTTCTGGTCCTTTCCCTCTCTTCCTAGGGACAGATGCCTCTCTTTCTAGCTGGGAAGCTTGTCCCCATCTGGGTTGGATCTGTCATCCTCCTGGGAAGTTCAGCAGATAAACCCCTCTGCTCTTCCTTCATCTTCCTTGAGGAAGCTCCTGGAGAAGACCTGCCTACACCTGCTTGCTACCTGCCCTCCCTGCCACATCCAGGCACAAGGCACCTGACCTGCTGAAGGTGGGGTGGACATCTCCAGTGGGGCTGACCTCACTGCATTACCTCGATGTAGGACTTCATGTCACAATCACAGTATGGGTTGCTGGGAGCTCAGACAGTTGTAGGACATGAAAAAGGTGAACCCTGATCTGGCAGAAGTCAGTGGTGCAGGTGGCTTCTCAGATTTCCTACTGTGGAAAAAGAAAAATGGATAAAATTTTAATATAACAGTCTCTATAATTTGTATTGCAACATCCACATCAAAAGCACTTTGACAATACCAGTACGGGTAAAAGGCACTTAGCATAGACATCCCTTAAGGAACATAAGAGCAGAGAAAACTTTTTCTCCAGTCGTGACTGACTCACCAGTGTTCTGCAGTGATCTCAGATCATAAAATGAAAGCGTGAACTTTATTATAAAATCTCTCTGCACACAGTAGTTATTATATTTCAGGTTTTCCATGTCATTCAGTACCGGGGAGGACAAGAAATCTTGTTACTGTTCTCTGAAAACCCAGAGTCCCAGGATTCATTACTGGAGTCAACAACAACTCCTTCAAGCGCTGTGCACCATCATTCATTTCTCCAGGCCCCACCTGGATTTAGTTAATGCAAGTCAAACTTTTAGGAAATATCTTTTAAAATCAAAGAAATTGTTAAAGATGGTGTTTAATTTTATTGCAAGCAGTGTCCTCTACTTGTTAAATTGAAAATCATTTTCACCTGATACTTTGGAAATGAAGTCATGACCCTTAAGAACTCCATTTAGTCTAGATGAATAAATAGAGCTAGAAATGAATTGGAAGCCTTTCCAAGTGCTAAACAGAGTATATCCTATATATCTTGCAGTCATTAATAGCTGATGAATTTAGCTAATAATGTCAGAGGACATTGTCAAGGTTGATGGACCCAGAAGTTGCCCTTGTTTTGACAGTGCCTCCATAGCGAAGGGCTCTCACAGAGAAAGCAACCACCCCAGAGAGCAAGGCTGAGTAATAAATAGTGGACTTCTTCAAGAGAATTTGGATAAATGGGCAGTGGTAGATAGATGTAATGGGACTTTTTTTTTCTTTTAAAAGCACAAATGGTGATTCACCCTAATTTTCTGTTCTGGTATTCACTGTCAACCAATATTAGCACAGGCCTTTACGACTCCCCAGGGTATCATGAACAACAGAGTAGAGAAAATGCCTCCAAGATTTTGTCATCGTTTGCTGTCTGGACTTCCCATTCCTAATCTGTCACCCAGGTCTTTTTGGATTCCTTTTCAAGAACTATGGACAAGTTTCCATTCCCAGAAACACAATCCTAAACAAAAAGGAAATTATACAGCATGGTGTGTTGATGGTGTGCCTTTTGTACGTGCAGCTGAGCATGGTATCACCGGTGGCTCTGAAGAATCCGGGGGTCCCTGCAGGACACACTGGGGACAGCGGTGGCAGTGCAGGGGGTGCAGCATTCTTGAGAATGAACACAGCACATTGTGTGGAAACAGGGGCAGGAGGGAACAGGAACAGGCAGAACTGCAGGGAAGCCAACCCCACCGGCGGGTTGCCTTTCACTTCCCTCAGCAGCCATGGCTTTAACTACTGTCTGGAACCACCTCACTATTGCCACCAGGATTAAAGCCTTGTCCTGCAGCTGACTGCTGACACATGGGTGCTGTGGGGCTGAAACTCAGGGTGACACCAGCCCAGCCTTCTGCTGCTCATGCACGGCTTCTGCCCCGGTTCCTCTGCTCAGTGTCCTCCTGCATTGCCACCAAAATTGATTGGAAAATGTTAAATACCATGGGCAGGCATCAAGGGAATGGTCAGTCAAAAGTAACAAAGACAAAGGGACTCCAAAGGTTAAGCTGACAACTTTAAAGGGTGCATGGACAACTCCGATGAGGTGAAGTATGAAGTTCCAACGTTCATAACACCAGCTCACCTGAGCACACTGCAAAGACACTGCCTGCTGATCTGACTTTCTATATTTAGCACAGTGACCTGACTTCAACCCAGTATTCACATCCCATTAAACCCAGCAGGATTGCAGCATGTGCCCGAGTGTTTCACTGACTCAGGGCAGCTGGTTCATATTTTTTAATGTAACTAGATACTAATTGCATTACTAAATCAGGGACTGTGATTGGAATGTGGACTTTAAAAACAATTTACATAAATCTAGAGGACCTTTACATTTACAGAAAAAAAAATAATGTTTTGCCAAATTTTTAATCTAAATCCACTTTATTTGTCAGGGAAGTAAGAACTGTAACTGTAAAACACTCATTGGTATGGAAAAACAAAAAGATATTGGACATGTTTATGTGTTTTTCATATTATTCTGTGCAAGATAAGTCATTACTTTCTTTGGATTAATCTCTACCTCAATCTTGCCAAAGAAATAGAAAAGCTTGTTAAAGTTAGGAGGAAAAAAGAATTTATAGGGTTACTGAAGAATACTAAAGAGGGAAATAAAAAATGGAGCACAAAGAATATAGACTGTCTGCATGAAAACTGTGTTAGTGTTTGTTGCCTTCTGATTCTCAACAGAGAGCAGTGAAGAAAAGCAGACACCAGAAAAATACTGAAGTATTTTGACCTTGTCACAGAGTCACAGGTATCTATTATTTTGCAGTTGTGTGGTCAGAGCAAATAAAGCTCTAGAAAGGTGTCATTTTACTCCCTTTTTCTTTTTTCCTTTCCTACTTGCAGATGTGCAAATGAAGTGTGACAACTACAAGCACAAAGATCCCATAGGAGGGCTCTGTTTATGGACATTCAAATTTTGTGGCACCAGCTGATCTGTGAATACATTATAAAATTAAATTTTATAAGTCAGTAACCATCAAATAAAACATTTTTTGAACTGGCAACTGTTAAACATCGTTATGCAATGTGCACTACAACCATTTAAATCACAGAGGTCAGGTTCTCATCTCGATCCCAGTATCAACTCAGTGCAACCGAGATTAAAGCCTGGATCCTGGTTTTCAAGCCCTAATGAAGTTCAATTGTACACAGTACTTGAAAGATACTTTTTTTTAATCTGTATTTTGTACAACCAGGAACATTGGTCATTTAAAAGATAAAAAAGCTAAACACAAAACCTGAACATATGTAGATGTTTAAGCCACCGGGAATAAAAATCTCCAATTAAAATACGAATAAATGCAGAATATCCCCTCCCTTAATTAATTGGTTAAATAAACAGTGAGACTAGGTGAAATATTTCTATGATTATTTAACACAGAGAAAAATCAAGAGGCTTAACTGAATGACAATTCCTCAATTAACACACAATGAAGAACACTGGAGTTTTAATTAATCCTTATTGGCACTGCAGTAACTTCCACAGAGAATCTATTTCGACTCATTTCATAGGCAGGCATTTCAAGTTTAGGTAATTTCAACATTTGGTGTCCAATATAAATCTACTTATTAAAACTGATAGAAATACACGAGATTAAAATCAGATACAAAGGGCAAGTACACTTAGGGAGTTAATTTCCCTGTGTGCTGCTGCTGTTGACAGAGCACAGCACGTTTCATTTCTGTGCTTATTCCCTTGGTTTGATTTTCTAGTGTTAGTATTTTGGGGGTTAAAAGGTCAGGAACAGATACACTGTATCTGTATAAATGGTCGGGAATAGATACACTGTATCTGTGTGAATGGTGAGAAATAGATACACTGTATCCATATAATTGGGCAGGAATAGATACACTGTATCTGTTTAAATGGTCGGGAATAGATACACTGACCCAGGCTGAGCTGGGAGGTCGGACTCAACCCACTCTCTGCTCAGGGGGTCAGGGATGAGCAGTCGAGCAGGGTGGAAGCATGCACACACCCCCAGACCTTGGCTTTTCCTGTGAACATGCTGTAGTAGCCAGTGTAACACTGGCATCCTCTGCTCCTGCAAACCCCACCATGGCTGTGGCTGCAGCAGCCTTCTCCAGATGGCTGCCACTTGGATCAGCTCTTGCAAGAAAGTCCTATAAAATTTAATACACTAACTAACAGGCTTCTACAGAACTTTATTAAGAAGTAATATAAATTTAATAGAGTTCACTACTTTATCAAAGGCATATAATTTTCTATTGCATTCTTTGGAATCACCCAGAACACCTTATGGCTCTGTAGCTGCCACCTGTGGACCTCTTTTGGCTCAGGAGCTACTCTGCAGGGGAACATGAAAGGTGACTAAAGAAAGCAAACCCATTTTCAGTGACCCCAGATTCACAACAAAGAGGTCCATGCTTCCACTAGAAAAAAATTTGAGCATGACTGATCTAAAGCCAAGATTTTCCACAGAGCTCTGCAAGAGCCATTGCACTCGCCAATCATCCAAACCCTACCGAACCCCCACCCGGTGAGCACAGCTGCAACCAAACCAGCAGAAAAGGAATCATTTTTATTTCTGTTTTTTGTTGACAGGAATATGAGGAGTCTGATGGAACAAATATTTAGACACACTTAATGACACCACTCAGTTTTACAGGTAGGACTAGATAATAAATATTTTAAAAGACCTTTCAAATAAGATATCATAACTCAATAACTAGATGTTGTTTTCATGAAAAACACCTGCAGCAGTTTTGCTCTTGTGCTGCATTTCAATCCTCAGACCAATTTTTGAGTTGTAAGTTATAAAGCTAACAAAACACTTCCTTGCCCTTTGGTGAGACAGCAGACTTCTTTTAAGTTCTGATTTTTCGTAACCTTTATTTTTTTCCCTGCTCAACAAAAGTCTTTATGCTCGGATTTATAGTTATCTCACAGACTTTCTTTTTATATTCTAGATTGGATAAACAAAGGGAAACTCACTGAATTCTGTGATACTTTGTACAGCTGATCCAATCTAGAGACAGGATCAAGCTGGTGCTGGAGAGGGATGGGAAAGTCTGGACATCTCTTCATCTCCTTAAAACATAGTGAGGTGAAGAGATGTCCCCCTCTTGAACACAGAGAGAATTTTTGTGTTTTTCTTGGCTCTGACCTTATGTTATTACCATATGTTTGCTTAGGGCTAAGACACACTCCAAACAATCCAATAACATGAAATTCAACACCATACTAATTTCATAAATAAAAGTAGGATGGCCAACAGAAGAGCAGAGAAAGTCTTCAGAAAAGACGCAGAAAACAGATATTCCTCAAACTAAAACATGCTTGGAAGAGATCCCCTTTAGAACTGACCTTCAGTCTTGCAGAAGTAATCGCTTGCAATGGCCATGGCCAAGGCCAAGACCCACGCCAGCCCCTCCATCCTGCTCTTTGGGGAGAGCCCACGGTGGACGGAGCAAGTGGAAGAGATCAACCCAGGTGGAGTTGGGTTCACTTGTTCCACACGGGGCCTTGTGTTTGCACAGCTGTGGCTCTGTGCTGAATGCCAGCACTTTCTGAGGGGCTCAGCATTTTCACCTCACCCTTTTTTTCAGGAAACCTAATGCCCAAGTGGGAAAGCTGAAAATATATCCCTGGTGGGGAATGGAAATACAGGAATCAAATCATCCCTTCAAAAAAAGGGGCTTTTATACAAGAAATGCCACAGCAGGTTTTTTTCTCTTTTTAGGGGCATGTTTACATTCCAGATGGAAAACCAGTCTCGGAATCAAATCCGAACCAGAAGAACATGGCTTCCTCGAAGGCGCGCTTGTCTAGACAGCCCATCAGCAGCCTAACCACAGAACGGCCTGTGGCAGCTGCAAAGCTGTCAAAACAGCTCCGTGCACAGCCTGTCACCGAGCCATACCCAAAGCAAAGCCCCAGCACTCGGTGGTTTCTGCACCAAGATGGGGAGCAGGAGAAATCCAGTCTATGAGGAAACTGCCCCCCGCCGCAGCCTGTTGGGACAGTTTCTTCAAAAAACGTAATCACAGCAGTGACTGAGCTCATGAATCTCAAACGGCTATCAATCATGGTTGGCAGCAGGACCACAAAAGCCTGCTCAAAGAAGCCTGACATTAGTTATTATGCTTCATTAAGAGCCCCACAACACTGAAGTGAGAGTTGTATGAAAGCGTTTGCAAGCAGCAAAAGAGTTGAAATCTATCCTTGGCAGTAAATCCATCCTTGGTAAAGATCCACCCTTGGTAAAGATCAAGCATGAGGATATTTATTGGCTTTTCTAGTAACAGAAATGCTCGAAGAAAGAAGGTTTGAACACCTGCAGTGTGCTAAAAGCCTGCTGTGCCCCCACCAGCATGCAAACACCAGTTTGAACTCTCTGGTTTGCACACCCACCTACAACAGGGGCTGCTGGAGCTGCTTCCCAGCTCCTGTGCTGGCTGGTGACACAGGGGGTTACTTTGATAAGCATGTTACCTAACCGAGTCTTTAGGAGTGCTCTTTCGGCCACGTTACTCTCCATCCAGCCTTTTTTTGCTTATACATATGCAAATATAGAGACTGGTTTATTTCACATCCTTCCCTGCTTTCTCATCCTACCAAGTTCTGGGCAGGTTTTTTAGACAGCAATAGCAGCAGCCTGTGTTGAATTACCAAGTCTATAAGAACCTACTGAATTCAATATTTTCAAGTCAGTCTAAAAAATGTACATGCTGGAGAAGTGAGAGCATTTTTTAAACCCCTTGTTGCCTCCATTCTGTCGATGGCTTCATTTCAATGCTTTGTTTTGCTTATCTTTCATTTCAAGCTCCAGTACCAGGACATCTTATTCTTCATCTGGCTGCAATGATCTCTTCTTTATCATTTTCTTCCAGTAACATAACTCTCTTACAGAGCTGAACCCAGAGCTGCCTCAACAGTTTAGCACACTAGAGAAAGTTCAGCAATACCTGTGTTAACATCTCATCTAATTCAGTCTCTTGCAAAATGTCTTTGTGCATCCCATAAATGTTCAAGAATAGAAAGATGAGGTCAGGCATATATAGTCTGGAAGCCCAGAAAAGGGAAATCAAATCACAAAACTACTTCTTACAAAAAACCAATATCCTCTTAGACATTGGCAAGCAAGGCAGCTCTGAGCAAATCAGGAAATCTCAGGGGCATCTCTGTGGTATGTCCTGCACGAGTCTCATGGAACAGATTGCAGAGTAAATGACTTTGTTCCTACAAGCACAGCATTGAAGCAAACAGCAAGAAATGAGGAGGACACATTGGGACCGGAAAGCAACCTGCCCAGACCTTCTCAGATGTTATTCTTAGTGCAGTCCTTTGACATGAGGTCCAACCTAAGGGACCCTGCACTGCTGTGTGGTTCTCAGCCCCATGGACAGCCAGAAGCTGCCTAATAACAATGACCAGCTCGCAGCAGGCTTGGCCCAGATTGCTCCACCAAGCCACTGGAAATACCATTTCCCTGTTAACAGTACCTGGAAGTTGGGAAGCTGTGACACAGAATAATCCCTTTCAACACCCAGACTCCTCCCAGAGAGAAATACCTCTCCCATAGCCACATCCAGGGATTTGGGTGTTATGTCAAAGGTACCAAGATTTTCCAGACTTAGTCAGGTTTGGGTGATTCATTGGGTGAATTTGGAGCAGTTTCAGTGTGCAGAGAAGGGTTCGTTTTGCAGGGAGACTGCAAATGCAGGCTGCAGACAAAACAAGAGTGTCAGGTCCTGGGAGACTAGAGCCACCAGAGAGGGAGATTAAATTCCCTTTGTACTTAGTCACGTCCACGAGGAGGGAGGGATGCTCCAGAAGTTTCAGAAATATTAAAAGAGCCTGGGTCCAGGCTCAGTGAGAACCTGTCATTGCTTGCCAACTGGGTCACATAGGTCAGGAGAGATTATCTCCATCTATAAACCTTCATGGTAACATGAAACAGCTTGTGAGAAGGATTCCTGTTTTATTTAAGTGTGTCCTCCAGCTGCTCCTCAGCAGCAGAGCCGCATTCCTGTGAATCCTGCCTGCAAATGATGCAGCTCTTTGCGTGACCAGAAATTGTAAAGAAAACCATGTAAGGGTGGACAGGCAGTGTTGAACGCACAAAACCAGCAACATCTTTTATAGCCCATTTCAAGGCAGAAGAGGGCCTGTGTCTGGAAACACTTCACTGGCCATCCAAAGCGCCGATTTCAGGGAAGGATGCAGTGGTGGAGCTGGGTCCTGTCAGGTTCCCCGCAGGGCACCTCCTCTGTGCTGAAGGGGCTGCCCTTCCTAACGCTGGGGCTCCAAGGCGCAGTTCACATGCTGTTCCATTCTGTGCAAAAAGAGCTGTTTCCACATTAACTCAGAGACCTGTTGCTTAGGTGACCGGTCATCAGGCAGAAATAGCAGCGAGGGAAAGCAGCGCCCGGCCGATAGTATCGGGGGATCGGTGGCGTGTTATTCACAGCAAATAATTTGATCGGCTCTAACCAGGGGACGTGCACAGATGGCAATATTATGGTGGTAGCTTAGGTGTAAGGTGACAAAATATTTCCAGAAGCGGCATGTAAAGGGATATGGTGTTCCATCAAAAAGCTCCATCTTAAAGAAATATCTATTGCTTTACTCAGAGGTTTGTAAGAGTCTTAATAAAACTTCTGTAGGTGTCCACAGACAGAAGTGGTTATGACAGCTGCATAAATCATAGAAATAACTGGAGATATTACAATACTGAATCTCAGAAATGAGATATTTGACCTAGGTTTGGATGCCATATTTAATAACTACAGTAAGCCTGTTTAATTCTTTGGCTCTCCCAACATCCGTGGCGGTGTGCTCTACCGTTTGTGTGTGGAAAAAGTGGGATTTTTTTGGTAGACTATCAAGCTGCTATGCTGCAGATTAAATTATCAACCTCTAGTTTTGGCAATATATCAGAAATATGAATATTTGCTCCTTATCCTTTTTCTCCCTATGGTTCACCATGCTGGGGTCACAGCACTCACACGCCAAAGTCTGTATAAACATAAGCCCTCCTTGGTGAAGCACAAGGCAAAGACATTTAGAACAGGAAGACAAGGGGGATTGCCACATTCTTTAGTTGTGTTTAATATTTCTGAACAGTAAAGAAACCGTGAGGAAAGAAATTGCAACTAAGTGCTGGCAGCCATCGCTGCTGCCGCACCCATTCACAACGTATCGCTCAGTCCCAAACCTCATTTTCTTAAAGCTCTTGTTCCCATTCTGATGGCACATACACTGTCATTCCCATCAATATGTGGGACTTCTTTCTGTGGTTTGCAAACCCAAAATTAATCTGTTTTCTCAGCTTCCCTTACCAGCATCTTGCCCCTTGACACAGCAGTAGCAGCATCCCACTCACTGTGGGTAACGGCTGCAAATATCTACAGAAACACAACCCGGGAGCAAAGCCCTCTTGGTAAATGGAACAGAATGATTCATGCCTCTTAGAGAAAAAAATTAAGAGGAAAATAAATTAAACACCTACTCAGAAATTAGAAGGTTTCAGACCCTAGCAACAACAATGTGTGTGACATGTGTTTTGATTTTAAAAACATGTTGGGCTCCATCCCCATCAGCAGCACCCAGAGGAGGGGCAGGGCCACCAGTACTGTGACTCACAGGGATGCAATCCCATCTGCTCTCCTCCCAGCACTTTGCAGTGCTGGTCTTCAATCTTGATCCTCCCCTGAGCAGAGTTCAAAGGAGCCCTGGATTTTATAGCCATCAGAGGCTCTGACATTTTATGAAATACCAAGGAACGCCAATGAAATTCCTGGCTGTGCCGCAGTGTCACGTGTGGCTCCACCTGGGACACCTGGTGCTCCTTCAGGCTAAACATTGGGCAGAGGCGTCAGAGCATGAGGAAGGGTTGGAGACAACTCATCTCCTGCTCTAACCCCCCCAGCCACTGTTTGAACAGATTTGCATTGATACTTCCCCCAGTATGAGCCTGAGAGCCGCTGCTGCAGGTCACACCAAGCCCCTCTGCTCTCCCTGCAGTGCTCAGGGCTTTCCACAGAGACCCAGGGTATGCCTGCAGGACTGGGCCAATCTACCCATGTCCCTGGGTCACCTGGATGGACACAGGGAATGTGAGCCAGAGCACATCCCTTGGGTTTTCCTCCCACCAAGTTACCCTGGTCTCTCCTGAACCCCTGCCAGCCTTCAGCCCCCACAACAGCCTCTGGAGGAGGCCTTACAGCTGCTGAGCATACTCTGAAAACACTGTTTGCTTTGCCTCAAGCTGCTGGGTTTATTTGGTAACACTTAGCCCTGCAGCAAACACTTGTTTCCTATCAATCACATCCGTGAGACTGGTGATTTCATAGACCACTCTTTTATTCCACATCAGTCATTGCTCTTCAAGCAAGAAAAGCCTTAACCTATTGAGATGTTCCTTAATAAATTAAAATTACATAACTGCTGCCCTCCGTAACCTCCTCCATATCTTTTTTACTTCCAGAGTCTCTTATTTATTATGGGAGTATCCAAGATGCATCAAAGGCATAACCATGTTTCCTATGTTCTTTTCCTTTCCTAACTTTTCTACTTGTAAGCCTCTGTGAGCATCTCTGAGCACTGAGCCAACATTTTGGTAAAACTCTCTACTGCAGCCCTGAGATCTGGTCCTTCAGCAGAATCAGTCAGCTAGACCCCAATGTGTTTCTGCAAGTCAGACTGCATTTCTTTCCCCTTCTCCATTGACTTTACCTTTATTTACACTAAATTTAATCTGCCCATTCATCATGTAGGCATCTGGCATCAGGAGGACCTTCTGCATTTATTTGCAGTCAGCTTTTGTCCTCGCTGACCTGGCTAACCCAGTGACATCAACAACCTTTGCATCATTCCCAGCTTGGGCACGTACGGGAGCACACAGCAGCATTGTCAGGGTTAAAGTGTGTGGCTCCATTGCTGCAGCATAATTACATCAGCAGCAGTAAAATGCACACTCTGCAGATCTGAACCTCTTCTCCCAATGTCATTTCATTAATTAGGCCTTACGTCACCACAGTTAAAATAGTTTCGTGACCAGGCAAATACACGGCTTTAAAAATAATTATATAAATTACATAAATTTTACCCCTTATTACTTTCCTTACACCCCTCGTGACTTTAACTTCACAGTAAAACATACCTCAAACCTCACTGCACTGCTTTGGCAGTGCTTGAAATCAGATATTGATCTCTTTCCTCATGTTCTGTATCTTCTTTATTGCTCACTTGAAGGACAGCATCCCCTCAGCCCCCAAGGGGAGCAGGTGCTGCTCTGCTGCCCATCACGGGGCCAGGCTCTCGCATCCCCAGCCAGCAGCAAAGGCAAACAACCTGCATCTCTCTGCCACAGCCCCCCAAGGGCAGCACGAGCAATAGGCTGTTTTCTTTCCCTTAGCCCTACAAACCCTATAGGCAGCAGCAAAGTTCTTATTTTTTTCTTTCTGATTGGATTATCCAACCAAAACGAATTTACATATATTATACTAAGCCAAAAGGAAAAGTTACAAGTGCATCTTGAATGAAACACAATGTCTCCTGGTAGGTTAACAAAGACAATTCATGCAGGAGTAACTGAAGAGTATGGAAATATCTTTTTGTTAAATCTTTTATTCCAGCTGAGGATTTAATCAAACTCCAAAAGAACATCTCCAAAGACTTCCCAAGCTGCTAAACTCATTTGCAAAGATGAGCGTTAGGATGTATAGATCTGAGAAAAGACCTAATTCTGCATTCACACAAATCCTCCTTTAGAAAAGAACAGAAAAAAACAAATCTGGCCTGATGAAAACCCAAATACAAATCATCATGAAGAGTTCTGAAGTCATTGTCAAGCACAAAGAAATTCCCTGGTCAGAAACCTTCTCATCCCACCTTTTAGCCACAGGAAATCCAGACCTTCCTGAAGCCAGGACACATCCTCTTTTTCAGAGAATTCACAAGTTATTTTCATAACATTGCAGAAAAGTGTGATTTTTTTGTAGAAAAGTTTGAATTCTCCCCAGGTTTTAGACGTGAACATGCAGAACTACTTCCCTAGAATTGAATCATTAGCTTTTATAGATCCAGTGGCAACACTTTAAAATAATGACCAAGCCATTATTCATCCCCACGACATTTATTTTAATAACATTAATCATAATGAACTCCTTTGGTATTAATGTGGGTGTCATAAGGCCTTCCATTGAATTCCTAGGGCATTAATTAGCTGGGCAGTTATTTTTATTATTTTTCTAAAAGTTAATCTAACTGTGCCTGAAGGGTGCTGGGGTGGCAGAACCTGGTGGAGTTCTCGGTTTCGTGGTGAACAAATACAAATCGCTTCCTGAAGCACAGATGCTTTTCTGGCTGGATTTTGAGGGGACATGGGGCCAAGAACCCAAGCCCTTGGCAGTGCCCAGGTGAGCAGCAAGACCTGGGGGTCTGGCTCCATCCCACACTCCTGTCCTGCCTGCGGGTGCTCCGGCCCCAGACGCTCAGCCCAGCCCAGCCGGTGCTGTTCAGGTGTTACTGAAATCAGAAGTGGTTCATACATATGCATGCACAAAACCTCTTTGGCCAGGCATGGACATGTTGCCAAGGAGCTGAGCACTGGTGCCAAGCCCTGTATCTCTGCAGGAAGTTGTAAAATGAACCTCTTCTTTCTGTGGCTGCTCTTTCATCACACGCACGCCGTGGAATCAAAGCTGTGAGATGTTATCCAAGGAGTACAACAGTGCTGGGGAGAGTCATTCCCGTCAGGAGATAAGCAATGCAGCTGGCCTGGACTCTTCATTCCCTAATCCAAACACTGCCTCATCTGTTAATGCTTGTGTTTTAAAGCTCCTCTCATTGCCAGGAGCAGAGAGAAAAAAACATACTAGACTTTGAAACTAAAGACTACAATTTCTGAGAGAAAACCCTTCTCTTTAGGTAAATAATTTTTGCCCTTAAAGGAAGAACAACCCCATTTTGAGCTGGTTCTCTCAAGGGAAGGGTGCAGCCCCTTAATGATGGAAAACTCAGCTGGCATTTGCATCTCAGAAACCCAACATGAGGACCTGGGTAGAAAAGAGAACTAAGGATAAGAAACAGAAAAGGAACCTCCCAGTACCGCTGAAGTCTCTTCAACTTAATTCTAATTCAACAGCCGCGTGTCCCTCGGATGACAGCTCCTTCGAGGTGCAGCAGAGCAATGAAATAATATGAATTCTGGCTCCTTTTTCTACTTTATGGCACATTTCAAGAGAGATTTTATAACCACCTACATCTTTGAAATTCTTGGATTGTCATAATCTTGGAGAAAATGCCTGAAACCTCCAGCAGTAACACATTAAAGACTGTTTTTCAACTAGAAAAAAAAAATAAATGTGAAGAGAAGGCAGACTACAGACCTTTCTGTGATGAAAATCTCAGTTTTGGCAGCTACCGAAACCACTTGCATGGTAGCAGGAACAAGTTTAACACTCACTACAGCTTCTGCAGTTGTGGAATTAGTGCCGCACAGACAGGACCTACTTTTGCAGCACACTGCATATCATCTTGGGCAGTTTACAATCAGAATATTTTCAGTTTTATATTCCAAGCCTCTGCAGAAAGAACTTTCCAGTAATAACACAGTGAATAAAATGCCTACATGATCCTGGAATGAGTCAACCCGAGTGCAGCAGACAATAATACAGGAACCTAAACTGGTTGGTAGTTAGACCGCAGTCTGTTTTCCACCTGTCTCTGAACAGACATGAGAAGAGGAAGATGCTCAGCAGTGAGACAGCACCGATGGCTGTCACAGGCGTGAGGATGGCTCCATACCCAAATACTCAACTGAGCTATGGCTGGGTGATTTTCCTACCAGATGAGACCAGTCCTGGTTCCTGGGAACACGTGGGAAGGCTCTGAGCAGTTGGGTAGCACTTTAGTTTGTACTCCAGCAGAACCCCCTTTCCAGGAGCAAACCCCCCAGCAAGGAGCCTGTCGAGAAACTGCACTAGGGTGGGACTCACTGACAGGCATTATTAATGGGAATGGTGCTGGCACAAAATGATAAGGAAAATAAAAAGAGGATATCGGGGAAAAAAAAGCTGTGCTCCGTCTTCAGCTTAGTGATGCTCTGAAGCATCCTTTCAGCCAGGACTGTGGCACTGAGTGTGACAAACATACACCTGCTCTGTCACCCCCGTCTGCCCCTTGTCCAAGCAGTCAGGCAATTCAGCAAAATTCACCAGGCAGAGGATAGCACTGGATCTGCAGAAGGAAGGAAGAACAGCTTCTCTTTTCACATACACTCTTTTTGGGCAGGTGTGAACTTTGTGTAGGGTACCAGTCACCCTGAGAGGTCAGTTCAGCACAGAAACCAGCCCCAGTGTGTTTGGTGCACCCACTTGAGCCCACACAGCCACCCATCATCACCCTGTACCCCATATCCCAGGACAGCCCTGGACTGAGCCAACAGGTTGGGAGCAAGAAGTGGAAGCCCCTGGGAGCCAGCAGCAGAGAGCTGAGGTGCAGGGCTGTGGGAAGCTCACACAGAGCCAGCTGTGCTAACCAGACACCTCGCCACAGCCCCAGTCCTGCAGGAATGAGCTTTTCTCCAAGCAGACAGAAAACAATCTCACCTAACAGCACTGCTCCTTACAGAGCTACAGACCTTCTCCCACCTGTGGAACACTTTATCATGCTCATTAAACTGCCCCACACATCAGCCCCAGCGTTCCTGCAGCTGCCACAGGCTGGGGTGCTCCCTCTCCCCTCCCATGGACTTGCTGTTACTCCAAGACCATCACCACAGAGCCATTAGCAGACTCTGTACATACAATCTCACATTTCAGGGGGTTCAGCACACAGAAACACTCCTTCACCTTTACCACACTATTTTATCCAACAGTGATAACTTCAGCACAGACGAAGAGGACACTGACATCTCCACTGTGTGGAAGGCATTCCTGCAAAGGCAGCAGTGCCAGGCAGGATGCCTTTTCACTCTGGTTCACAAATGAACAATAAATAATAAGAACTTAAGCATTCAAATCTCAAAAGTTTCTCAGGTATAAGATGTGTATTTTACAGATGCGCAGGCCTGAACTGTACAATGCTGGACTCTGCTATAATCTGACACTTGCTTATAAAAAGAGATAAAAAGATAATTGAGTCTTTAAAAAGCCTTTCAAAAACAGAAAGAGGCTTTGAAAGGAAGTGCTGAAACATCTCATTCAAAAAAATGTCAAAATGGGATGTTTGACATCATCTGAATTTATCACCTCCTTAGTGCCCTCATCCTCTTAGAAATTCAGTTTTCAGCAATGACAACATGTTTACACGAAGCATTTTAATTTCAACTGATCTGCACTTCGACAGAGCCATTCATCAGCTTCTCCAGGTAGCTCTGCACATGGCACCAAGGTGGCTTTAAACACTTTCTGTTGTGTTATATGGAGAACAGTTACTACTAAATCCATTACCACTTCCATTTTAGAGCCTTTGGGGAAGAGTTCTGGACCCCCGTGGAGTCCATGAGCATATGTTCCCACATGCATGGTAACAAAAGAAGCATCATAAACACGTCCACATCGTGAAAGCATTAATGTGCAGTTCTTCTATTTGTTAGGATACAATGCATGAGAATATTTTATTAGAGAAACTTAAAAGATAAAACCACTGTTAATAAGTCACATGCTGCTCAAAACAAAAAGTGTCATTAGTGCATACTAAGCAATGAAAGTTTTTCATTTACACCAATTTCTTAGCTCCAATCACTTCTCTATTCACCAGCACTTGCCACCCCAGCGGCATCACCTATTTCTTTATCAGAGGCAGCCAGAAAAATCTTTGCATGTTTTTTGGATGCTTCTTTGTCATTAACCAGGCTTACAAGAGAAAATATTAGTGTCAGAGTAGTTATCCAGGCATCCTCAAAAAGTTTTTGGTAGGGGAGATGAAATCCCAAGACCAAGCAAGTTTTAAAATATACTCTCATATTTTGGCAGTGGCATTTGAAATCAATATTTTCCATTACCTCCATCAATGATGACAGAGTGTGGGGTAATGTTTCAGCTGCTAATATCTTATGGTCTGATCCATACAGAATATCTACTTCTTGTGGTCTGATTGCATCGATTCCTCATTCAACATACAAATGAGGTTATGAGTTCATTAAAGAAGGGGAAAACAGTTGCACAGTAGTTTATACTTATCACTCAGGAGACTGACTCAGATTTCGGCAGTCTCACGGGTGAACAATAAATAATTACGGGCGTGCTTGCGCTTGTCTTCGGAAGCCACATAAATCTTTCTATCAAACCTGGTCCAGGTTTTCTCCAACCTTCATGCCTGATATGCTGCAATAACATCTCTTGGCTGCAGTAAAACCCAGGAGACAGTGCTGCCGAACCCAACACCCCTCACAGCACTCATGGGATGGGGTTTCACGACTGTCTCACACAGCC
The DNA here is from genome assembly GCA_013398125.1 of Aegotheles bennettii. Lineage (NCBI taxonomy): Eukaryota > Metazoa > Chordata > Aves > Caprimulgiformes > Aegothelidae > Aegotheles > Aegotheles bennettii. Next base: position 324,109 of record VZRW01012467.1, read on the forward strand.
CTGCCTGGAACAGCCCTGCCAGGGGCCTGCGGAGGCAGAGCGTGGAAGAGTATTTTCAACAACAGCATGAAGCCCAGAAGAGCATGCCAGGCCTTCTCTTCTGCCTGTTTGACACCTTTTTTTTCTTTTGTATGGCTGAAACTGAGCCTGAAAGGTTGAAGACTGGGAACCTGGAATCCGTTTTTTCTATTTTAGGGCCGTCCACAACACCCCTCTGGCATTTATACAAACACCCAGAGAGATCCTACAGCAGGGAAGAACAATCAGTGAGGGACTAAATCCATATTGAAGCTGTCACCTCGTATATAGCCAAAGGGAAGAAAAGGCTCCTGCTGCTGCCAGCAATCAACAGCTCACACTCGTGGGTTGTGATACTGCTCATTGAGGTTCCTGTGTGTGTCCCTGGGCCAGGAGCTGTGCAGCTCAAACACCACCTGAGCGTGTGGTGAGCAGCTCTGACAAACTGAGAGGCTCAGGGAATGTCACACATGAGCTTTGCTCCCTGGTATGCTGTGCAGGAGCCTGGTCACATTCCCATCAGCTCTGCTCGATGCAACAGCAAGGAAAGCAAATCCTGTGGCTTCAAGGGTCACCACACACAGGTTTAAGGGAAGTTGTTAAACTGCCAGCTTTGGATGGAAAAAAAGCCTGATTTTCACTCTGGGAGTGAAGAGCTGAAATGCCAGTGGGACGGATGGGCGTCTGAACTGAGATTTCAGGAAAGGCAGTTCATTTCCCAGAGCTCTGAGCTCAGGTTTGAAGCTGCTGTCTGTCAATCCAGGTAGAGGTTTAGACTTATCTGATACTTAATGGGATGTAGATCTTTTGGAAATTCCAGCCTCAATGTACCCATGCAGAACCCTCAAAAAATGTCAGGTTGGAACAATCTCTCATTATGGAGCTATGCTAATTTGGATTAATAAATCAGAGCGGAACACTCATAAATCACCAATTTTGTACCTTTCTTTGCCATAGGAATAAGGGTACCAATTTTTAAAATTACAGCAACCTGGAAGAAGAGCTTGAGACAAACCATCAGCACATAATGAACACGGCTGTGTCATTTCCCAGGCTCTGCGTGAAAGAGATACATTAGGGACATTTATGTCTCACATTATGGAGTTTCAGTATGCTCTGGGTAGAAGACTCCCAATACTTTAAGAAACTATGTCCTTGAAAAGGTAATGACTATGTCAGACAATGAAGTTAAAATAAGAAATGTGAAAGTAATAAAACACTATCCATAAGCTGCAGCAGGTGTCCAACCTTTTCACCTGCTGACATGCCAAAATGTCTCTCTTTGCCAGAAGATAAGCCGTGAGAGATGACTATTCTGGAAATTACATTTTAGCTCCAATGAATCACATTTTCCAGCCTGAAGTTACTCACAGTGAAAGCACTATGTGCCCGAGGTCTCTTCATCTCCAGAAATAACGTGTGGAGTGGCTGGGAGGAAATGCACTGCTCCAGTGGCTCTAGGGATGCCTGGATGCTATGTAGGTGGTACCTCTGAATGTCCCCCAGAAGACCAACTCTACACCCCAAACCCTCTCCTGCTCCACTAATGCCATGCCCAGCCCAGCTCAGAACCAGCCAGACACAAGGCAGCACTGTTGCCACTCCAGGGGGAAACAGCAGGAACAGTGAGAGGAACAATGACCAATTCTCTGCTCTTGATGCTCCCACGTAATTTACCTTAATGCTTTTCTTCTATACATTTTCTTTTCCTGTTGTCTTCCACCAGTGATGGTAATTATGGTTTTAAATGCGAGATGAAAGGGACTTAGCTAGCTGCAGAAAATTATAGTGCTTTATGCACTCATGTAATTGAATGTTTTCCTTTTCTTGGATACTTACATGAACTATTAATTTTATTTTCTTTTAGGTATGGAAGTTAGAGCTTCAAAGTAATAATTTGGCTTGTTTATTGCAAAAGACCCTCTGATTTAATTATTTATAAGAATTATGAATTCAGAATGATGAATAAACCTGTGTGACAATTAATAGATTCTTTGTTGAATTCTCATATGGAACCAGATGGTCTACTGATGCATGTAAATAGATCACTTATTTCATTTGGAAATCCGAATATTGAATAAGAAATTAGATATTTGTAGCTAAAGACCTTACCAAATGTTAAAGCTAATTCAGAACAGAATTGGGGAATGGATTATAGACTGTCATATGGAAATAAATCCAGGGGCCTCTGCAGAGTGAGCAGCATAGTTTAACACATGAGCTCATCACAAGCGCTCAATATGCATGTAAGAAAAATATTTGTCTATCTGAACCTTTTAATCATCCTATTTTACATCAGAAGTATTTATTTTGTTGCACTAGCCAGCAAGCTGCTGACATAATACACAAACTTTACTGGTGGTTGTTAACCTCCAGTTTTCACGTGGCTGCTTCAAACAGAAACTGTTTACAAGTCAATGGCAGTCAGAAGTTAAGAATTGGATGGAAAAAGCAAGACAAAGTGAACAGCAGGGAGGGTACGTTTGTTCTGACATGCCAGCATCACTGCTCCACAAGTCTTATCTTTAAGAAAATAAAAGATGGGTACGAAACCCAGCTGCTCAGCAAATGCTGCTTCTGTGACATGTTTGCAAATACCCACAGCAACAGCAGTCACTCAGATACCAACCGCTGCGGTTAAACGGCTGAGTGGTACACACATGCCTTGAAGTCATTGATAAACTAACTCATGGGTGCACCATGAAACTGATTTTCACTGCCCACTTTAATGGCAGAAAAAGTAAATATGACTGTGACCTTTCTGCAGCACGGTGGAGCACCAGCACTCTAATTAATTGGCTCTGTATATTATTCAGAATCTGTTATCACAGTGACCCCAGGAAGGTAATTTATGTACATCAGTAGGAAGAGCCAATGCTCATCTTGCTAAACTGGTATAAATCAGATACCAGTGAGGGTACCCAGGGCTCGGGGTGGGAGAGCTGGGCAGAGGGGATCGCTACAACCCCAGGGCTCCGCAGGTCTATTTTTCTTCAATGGGAAGGAGGAAATGACTCCTGTGATTGAAGCTTTTTGAAGCCTGTCTGAAGTTTAATATGTAAAAGACCAGATTTAGGCATATTAACACCTCTCAGCTTCCTCGTGGAATGAAGCTGATTGTGCATTTTTAGCGTAGCACCATGACTGCAGGTTGCCACGGACCCAACCCTTACCTTGGCTCACACCAGTTTTTCCAGGGAATAGAATAGAAAAATGCCACTGGTGGGTAAACCAGTTGGCTGCAGAGTCCAGGGGGGTTAATCTGGGTTTCCTGTGGTATGGCCAACATAAAGTAATCTTATTTTCTAGGCTTTCCAAGCACCAGAGCTGCATGCCAGAGGCTCCCCCTGTTACACTGGAGGGGTACCACTGGACTATCTCCATGGGCACAAACCCCGATCTAACCTGCCAGCCCTGGGAGCAGTCCTACCTGTCCCATCTGTCTCCAGACACTGTCACCTCCTCAGTCACACAGACTGCCCCGCTGGAGTTGAACAGGGGCAGGTAAAGGCCAGGAGATGAGATTAAAGGTTATGCTTCAATTCTAGCGATGCTTGTAGCCTTCAATAAAGGCAAAACCCTCAAGTGTCACATCACACCTAAGCATACACTGAAAGAACTAAAGCACTGTGAGAGCCGAGCCAAGCAGGGGGCAAGGCACATATTTGAAGGGGATTGCCTGGGGTCATGGGGAAGCTGCCGAGCTGGAGCAGAAAATCACAGCTCCACAATATGTTCTCTTGTTTTACAAGCTGGACTGCAATGCCCCACGCAGCTCCTTGTCACTTGTTTGGTACTGGGCCAATACAACTGAAGCTGTGCCCTCCCTCTGTTGTCTATTTTTATTTTCTTACATCCCAACACTTTACAGATCATTATGGCTGCATTTAGCATCCCCACCTTCCCCTCAGCACACGCACAGCACTCTATGCACATCATTACAGTATGGCCCAAGTTTAATCATAGAGAACAACCATAAATACTTGATACTACTCACGAACATGAAGAACATTTCCAGATCTGCACGTGCTGCCGCAGGGCCAGGCACAGCAGAGGCACTCTGCAGCATTTCAGTTGCATTTGGGGGCGGTGGGGATTCACAAGCAGCATCACTGCTAAGGCAGACAGGGCACAGACACTTTGTTCCAATTCTGCACTGCTGTAAAGCAGTTTTGTATTGACTACAAGATGATTTTCCTCAGCTGTTACTGGGATGAAGCTATTAGAAAGGCAAGGACTTAAAAAATAATTTAAAAATCAAAGAGTTAAAGAATCGTTACATAAACTGAACAGATTTTCACAGCTTTTGATCACAGAAGCAAGATACCAGAAGGAACATAATCTTATCTCCTTTCATTTCAAGGTTTGGGAGTGCCTGAAGTCCAGCTGGGATGAGAGACACAGCAGCACCAGTGGAAATCAGCTCCTATTCAAGTGCTGAACACAGGTTTCAAATGCTGGCACTATTGTTTCATTTGACAGCTCCTCAGTGTTGTTTTTAAAATTCCAGGAAAGTCTCAGCACATGTACAGAAACCCCTATTTCTGAGCCAAGTGCTAAGAAAATCTGTCTTTATAGGATGGTCTAGACAGGAAGAACATGATACCTGGTATACAAATGATAAATGCAAATAGATGTCCTGGAGATTAAGTTATTCCCCTTCCCTCCTCCCTGTACGCAGCACCTCCAATTAAACCCACACTATTGCCAGAGAAATCCCAGCACTCATTTACCTATATGCTACAGATTATTTTGAGCTGTACAATATAAATTATAAATAGCAGTGAACAACAGCTGCAACTGAAACCCTAACGTCAGTGATGGCTTTGCTGTGCTGCCCTGCACGCGAGGAACACACGTGGCTCCTGGGCACAGCTCCTTCCCCCCTTTGTGCTTCCTAAAGTTTAAGAGTTTTCATGAAGATTTCACAGGAAAGAGTAAAAACCTGAGCTCACATCCCTCGGTAAATCTTATGGCTGTAACTGTATCTGTGGAACCAATCGTACCCTGGCCTGTAGGGTTATGTTCTGCATGATGGCAGGCGCATAGGTCGACAGCTTTTAGATATTCTTCAGTTGGGGTTGTAAAGTGCCCCCTGTGACAAGGCTGGGGCAGGAAATCCTCAAAATGCTGTTAGTTTTCTGAATGAAAACTTCACTTACTGACCACATTCTCCCATTCCCAAATCATCATTCTCCATTAACGTGTCCCAGAGCCTTATCTGGCACCGACCACAGGAGAAACAGGCTGCACAGGCATGGATCAAGTGATAACGTCCACCACCGACACCAACCCCCCGACCAACCCTTGGCTATTTAATTACAGCTCTCTGCTGAGGGGCAGGGCTGCCCCCGCTCACAGCCATGGCTCTGCCCACCCGTGCGGGCAGCAGCAGCCTGTCACAACGGCTACAGGACCAACCACTGGATTTCCTCATTAGCTGCTTTCATTAAATTGATTCACTGCAGGCAGATCCGCAATCACCAGGAATTTATGGGAAGCTGTTTTGCAGTCAGTGCGTGTGACACTGAAGTCACTGAAATGCTGGAGCAGCAGCTCGGGGTTTGCAGCTATCAGCTCTGCTCAGTGACTGCCCGCTCCTGGGCCAGACCCCTGCAGGAGGCAGCTGGGAAAGCCCTTGCCCTTTTTTTCCCCAGCACACTCTTTAGTGAGGGCTCTTTGATTCTTTTGCAACCTCGGAGCTAATTAATCCAGCAAAAGGAAAAGCTCAGCGGGGGTGTGTTATTTTTTTGTTGTTGTTTGTTTGTTTGTTTTGGTTTCTAACTTCTCACTTTCTGAAGAACTTCAATTCCCTTTAAAAGACAAATACAATAACAAATACAAGCCCCGAGGGCTGTTGGAATGCAAGAGCCCCATACCGACTCCTGGCTCTCCCACTCAGAGACCCTTTGCCAAACTAGGGCTTGCTCAGCCGAGGTTGGCAGCCACAGCTTTCAGAGAAACCTCAAAACTTCGCAGAGGATTAACCAAGGTGACATTGAGATTCAACAGCATCTCAGCACCATCTGTTCCCTGCTAAAGCCTCTCGAGGGGGAAGCGCAGCCGCCAGCTCTGCTCGGCCTCGCTGCTCCCAGCGCGCTCCCGCTCCCCCCCGGCACCACCGCAAGGACCCCTTCGCGGAATGGGGTTTGATGCCTCCGCTGGGAAAGGGCATCTCAGCCAGGCTGCGGGGCTTTCCCCAGGGGTGTTCGCAGCCCCAGAACCACCCGGCACCCCCACTGATCTCGGCGGGCAGTGTTCAGAACAGGCACATGGGCTTGGACCACCCAAACCTCACAGCCCGGCAAGGGCTGCGCAGCCACCGGGATGCAGCCGCGGGCTCTCCAGGGCTGCACTGGGACAGAGCCAGCTCTGCCTCAACACACCCCCCCGGGGTTTTGTTACTTTTGGGGGAAAACGTTCAGAGGTAACCATTCCCTCACCATTTAGAAGCAAGCCCGGTTTGCTTCCCTCTGCTCACACGGCTCCGCAGATCCCCTCCTTGGGCAGCAGCTCTTCCTTCTTACCCCCCCACTCCTCATCCTGACCCAGGGGTGAACCCAGTCCTTCAAAGCAGCTAAAACACCAAAGGTGCCCGGTTTTGGTGCACACACCCCAGACCATGATCCCTGCACAGGACCCTGTCCCCAAGGAGATCAGGGGGGGTGTGTGAGCTGCAGGCACCGGCTCCCAGCCCCTTTCTCCCACTGCAGCCAGCTCAGGGGGCTCAGGGTTTGTTTTGGGTTTGGTTTTGGTTTTGGTTTTTTTTGTTTCTGTTCTGGGGTGGGGTTTTTTTGTTGTTGTTTTGCTTTTTTTTGGAAGCTAAAGGATACATAGTAAATAGCTCGTGAGTAGCAGCATTGAGGGCTGGAAAACAGCGGTGTAGTTAACAAAGTTTAGATGATTAGCTGAGCTGAGGAGATCCAACCACCTCCTAAGTGACTATGAATATTCAGGTAAATATGTTTAGCTGAAATATTGAGTCATCAGCAAACACTACATGCACAAAATGTACCCCTGTCTATTTTTCATTAATTTAAAACAGAGTCTGGGCCAGAGCTCTTGACAGCTTGCCATGACACCCCAGCAGTGTTCCTCAGGTATGTTCTCTGTCAGGTAGGCTTGCTTTCCTCTGGCATGGTACTGAATACAGATAACAGCTCTGCATAGAGCAGCTACAGCTACACAGATAAAACTCAAAAGCTGGGGTTGGAGCAGGGGGAGGAAAAAAAGAGTTAAATAGCATGTTTTTACTAGTATTCCTTAAATGAGTTTTGAGGATTTCCAGACAACAAAGAAGTCCAACCCCAGGCACCCACCCTTCCCCAGCTTGGGTGTGCAAGCACAGAGGTAGCAGATGAGTGGGACAGAGCAGGAGCATCACCCTGCACCTCGCCCGGCGAGAGGAGCAGGCACTGGGCAGAATAAAACTTAAACAGAGGTAGGCAATGCTTGTGGATTAGGAAAAGAGGATAAAACCACACAGAGAAGGAATGTCTGCTGGGGGGCAGGGGGGGAGGAGGCAGAGCAGCATTCTCAAGGTAATATCTTTCATTAATTGTTGAGAAATGAGGAGAGCTGAACTGGCTTGGCTGAAGTTCTACACAACAGTAATGGAATAAAGCCAATACATCTCTGTGATGATAGAAACAGGGAAAACCAGACAAAATTAAGGAGGAGCTAAGCAAGGAAAATGTCTGAAACAATGGTCCCTAGCTGCTATGAGCATGGTGGAAAGGAACTAGAAAGGCACACAGGAGGAAAGCTGAATCAGCCCAGCAAGAACCAGTTGGCAGCTCAGAACCCTTCACAGAGCAGCTGAGATGCACACCAGGAACTGGCAAGAAGAGGTGTCTCCCGAGTTTCTCACTAAGCCATTTGAAACGGGCTGATAATCACTGTTACAAGACAGCATTTTTTACACATCGTTGTCCTAATAAGTTGTTCTGAGTCATACACTGTCTGATCTCACTGACAAATCTGGCCCCATATCCTGATGCAAGAAATTGCAGACCAACACTCAGGCTGGACAGATGGTGACCAAGTCTCAGTTGCTAGTGCTCCACTGACCTTTGGAAATCCACAGCAGCCTGCACCGGGTGGGAGGTGAGTGCCACACTGTTTTTTATTTATTTGTTTTAAAATAGATCAGTATTAAGTAACAGGAGCAGCTCCTGCACAAGCCCCTGTTGATGGTCCCACATGGCTGCTCAGGGAAACGTGCCATCCCATGTGCCATCCCTGCTATCTCCCACCAGACAGTGTGACATCAGCTTACAGCAGCAACAGCTTATTGCAGAAAACACTGTTCTGGGAACTCCAGAGCCTGGCCATCGGATCATTGCTGGTCCTGGCTGTTCTGGTTTGGAGCAGATGCTCAAGCTGCAGCTTCACAGCCCGCTCTGAACAGAGGCCAATGTAACTCTGTTGCTCTGGGACAGCACTAAGAAGTCAGATGAGTAAAGCAGGAGGTAAAGATGTGACTCAGATCTCAAAGGGAAAGTGTTTAATCTGTTTCACTCAGAAGTCACATTCTCCCCCCCAAGTCTGGCAGCAGCTCAGAGGCTGATTCTCAGCGGGGCTCTGGCAGTCAGCATCAGCATCTCTTCCCCTCCCAGTGCACCCAGGGCTGGCGGTGGGAAGGAGCATCCTCTTTTTTTTCCTTCTTAAAGTCTGTCTATTCTTCTAGAAGAGTCTACAACTGCCACACCTCTCCTTGTTCTGTGTTCAGTTTGGAAGCCACGCATTTGTAGCTGGAGAAACCCCTGTTCCTGAAGGACATGGTGCTTGCCAACATCAACAACTGGTTTGTGTTTGGTTCAGCAAGCCCTGCCATCTCATATTTTTAATGTGCTTATGAATGAGGACCAAAGCTTTCCTTACTAGCTTGTGTAGACTTCAGACTGCCTGTGATCTATTTCCATAGCTTGGCTGCTTTAATGTTTCATCCCAAATCTCTTGTTTCTGTTACATGGACAGGCAAAGCTGATTTACTGAATAGCAGTGAAAAAATATGCTGAGGAGCAGAGAGTATTGCTAATTAACCACTGGCACTTCAGCAGATTTTATTCAGCAGAACTTGGGATTGGTTTGTTATCAGCTTTAAAACAATCTCCAGGTCAGGTTTGGTACCCAGTCACAGCCACCACTGCGAAGGTTTCCATCTTTCATAAAGACTTCCATCACTCTAAGGCTCAATCCCTTGCAATAGTCACAGTAAATGGAGCTGAACGAGGACAAATGTGGATGAGCCAGGTGCAAGTGGAGCACACAGCAGCACCTTCCTCCTCCTCCCATGGATGCTGTGGGGTTGTCCCTGGGCCAGCCCTGCTCTGCCTGGGCTATCCCAGCTCTGACCTCCCTGCAAGGCTTGCTGGGCTCACCATGGGGGCTGGCATGAGCAAACAGGCAACACAACACTGTCCAGAGGGGAAGGCTGGAAGGTCTTTTTTTGATGGCAACTCTATTTCTTGAATTGGCTTAGTTGTGAAGTCACGCCACACCTTGAGACATGTTAGATGTGTGCAAACACAACTGCTGTAGGATCAGTGAACACAATGATGCTGTTCACCTTTGTAACCACGAGGTCTCATGTCCTGCTCACAAGAGAAGCTCTAATGCTCCTCTACCCCAAAGCCATCTGACTTCAGCCTGTCCAGAAAAGCTTAAACCCTTGCCAAAGAATCATCCCCTGGGGCCTATAGAGCTGGCAGGTTGGTTGCAGCAACTCATAAAAGCTTGTTTCAGAGCAAGACCACCTTGTTTCCCCTCAACAGGAACAAGATGCTCAGGACCTTAATAAGCAAAGTCTGCACAAGTGAGAGGCACCTCTCTGCTGGCCAAGACATCCCAGAGCTGTGATGCTCTTGCTCAGTACCAGCACTTTTACCACAACCTCAACATCAGGGGACTTTCTGGGCCAACAGTCAAGGAAAGCGAAACACCAGGGAATGGTTTCAATTATTGATACAGAGCAACTCCATTTGCATACTGGCAACTCTACAGATCAACAGCATTCATCCTGATGCAGGGGTGTTTCATCCCCCTTAGGAAAGGCAGAAAGAAAAGAGAATTTCAAGATTTCCATAAAAATAATCCAGCCCTCTCTCGTTATCTGTGAGCTGGGGGGTGCAGAATATCTGTTATTGACTGCAGAGAAACAGCTGTATTATCTCTCATCTTTGAGTAAGCTGTGTTGTAGCACTCAACTAACATTTTCTCTACAGTCCACAAGCTCTCCTCACTTCACTCAACACATGGATCTCATTTAAATAGGCTTAGTGGCATGAGGAGAGAAGAATGGGGAATAAAAAGCAGTGAGGGAGAAGTTAGGAGAACAGTAAAGTAAGAGTTTTCAAAAATCTTACATTTATCTACAAATTTCTAGCAATTTCAGGCCTGCAGGGTACAGAAAATACGCCCAGGAATACCAACCTGTAGAAGTGTAACATTTAAGTAAAGAGCAACCTTGCAACAGAAAAGGGCAAACCCAACAACTACACATGCAAATTTCCATTAACTTCAGAAAAATCAGGATTTTTGTCCAATAGTAGAGATTTAGCCAATAAAACAGCCAAGGAAAACAAGGTACAGTGAGGAATGCCCGCAGGCTTCCAAGCACTGGTTTAAGCACAGCCTATGGATAACACTGGACTTACTTGAGTCTGCTCCTACTCAGCAGCAAAGCTAACCTTTTCTCCTCCCACAGCTCTCCATATAGATGTCCATTTTTTAATGTCTAACATCTCATTTAATGCCTATTAAATGTTCTCAATCATATATTTCCTTTGTTTTAAGGAGGAAAGAGAGATATATCAAGCACAGTTTGCTCACACCACTAAAAGAACAGAGATATTAATGAGAATATTTTAGCAGAAAGCCAGCTCCCAAGGAGTCCTGCAGCAAGGCCACCTCTGTGCCACTGGTGGAACACTGCAGAGGGAACCCCACACCAGCCCTGGGCAGCAAAGGGTCTGGAGCACTCACTGGGCCTTCTCCAGTTCCAGAAACACCATTGCACCTCCAAATGTTGTAATGAGCAAATATTTGAAGTGATTTTGTAGAGGACAAGTGACTGGGCAGATGGCATCAATGTGGAAAAGAGCTGCTCTGGTTTTTTCTGATAGGGAGGCTCAGAGGTAACTCACCCAAATGCCTCATCACAAACATTTTCAATGTTTCTCTTCGACTTCAACCTTTCCCTTTTAGCTTTTTTTCCCAGTTAGCTATGGTTTCAAACAAAACATTACTCCTGGATTAACAGGTCATTTTGAAAAAAGGTCCTCTAAGAGCTTAAATTAGAAGCCTTTGAAGAAACAGCCCCTTCTTATGAATATTTTGCAATGGAAAAAGATGTTCCAAATTTTCCAGACACTGCCATACGCAAAGTAAATGTTGTGATCACTTTGCTAATTAGAAACATAATTACTTCTATCATGTGTTTCCTCAAGTTCTGGTAACTGCTGCTTCTCTGTGTTCTCCAATAGCTTTGTGACCTGTATCGCTCTTCCCTGCCTGTCCCAGCCACTGAGTATCTGTGAAACACCCAAATCTCCCTCCCAGACTGTCAGAGGCTGAAACCTTCTTGTATAGAAAATAAGTCTTGCTGAGTCTGTTCAGATCAGACAAATAAAGCCAACATTATTTTGAAATCAATGTAAAAGCAGGAAGATTGTGCTGCTCATTCTCTGATGAGGCTGGGGCAGGTCAAGGGCAGCTCTCCCTGCGTGGGGAGGGTGATGCCTTTTGTTCCAGGCATGTTCAATCACTTCATTTACACACACTGTCAGCAAAAGCAGGCTAAAACTTGAGGACAAGTTAAAGGAAGAGCTGTGAATATGCTTAGATGGATACATGGAGCTTTGTGGAAACACAGCCCATGCTACAGGAGGTACGAGTGTAGCCTGCACAAGAGATGGCTGGTAACAAATGCTACTGTTCTGCTTTTCCAGCCCTACCCACATTATCAATCACAGTAGCAATATCAGAACAGCAACCAGCTGAAACAGCTGGGGATGTGACTGTGAGCTCCCTCCACCCCACATTTCAATAGCTGTAGCTTTGGGTCCAAGCACACTGACCCTCAGTGCCACACGGGTCTGCCCTGGCAGCCCTCACAGCACATTTGTTTGCTCAATAACAACACTTCATCCATCAGGCTGCTGGCTTTCAAAACAGTCCTAAAGGTAACATCATATTTCTACTAAAAGTTCATTTTAAGCACAACTGGTTTTCTGTCAGGACATGTGCTGCTGCCCAGCAAGGGCACTCAAGGACAGAGGGGTCACCACATGGAGACACCAGGCTTGCTCCAGAGAGCAAACACTCCCACCAGAAGAGACTGATGGAGTAAGTGGGGCAATAGTTCAAGCAGCCTCTTGGTTCAGCACAGAATGCAAACATTGCAATGCAGCATGAAGTGTTACACTGGCTTCAATCTGTGGCTCTCTGCCATCTCTTTGGATGTTTATGTAGCTACACAGCACCACAAAGTAGAGACCACTGCATTACTGACTTTCTGGTGCACCAAGGGCTATATCTTACTCTGCTTGCTCTTAAAATCAACTCTAGGCAATTCCATAAGCTAAGGGCTGGCTCTTATTATCAGAGCTTTTTAACAGAGTAAAGCTATTAGAGAAAACCAGTCTTACAGTTGAAACACAAGGCTGGAGACCCTGGAGAGGAGGTTGCTTCACAAATCATGCCATTACATCTCATCTGTCCTCCAGCAAAGATGGCAAGATCCTTCTGGACAGAGTCCACATGTGAAAACCAAGCTGCAGTGTCACCCAGAGTTGTAACAGCTTGGACATATTGAGTGGAAAATGATCAAGTGTTACTTTAGGATAACCCATCTCCCAGTGTTCACAATACGGACAGAGGATAATCCTGTTGTTTTTTACACAGGGGAATCAGAGTGGTCATTCCCAAGGCTGTCCCAGTAACCAGTGCTGGGAGCACGAGGGACTTGGTGGCATCAGGATGGATTGTCTCAGGACAGAACCCCTGGTGGGTTTGGGTTTCCCATGTAACAGCAGCCCAACAGGCCAGGGGCAGCTCTTCCTCCTCCTGCAGCCCTGAACTTGGGCTTCAGGGACCCAGGTCAGGGTGCCAATACCTGCACCCATGCACAAGCCCACCAGAGCCTCTGGAAACAGTGCAGCTCTTCAGGGAAAGGGCAGGAACTGCTGGTCATTAGGAGGTGACACATTGGGGATGCAATGCCTCCCATGTAACCCTCCCCTTGCCAGCCTCCTTCAACAAGAGACTTCCCTTGTTTTGAGTTGCCAAAAGCCAGCTCAGTCCCAGCCTTCCTAAGCCAGCTCAGGCATGGGAGCCATCTCCACTGGCAGCCTCACAGGGCATGGGTGGGCTTTAACATCCAGCAGAGCCAGAGCTGTCCCAAGTGACCACCGGCCCTCAGAGACCCTTCCATCCCAAACCAGCAATAGAAAAAAGAGATGAAGGGTGCAGACAAACACAAGTATAAAACCATAGCGATGTGATCAACAGGGGATTTCAGACCCTCGTGAAGAACCCGGGAGCTTTCCTGTCCTTTGCCCCAAACACCACATCCCGCCGTGACCAGGGGAGAGACTGGGACAAGGCACTGATGGAGCAGGCACAGCACAAGTGACAGCTCAAATGCTTATTAACAAAACACATATCAAAGCCCAAATCCAGGAGGGGCTCCTGGGTGGGACAAGATGTACGAGGAGGAAGCAGCGTGGCTTCAGCACACACAGCACCGCACTCCAGCCACTGCTTCTCCGACTCCAAGCTCTTCCCATCAGGAGCAGCCCCTCTCCTCCATATTTGCAATTTTTCATGCTGTTGCAATATAAACAGCAATGACTATGGGTAAATGTTAGCTTTCAACGACAACCACTGTACATATAGATTTCATACAGTTTACTTTTCGTGTTTTGGTTAAAAGGTCAGAGTAGTGCTCAAATATTTGGGAGCGGCATGAAATTTATAACACCTAAGAAATTACAGCACATAGTAAACACACATGCACCCTATTTATATGTCTATACATATAAAGAGAAACAGCACGGCTTTGGCAGTTAATCTGTTCCTGCTGGATACCAGAAGTAAGCTCGTGTGCACGGCCTCACCCCACACTGCTCCTTGGAAGTGCCTTCACTCTGTGGCACACATTAAGCTAACACATATTTCTATTTACATTATCTTTATTTAATTAAATGCCGCTTTTCATACACACGTACTCTTTAGCTGACACTCGCTGCTCTCCCTCTGAATCAAGGAAAGTTTCCTTTCCCTGGCCCCTTCTCCAGATGTTTGTCTTCCAGCAGCCATGCGGGATTAACCCAGCTGTGGGAGAAGCAAGCATTGGGCCTGAACCCCCCAGCCCCAGACACGCCAGGGAGGTGCGTGTCCCCATTCCAGGGTAGCAGAGGGGCAGGGATTTGGCCCCTTTTCCTGGCACACTTTGCCCCCCATGGGTTTTCCAGACTCCCACAGTGCTGGCTCTAGGAGGCACATGGGGTTTGCTGCCTCCCACTGCCCCAGTGAGGCTCTGGGGGTGATCAGTCACAGTGTTACCAGTCAGGAAAGCCCAGCACCAGCACCCAGCCCCACTCTCCTTTTGCACTGAAGCCCCAGGAAAGGGCAGGTGTGAAACCAGGGGAAATCAGGGAAACCTCCACACGGAGCCCAGGGGACATGCTGCCATCCAGAGGAGGGTCCTACCTCCAGCCATACATACCCACCTACCAAACTGGGACGTACAGGTAGGATGGGCAAAGCACGTTCACTAATGCTCCCCAGCACAGGGAAACACCGAGGGCTTAACCCCAGCACACCCATGAGCATTGGAAGGGGCTGAGCTGTCCCCTGCAGCGGGGAGCAGCTGCTCTCAGCCATCGGGAGCAGCACTGACCCTGGGATTCCCACCTGGGGTGCTGCAGTCTGCTGGGATAAGGATGGAAACCCCACTCCTCCGTGTGAATTTGCTGTTCCGACAAGTGCTGTCACCCAGCACCCTCCCCACAGCCACGGCCCCACAAGGGCTTTCCCACCCTGCCAGGGAATGGCAGGAGGAGCCGACCTGCCCGGCCAGCATGAACATGGGCAGCTCCATGAAAGATTGATTGTGATTAATAAAAGGATTGCAGCTGCAGCTTGGATTTTGACATAATAAAACTAATTTCTCTGGTCAATCCAAGAATGACTCAAGTTCCCTGCTCTCTGCCATTTGGATGCTGGCTCCCAGGCAGCACCCAGCAGCAGGAGCAGGGGGCTCACCTCCTGATAGAGCAGAGCCTTCAGATTCTGCAATGTAAACCAGCTGGATTTAGTGAGTCCACCAAAGCAAGAATGTGTTTATTATTATCATTAAAACAATATACTCCTTTTCAAGAACTGTCCCTCACTACACAGAACTAGTGGCAAAAGCAAGAGTCCAAGCTTCTGCCCTGGGTTAAGGGGGAGGGGGAAGGCAGGCAGCTCCAGAGGAACACAGCACAGCAAAATAACCCAGCTAGATGAAGATCACCTATAAAGTCACTTGTTCATGATGCTGATATGTGATTGTTCAGATTAGCCTAATAACTGTTCCTATCTGCCTGTCCAGAAGCTGTACCCCCCTGCAGAGTTCATGGCTGTGGCCATAAACCAGACACTGCTGCTGCCCTGGTCAGTACC
This sequence comes from Aegotheles bennettii, assembly GCA_013398125.1. Taxonomy (NCBI): domain Eukaryota; kingdom Metazoa; phylum Chordata; class Aves; order Caprimulgiformes; family Aegothelidae; genus Aegotheles; species Aegotheles bennettii. The sequence continues at coordinate 339,796 of VZRW01012467.1, forward strand.
AACATACAACTGTAGGGTTCTGCTCAGAAAGGTTTTTAAGTTATCCCAAATAGAAAGCCTGAGTTCCTTTTCCCTCAAGTAGAGAATTATGGCTATACATTCACACTCTGAGCAGAAGCCTCCAATAGATTCAGTTTCTATCCTTCATATCCCAGTGCAGCAGCTGCTGCCACAGCTGAGCTGTTGCAGCAAAGGCACATTGGAGCTGGCACTTGGCAGCTTCTGCTAACATTTTTGCAGTACCTGGCTCCTCCTAGGCTGTAAATTACAAAGAGAGGGAAACCTTACAAACAAACTTCAGAATTCTTTGCATAAGAAGTGTTCAAAAAAACCCTCATAATTGAAATAAAATGTGGTCATTTTGATGTACATCATCTCTTTTTCCTTGGTTTATTTTTAGAACTTTAGTTGCCATAACAACATAAAGTATTTTACTGTATAGCATACACTGAAATGATTTTGTTCTTTCTAGTGCAGAGCAGAGCCCTGAGCACCACCTGTGCCCCACAGGGGAAGAAGGCTCCCCCTGCTCCAGGGCAATCCCAAGGTGTTCCAGCAACATCAGTCATGCACCCCAGAGCCAGGATTGCAGCTTCCATAACCTGGGCATACACAGTGCTAGCACATGGAGAAAAAGGTGGCCAGAGCAGGAGATACTGCAGTCCAGCAGCACCAGCTCCCCTATTTTCTAGGTTGCAATAACTATCACACAGCCCCCAAGGATCCCCTCTCTCCCACCCTTCCTCCCCAGGCAGCCCGTACGCCCTTGAAGAAGCTCTTACCTGCACCCAGCACCCTCTCTGCAAGCAAAGTGACCCTCAGAAGAGAAGCAAAGCCCTGGCCTGGCTGCAGGGATAAATAGGGCTGCAGGGATGGGGCACACCCACCTCATGGGGAACACCTCCAGAGATTGGAGACACCTGTGGGCATGAGGGACACCTGTGGGCATGAGGGATAGCTGAAGTGTCAGGCAGTTGAACCCGATCACCATTGTAGGTCCTTTCCAACTGAAATAGTCTTGTCTCTTTCTGTTTCTCTTCTCTCCTGGGTGCCTGGGGCACTCTGGGTGCCTGGGGCACACCCGCAGCCCCTCTGTCCCTTACCAGCCCAGCCCAGCCCGTGCCCATCACCAGCCATGGGAGCAGGGTGCCCTGTGCTGCCCGAGGGCAGGACACTGCTCCAGGCAAACCAGCCCCTGAAGGTCTCCTGCCATGGTTAAGGGGCTGCAATGGGGCTCCTTACTGTGCTCCTGCCTCTGCTCCCAGGGCCTCATCCTCCCTGTTTGCCTGCTCCGATTGCATGTGGCCTTCGGAATTGATATTTTGGCCAGTAAATAGTGTTGTTGGTGTAGCCACGATGCCCTAAGATTATAAGATAGGAGGAGGAGATGCACGAGTACCTCTTGTGCTGATGCTGATTGCTTATAATGAGGAACCGAGGGGCTTGCTAAAGCCTGTTCTGCTGGGCAGAGAGCTCGGGGGGTGCAGGGGCAGAGCTTCAGCCCACTCATTGTCTGCTTTACACCCCATCCAGTGAACGCAGGAGGGCTTCAATGGGGTCTGCTGCTGCCAGGCTCAGGCAGCCCCAGGGCACCCTGCGGCAGGCAGAGCCTCCTCGGCGTTGGTCGTGTATAGAAACTGTTTATTGTTTCAGAACATGCCTCATCTGAAATGCATTTCTGCTTAAGCAGTGCTTCGCTCCCCAAGTGCTGCCTGGTCACCAGGTAACTGAAAGGGGGGAGCTGCAGATGCTGAACCCTGAGCAGGGAGGTGAATGATTGCTATGTACAGTTTCTAAATGTTTTCAAACATTTGCTCTCTTCTGTATGCCTTTTGCAACAAAAATGACAGTATTACTTAAAAAAACCCAAACAACAACCAGCCAGAGGCAGTGACAGCAGGTTAATGCTCCTGGATGCTGCTGTCAATTCAAGTCAGCTTGGCAAAGCTCTGCCGATGGCAGCTCCAGCAGCAAAGCAGTCTCCCTCACCCAGCCCTGGTAGATGGGCACACTCAAACAGCCTGGCTGCAGAAAGCACATTCCATGTTCCAGCAACTGAAGGACTTTAATTAAAACCAGTGAAAAGAGTTTAAGTATAGAAAACACCAGTCTTCTCCAAAATTATTTGCTCTGCTTGGAATTTAATGCTCTGCTTTGTCTGTTTTTATATGTCTCTTGGACTTGAATTATGGCACACTAATTATGGCCAGAGGCAATGGAGAAGTGTTATTCCTTTGCAAAGAAGATGGAGAAATTAAATTAAAAATAGCTTATAAGACTGTACTGTCAGGCACAGGCGTTTTCCTGCCTCCGCTGGATTTCTCTTTTCCATAGACTGAGGAGGAATGTGCTCACAGAACATATGGAATTTTTATATTACTCAGCATAATTAAGTGTAACTGTTTAAATGAGTGCAACGACTGTGGAGGTCACTAGAACAGCCATTAACTTTTCCTGCTCAGTGAAGTGGCAGTTGGCCAAAAAATCATTATTTTCCTCCGCCCCTTTGTTTGTTTGTTTTTTTGTTGGTTTTTTTTTGTATTGTTGCACAGAATTTTCAGCTCCTGTTGGGAAGGACGAGGAGAAGCTGAGTGCACACAACACCCGAGACACCCAGCGTGCTGCAGGGCTGCGTCCCCAGTGCCAGACAGAATTTGTTGTGAGCTCTGAAATCAGCCTGGAGCACCAGACCCGAGTGATTTGTGAGTCCCTGTAGGACCTGGTGCCACCTAGAGACATCGCTGAGCTCCACTGGACAGGAGAGGAGCGCAGGAACAGCAGTCGCCCATCGCCCTTTGGAAAGGGGGGGAGTTTGCTTTTAAAAAATGAAGCCGTGCAGCAGATGGAAACTTTGGATAATTCACAGATCAAAGTGAGGATTTCCTTCCTGGTACTCCAACATATTAGCGAGTGTTCTTAAATCAGCATCGCTGCTTCGCATGTCCCTTTGCTGGGCCACCCTGTCACCCAGCACTGCTGAGGGGCACGCGCTGGCTGGGGACACCCCCGCGACATTTCTGTCCCCTCCTGCAGTGTTCCCATGGCCCTGCCACCAGCCTAAGATCAGGGAGCCGATTCAGCTCAGAATTAACCCAATCGAGTTAAAATCGGCCCCGTCGTTAGCAGAGGCTGCCGGGGTCCGGCCCCCCAGCCCCAGGCTGGCGCCAGCCCTGCCCGGGAGCGGGGACCCAGCAACCACCGGAGGAGCTGGGAAGAGTCGGTATACACAGATTGCCATCTAGTGGAACATAGAGGGAGGTTCACAACCCTGCTCAAGTTCTGATGACAGGACGCCGGTTGAGTCTCACCATTGCTGGGAGGCTGCCCGGGACGTGTCCCACCGGTCCTCCTACTGCTCTGACAGTGCCCTGCCACTGCCATCAACAGCCTTGGAGGGCAGGTTGTGTTTGCTCTGCCTTCTTCCTTTATTAATCCCGTATTTTAAATTTTCAGGATATTTTGGCTAAAAAGTAAGGCCTAAGAGTGCCTTTGAGAAGAAGGTTCATGGTTGGTGCTGCTTCTCCTGGGTGAAATACAGAGCCAAGGTCAGGGATGCTCTGACCGTGCTCACACCTTGCAGCAGGAGGCCACACCACCCCAGTGGCCTTGTCAAAACCCTCATGCAGGTGGCCAGTGAGCAGGAGCCCCCTGGATGGTGCATTTTCAATCAGGCAGCTCGAATTCAGCAATGGGTCACTCAGCGCCACCCCCTGCTGTGGGCAGGGACACCTTCCACTAGACCAGGTTGCTCCAAGCCCCACCCAACCTGGCACAAAGCCCCATTCAACCTGGAAAATAACTTAGATAAGTTGCTGATAATGGTATAGATTAATGAGTGAAAGGTAAATATATTGTTTTGTTCTGGTTTTGTTTTCTCAGCAGAACTGAGGACCTGGACTATGGTCCTGCTTTGCCTGCTCAGTGTCCAGCAGACAAATTTCTCCCCTTTTCCATGCCTCAATTTCTCCTTCTGTGATATAGACATTATAATAATTAAGCAACATCCCTGTAGGCTGGATTGACTGAGAGCTGTAAAAAGGGAAAAGGCATTCTATAGAGAAAAGGCATTTTATTTTATGGAGCAGAATTATAATCCATGAAGTTTTGTTGGCTTTCTAAGTGTCATCAAGCGTTGCATTCATGGGTTACTCTTGTGTTTGGAAGTCAACATTCCTGCCAAGATGTGTCACCAGAAGCCTGGCCACCTTGCTTAGCTGCAGCCTGTGAATAGAGGAAATGGGATGATAACAGAAAAGAGCTCACAGGGCCCAAGCTGGGTTGTCACCAGCTTTTTGCATTGCATGACCCAGGTCCGAGCATGTGTGCTGCACCAGGCAAGTCATGAGCAGTGTGAACCTGGGCTGGAGCTGGGGGGAGCCGGGGGTGCTGCAAACCACAGGCATCTGTCAGGGCTGCTGCACCGAGGGGTGGGGTGGGGGTGCTGGATGAAAAAATCTGCAGGGAGAAATCTTGGCAGTGGCGCGGGGGGATGGAGATGCTGTATATGCAGAGGCCAAGGCTGTTCGTGCTGCCAGAGTTTCTTGGAGAAACCAGCAGCATTTCTGCATCCAGCAGTCCCATCTCTGCCCCCTGCACCTCACAGGGCACATTCATACACCAGAGCTCCAGCACCTCGCACTGGCTCGTGTGTTAATCAAAGGTTATATGAAATAGAAAACAGGACCATAGCAACCAGACCAACACAGCCAGGCGGGATCTAAACATCAAGCCCATATACATTAGAGTGAAGTGAGCTGTTTGGGGGATTACACTTCAGGTTTCCATGGAAAAGACTCCCATAGAACATACTTCCAGGCGAATCATTGTGTAAACTGAAGAGAGGTTTCAGAGCTCCAGCTCGATGTTTTTAATGAGTCTTATCTAACTGCTGCCAGCACTTTACAGTTTCAGAATGTAGCTCAGCTCTATTTTCTCCAGGGTCCAGAGTTCTACTTGTATTTGCTTTGAAAATAATGAAGGAACAAGAAATGGCCTCTGCAGTTATTCAATCATCTGCTTGGCAATCCGGACTGAAAACAAGCAAACAAACGTGCTGGAGGTAGAAGCAGGGATAGAGCTGAATGTGAATGCTGCAGAGCTCCTTACAGCATGAAGACATTCGTGTCTCCTCAGAAATGCTGCACACACAAAGAGCAGGCAGGCTGCCTGCCACAGCCAGAGTGATCAGAAGGAAATAGGAGCAAAACCCCAATAAAAGCACCAAAATCACAGATTGTGGCAGAAAGAAAAAACTGTTGTTTTATTTCTCTAATGTATATTGGAGATGCTCTGGTTAAAGGGGAGTCCATGCTAACCGAAGGAAGGAAGATGCCTCCCCTGCTCAGGGATGCATTGCCTGCTCTCAGCAGTGCAGTGGAAGTCATTGCTGTGTTTAAAAGCAGCCTGGGTGATGCACAGAGAGGAACAGCTCTGCACTGGCAGGGACAGGGCTGTGTGAATATAAAGACTTCTTTTCCTTACCTCCAGTATTTGAAGTCCATCAAGACCCCCAGGACATCAGACTCTGCTGGGTTTTAGCTGGTGAGATTCTCCAGGTCAGTAGAATCAGTTTTCTCACCCAGGGCCGGACTCCAGGGTGAGAACCAGGGACTGTGCTGCAGAATCACTGCATCCTTGAAAGCTATTTTTCATACCAACCTGACACATATTTCTGGCTGAGTTGCAGGCACTATACAGTATTGCTAGGATATATTTTAATGACAAAATAAGGAAGTCTTCCTTGCTTTTAAAAACACGATCTGAATAATCTAATTTGAATATTTTCATGCCACTCAAAATGGGATCATTTTTATGAACACTTACCACATTCATACATAATCCATGATGGAGAGAAATTATTTTAATAACATTTATTATTTGAGAATATGAAAGAAGGAATATTTGGTATGATTACTTAACAGTTACAAAAATTGGGCTGATAGTGGTTTTACTGCTTCTGTGATTCAGTTGGAAATAATTATTTTCGCAGCTCCCTGCCAGTTCTTCCTCCTCTCCCCCCCCCCGCAGCACATCACCTTAATTACACCCAATCAACCCTTCACCTCTTTCCAGTTTTGTCCTCCTGCTTCTTATCTGCAATCTGCAGTAGATAACCTGTTCACAACCCCGATGCAATGTAGTGGCAAATTAACATCCTGCTCCTCTCCTTAGGCTTGCTCAGGTTTTCCCCTGCTTATGAACCTCTGCTGTGGGATCTAGTGATGGGCTTTGGTGGCTGTGGACGAGCTGCATGGTGTGACCCCACTGCCAACCCACCCTTCTGTTATGGACCAAGGGTCCCTGTATATTCATGACAAATCTTAGGAGAAGAGATAAGAGTAATGTGGAAAATGTAACCCCATTCCCTACATGCGTCTGGTTAAGTGATGTCCTCTAGACCCAGCCCATTGGCAGCACTGCGTCCTCCATCCTGGTGGGGAGCAGCAACTTGGGGAAACCTGCCACTGCCCCATAGAGACAGGAGGAGCCTTTACAAATTTAAGCTGGACTTTCACTCCAGGTCTGAAACAAACATGAGAACAGATTTGAGGCAGAATTAGCTGCCTTTTAAGCTTAATTAAAGCTCAGGCAGAACATTGAGATCTTCATACTTACCACACAAGTGGAGATCACTTGATTGCTGCAAATTTATTCCAAATTAACAGTGGTGAGAAGGAGTGAAGAATTAATCCAATGATGTGGGCTTGGACAAATCAATCATTTATAATCATGATCTTCTTGTCTTTTGTCAATATGCGTATTTAAAATTTAATTCTGATGTTTTATTCAGATATGACAGTGAATTCGCCAGAGAGTAATGAGTGAAACGAGAGAGGTCTGTTCAATTTAAACAACAAAACAACAAAGCGCCCCCAAATCTTGATATTTAAAGCAGATAATGTTGTTTAAACATTAAATAAATGAACAGAAATAAACTACCCCATGGCACTGGAATCATTATCTCGATTGTGTAAACATGTGAATAAATAAATGCATTCAGTCTGAAAGATACTGAAATTAAGTTACCATGAAACATCTGCGCCTCTTTGAAAGCTGTTACTGACACACAAAGCTGTGAATTCCCAACCTCCAGATCAACCTACTATTACGTGATAGCTAAGTACATCTTGTTTAGATAAAAGATTCAGAGTATAAGAATTCCTGGAGAGTATAAAACAGCCAGAGAAGACGTTAAAGCCAAATCAAGCAGATGTTCTCGACACTGAATCATTGCTGCTGAAACCCATACCCAGGGCATTCTTCTTCCACGTAAGATTATAGTCACAAATCCCTTTTCACTCTTTAGCTTTTAAGAACAATACAACTGCTGTGGCTTTTATTGAAATAAAACGTAATTAGATGATTTAATTTTTTTACTGAAGTGCACATTTTTTGTGGGAAAAGCACGGGGCTGATAACTTGCACGAGCAGATCCTGCTCCCAGTGCTTCCCTTCAGCTAAACCCAAAGAAATGTTAATGCCTATAAATACAGCAGTGTTTCTATAGAAAAGAATGTGGGGATTGCAGGGGACAGTCAAACAGGTGTTTTTCAAGACAAGAGAAGAATGACAGGGGAGATTAGAATGAGTTCACCATTATGGAAGAGGCTGCTGCCAAAGGAAGAGAATCAGCTGTTTTTCATGTCTGTCGTGGATGGAGTAAGGAAGCAGAGTGGCAAGCAATGTGACATCTGCTGTTGGCATGAGTTAAGTGCAGACATTGCCTTCTTTAGACTTCCTAACCTTGTCTAAACCAGGAAGTTTTCATTGGGAAAAAACACTGGAATGAGATAAATCATCCTGAACGTAAATGTTCCCATCTGCCATTCAATAAAGCAGCCACACCACGAGCAGAGCCTTCTCAAGGTGCTAGATTATCTTTTCCTATTGACAATCAACATCTGCTAGCTGCTAAAACAATCAGAAGATTGACTCATATTAATAAAGTGAAGATTAAACAAAGAAAGAAAAAGGCACTGAGCTCATTAAAATCCTCCATAACCTGTCAGGAGTCTTCAGAGTTTGTCTTGAAGGTGTGAGGAGAACATGACCTTCAAATTCCTTGGGTAATTGAACATGAACAGGTTAATACAGTACGTTCTTAAGATGGATTTTTGCTTCTGCACATTGTATCCTTTACTGAACCAAAAGGCCTCTATGAACTTGCCTTTCAGCCTGTGCGTTCCTGAGGTGAGGAGCTGGCATCGATCTCCCAACACCAACATTGGTTCCTGTGTGGACACGCAGGCTCGGGAGGGTGGGCATGGCTTGGGGCTGCCGCTGACCGGAGCAGAGGGGCTGGCCAAGCATCCTGGCCTGTCACATTTGCTTGTAAATGAGGATATTTGTCCAGATTTGTCTGACATAGTTATTGGCCAGATACTCACCTTGTTGATTCAGCTAAGTCTCCTGTTGAGCTAAGTGGGAATTCTGCCTGAAAAAGAACTGAGAGCTGGCACCCACCAGAGTGGGATAAATCACACCCAAAGTAAGAATGTCTGGATTTTACCCTGAGGCCCAAATGGCCTCGAGTTTGGCTTCATAAAAGCTGCTGGAGATAAGCCTTCACTGGGGCTTGCTGCCAATGGCCCTGGAATGCCAGAAAGTTGTGGGGCCAGCGCTCGGCTGGACCGTGATCGTGTGCATCTCCATGACCTCCCTGTGCCGGGCTCACCGGCCGAGCAGCCGTGTGGGAGGAAACCCCGTGCAGGTTCCCAGAGGTGAGATATCTCCCTGTAACACACTCAGCAGCACGAGATGCAAGCCACATGTTCACAAAGGGCAAAACACCCCGTGCCACAGGAGTTACCCAACACTTCAACACCTTGGGCTGGGGGGGAGGGAGCCTAGAGAGGGGTTTTCCTGACTCCTCTTCAGCAGCAAGTCGTTATTCTCCAGCTCTGAGAGTAAAGAATCCCTTTGCCAGGGCCTGGTTCAAAGTCTGACAGTCACATCATGTCACTGCAGTGGTCGTGTGCAGTAGGGAGAGACCAGCTCTGGGACCTGGGGTTGTCTTCCCAACAGAAGCACAGAACGCTTCTCACCTTCGGCTTCAGCTCTTGCACAGGAGTGGACACAAATCCCATGACTGAAAAGTGAATAGGTCTGGTAGATCAGGAGGCAAGGCAGGTACCTGAGAAGATAACAGCAGAAAAGCAAGAACAGTAGGGAAAAAATGAAATGTATATGGTAAAAGCATTGTAATTCCAAGAATGATGTGGTGGAGTTTAGTGTGTAAAGAAATAGAGCAATGCCCTTCCTAAAGACACATAATTACAGCACAATTTGTGAGACAGCCTATTCCAGGACTAGTGTCTAATTTTAGACAATCTTCCACTTCACCATTCCGGCTGAGGACCAGAGCATCCTTGCTATTCTGTCAGTACTTCCTGCAATAAAGCAAAGAAATAATAGGAGGAATAAAAATGCCCTTAAGAGCACAACCCTCAGAGCCCTGCCTGGCGCAGGGGCTGCTGCTTGGCTAATGGCCTGCTGGCTTTCATTAGGAAAGCATGGAGCTGGCAAACACAACAGGCAGACTTTGCCATTACGAAACCTCCGCCCACTCTCAAGCTGTGCCCCAGAGAGCTGGGCTGAGAGTGCCCCCCTGGGCAACCCCCCCGCCTTGTCGTGCTGAAACCAGCGTGATCCAACAGAGCAGGACTCACACCCATTACATACATCTCCTTACTCCATTCCTCAGCTACAAATGAGGACCCCAGAACCCCCCAATTTCACAGGATGCTCAAGGATAATCACAATCAATAATCCGAGGTCCTCACATCCTTTAGGGCTTCCAACCCCGAAACAACCAAAAATATTTTAAAATCTCCTCTAATCCCATAGACTGTGTAAACACACTGGTTCAGTTCTGAGAGGGATGCTATTTAACTGGTGTGTAGCAAAGCATGTGTCAGCTTACACAGACCAAAGGCACCAAGAGAGTGTGAGAACATGCTGTGATCCACCCCAGGGACACCTTCCCTGTCTGTATCCCCATGGCTGGAAAGCAGGGAATCACCTGAGAAAAACAGTAGCTTTTGGACCACAGCCAGAAACCAGAGGCTTCGGTGGAGATAAAAAAACATGGAGATAAAAGCTGGTCAGCAATCCCACAGCTTTGTGCAAGGGCTGGGACGTACCAAAGGTTTCCATCGCCAGGAGCACACACACAGTGTCACCAATGTGACAGGGCTGGGCTGCAACAGGACCCTTCCCATCATGGGGAAGGGACACGGGAGCAGCCTTCACACCACACAGCTCTGCCCCACCACAGCCATCACAACCCTGCCTAGACAGAAGATTGTGTTTTTATAAAGTCCTCCATGAATTAGTGTTTGACCTGCTCCCACCCACTTCTCTCCTGTCCCCAAGAGACCAGCCAGGAATCCACTGATGAATTCTGCACAGTGCGAGCTGAAAAACACGGGATGCTCCTGAAACTCACTGGTCACACCTCACCACTGGGGTAGGGTACATAGTACCTTCTACTTTGTGAGCACACATCTAAATAAATACCTTCTCCTATGGGCTTTCCAAGCTCAGCAGCTGTATTGCCAGTGCTATACCAAGCCAAGCTAACTTTAGTGTTTCTCCTGTGCACTCAGTTTGCCTGTGCTGTGGTGAGAGAAAAGGTTATTTATGAGTTTAACACCCAAGTAGTTGCCCTGGAAGCTACAGAATCAGTGCAAGCCTTCAGAAACAAACCACATTCACATATGCAAGGTAAGCTTAATTAGCCTGCTTCACAGAAATACAATATTGGAGTATTAGAACCTGATGTGCTCAAGAAAGTATGTGAGCTTTTATACTTCCTAGAACAAGTCTGTATTTAATTAGGCCTCATTAGTAAAGGTAATCACTAACTTATTTGCACAATACAGGACATCATGCTCCATCAGCAGGTAATGTTCTCCATTAAAAAGCCAGAACTTTGTGCACCAGGGCAGATGTGGGTTACTAATCCAAAGAAGTCTGAACTACAGAGTAAAACGTTTTGCTACATGAAATCAACTCACCACTTTTATTTAGGGTGGTAACTTCTAATGATGTATTGAAGCAGAACATTGCCTGGGCTCTTGGATTTGCTTCTGGAAGGAAACAGAACCTTTTTATGTGAGCTTTGAGCTCCATTGTGCCAGCCAGTTCCAGTACACAACACCAGCCAAGTCAGGTTTGTGCAGCAATGTTGGGTTCTTACAGGCTTTACATTCACATGGCTGAAGAAATGGCAGTTACAAACCACCACTTAGTTAGAGCCTCTCCATTTCCAAGGCAGGGAATTACTGTCTATGTAGGTAACCTCCCCACCCCAGCATGAGCTAAAATAGTTCTGTATCCTTTTCTTGCTTATTTTGAGAATTATCAAGTGCTGATGTGAAGAACAATTACTCTTGCTTTCCCACTTATAAAACTTCCTGGAAGTGACTGCAAACTTCTCACGTGAGATTAAGGATTTGTGACTGAAGTAAGCATCAAATCCACTAACTGGAAACAGTTTTAAATATTATTTTTCTTCAATATTTAAGTTTCTATTTTAGTAACTTAGCTCTGTTGAGAAAAGAAAGATTAGAAAAACACTTTTTTCAAAATTTAAGGAAAATTTAATCAATATGCCTTAAATTATTTTACAGTAACTACAATACTGACAAGCATAACATTTTCAAAATGGTGTTTTTCTTGGAAGTACTGCAAAAGAGATTACTCTTCATCTACTGGTATGTGCACCATTAGGAAAAGGAACTCTAGTTGGAGTCATCTTCAGAAATCCAAGTTAACGTATAGCTACTCAGACATCCAAGCGTATTCATATTTCAAGTGTGACAGAATTACAGCTCCCTTTAACTGTTAAGCATCTGTTTTCTAATTCATAACTTAAGTGTCTTAAATCCTGAAATACTATCACATCAAATGAACAAATAGACAAAACCAAAGAGCTTAAGGGTATATTTGTTTAAATGCAGAAAATAATTTGCCTGTGTTCATTTGTGCATTTTGCTTCTGGTAAGAGGGCACATGAAACAAGTTCCTTATTACTGCAGATTTATTCAAAGGGTATCCCCAAATCTACGACATCTGCAGTTCTGTTACCTTCTGCTGATAAAAATCTATCAATTTATAACTGCAACCCTTCTCCCTCCCCTAAAAAAAAACCAAACAAAAACCCCAACCCTCAAATAACCAAAAGTTACTTTACTGAAGATATAGGAATGGGAAAGAAATCACATTAACTCGGTAAGCATGAACACTTATTAAAGCTATAGACACTTCAGGTCAATCGAAAACAGTATTCAAAGTCCTAAAAAAGTGAACATGAGACATTTGTTTTCATTGTTCCAGATGATTCAAAACAGGTTTAAGTTTCACGAGAGCAACACTACACAGTTGTTTGCAGCTGCTTCTGGTCCAACCAAGTGTTCCCAGTTGATGTTTTCATTTTGGCCCACTGGAGTCCAAGAGTTTGGACAGTCTATTCAAAACACAGAAATGAGAGCAAAGACTCCGTACAACAAAGCACAGGGGTATGCTACTAGGAGTTGTTGTCCTTCCATTGCTAAGGCAGAAATAAAGATTTTGGAAGCAGAAAAGCTGCACCAGCCAATGATTCCAGCCGTGAGAATAATCCCCATCATTCCCCTGTAAAGACAGAAATAGAGAATTCGTGTGAGACCATACATATACTTACAGGAGCCATAACTGGGCTCCTTCTGACACCTCTCACAGAATCCAAGATGAATTTTAGCTTTTATCTCTGACTTTTTAGAGGAAATAGAGTTCCAGTGAATACTTCAGAACCATGTTACTCAATTATGACAGCATATTAACTGTGTACATATGAAGCGTAAAGTGGTGAGTAATGTAACAGTAGGAAGGAGAGGAACCTTTACCAAATTATAAAGTTTGTGTACTTACTGCAACGAAAAGACAATTGCGAAAGTGGAAAGGAGGATCATGGGAAGAAGACAGTATCCAAGGACACTGGCGACGCAGCCGAAGGAGACGCCCGTCATGCTCATCATGTTCAGGAGACAGAACATCCCCAAACATCCGATTGCACTTATTCCATACACATAACCAAACTGAATTTTACCAGCCTGAAAGTTAAGCAGAGCAACATGTGTTGGTCACCACAAGAAGCCACCAGATGAAGCCACACTTCCTATGAGCAGAGGGATGAAGGAGGGGTGTGTAGGCAGTATCTCCGTTTTCCCTGCTGTCTCCCCACCCCCAATCCCTACATTCAAGTTCCACAGGCAGTGTTTCCCCACAGCTGGAATTCCAGGACCAGTCTGTTCCAGGCACCCAGGAGGCACATCGATCCTAACTCTGGGTATCCTGACAAACAGATTGTGATCAAATTATTATTCCTGGATCTGAGCTGCAAAAGCCTATGAATCCTTTTGGGTCTAACCAGCTAACTCGTCGTGCTGATTTTCTCTGGAGATTACCTGCAATAATAATCTTTACAGAAGTAGCACTTAAAAGCCAACAAATTCTTAGACAAGAACTTCTTGACAAATCCAGAGCTCAAGTCCTTTGATTTGTGATGGACTCCATGAAGTTACGGCACAATGTGAATTGCAAGCTGGAGCTGAGCTGCACTGGATATGCACAGCAGAAATAACTCACGGTGCTTGTAAAGGGTCAGAATCAGAACTTTGCATAGAACAAGCATGCAGAAAGCACATGTGTGTCATTTCAAAACATACCTGTTCTTCCATTGAGATGGGTGCTTCCCTTACAATGCCAACCAGCACACACACAGCAGGGTCACAGACCTGCAGCTGTGATGCTGTGGAGCCTCAAGCTCTGGCTCCCACTACCAACTCCCCAACTAAGTGTGCTCACAACCCAGCTCCCCTTCCTGAAGCACTACAGAGAGCAATCACATCAGCTGCAGTGGTTTTGCTAAGCTGAGCTTGTTTTCTCCTGTTACACTCAATGTATTTAAAAAAAAAATATAAAAATGCTGCACAGAGGAAAGTGAGAATTTCTTAGGAAAAGAACATTCAGGTGTACCCGTTATAAACACGTCAGTCAACTCTGCTGGCCTATTTTCCATAAATAAAGGCTACTTATTAAAGTAGGCTTCGAGTGCCCTTGGCACCAAAACACTGTTCCAAGTGCCACAGCAATGGGAAATTTTAGGCAAAAATTAAATGCAGCTCCTGTAGACATTTAGAAAAAAATAACTGTATAGAAACATTGAAGCTTTCAATGCCAATGAAACTGTTTGCTGCTGCTCTGCCATTTCGTAATTGACACTTTTGAGTCATTAAAGCACAATCTTATTTCAATTAAGCTCAACTTAGAAAGCCACCAGGCTTCAACAGCTGCTGACCTACTAAGGAGCACAAACAATCTGAAAGAAGATTTAGTTTAGAAATGTTTCAGCAGACAGACCCTTGATGCTGAACATGATGCCTAATGTATCTGTACTTAGGAAATCACTTTATACCCATGAATTTTGAGTTCCCTTGCCTCTTGAGTATCAGTAAAGAACAATGAACAGAGTATGGAGCAGAGAAATACAAAGGAATTAAACAGAGAAATGGACTCTCATACTACACACAATAAGAGTTAAACAATAAAAGGAACTCCTAAATGAAGAAATGAAATAAATATTCAAATACTTAATGTGTGCATTGTTCTGAGTCCTGATAAGACAGAAGATAACAGAGACACTGCTAGGAGGCGCTTCCAACACAGAGGCAATGGCATTTTTCCCAGCATTCCCAATATTAACACACACACAGTAACATTCTGCAGTCAGTACCTTACCAGTAACAATGTGGCTCCAAACGCCAGGCAGAAAACCATTGGTCCAGCCAAATCTGTCTCATTCATGATGGTGCCATCTGCTACTTTTAACGGATGCAGCACTGTTAGTGTCTTCTGCCAGATGTGGTCAAAATTGATCCCCAGTTCTACAAATCACATGAAAAGAATTATGTGTGTTTGTTTCATTTTCCCCTTCCTGCTGCTCCCACTTGCTTCGCTCTTCCTTTTTCCTGCCTCTCCACTTTTAAATCTCCTCCAGACACCATCCCATGGGGACTAGAGAACTGAGTCATTCCATCTTTCCTCAGCTCTGAGTATGGTGCCTCCGTAATTCCAGGTCTCAAACACTTGGAAGAGACAAGGTGGTTCCTAAAGGACCAGGCAGGAGCACAAGCACAGTGCTTGGGTCAGCCCAAATGCCCTGTTCCTATCAGTGGCCAGAAGCCAAACAGAACATGATTAATCACCCTCAGTGGATTAAGCCCACTAAAAAACCCGCCCACCCCTTTTAACACTTGGTGTCTCATGACAAAGAGTCTCACAGCTCCCTCCAGCTAGATAGGATTCCACATCTCCACCCACACAGTCTGACCATAATTGTGCATCAAAACCCTGCTACAAAAGCAGTTATTATTTGCCCACCTCTGGCCCTGGGAAGCATCTGTGCAAACAAATCAGTTTTGCACAGCAGGGTGGAAGGTATGATGGGCAGGTGTCCCAAATCCCTCTCCAGCCAGGATCAGTAAGGGCTTCTTCAGCTGTCTGGGACACCCACAATGAGACACACAAGCCGGAAAGGGGCAGTACCACCCCAGACACTACCTCCACTCCCAGACTGGCATTCGCACAGGCTGTGCTCTGCACAGCATTCCTGCAGCACCCAGCATCCCTCTCTAGCAACAGAAGGTTTCAGTTCTAACCAAAGGATCAATGAAACCAGCTGCACCAGTTTGTTTTACAGAAAGTGGGCAATTACAAGTGTTATTTGCAACAAGAGGGATGGTAGGTGCTGTCACAGGTGTCGTGTGAAGTTTGGTTACCAAATCAGTTGATTTGTGTCTCCCCCAGAGCAGCTGGGATGAGGTCATAAAGCACAGATTTCACCCTGCAGAAGTTTGCACACGACCACTGCTTCACACACCAAGATACAGCTACATAAAATAATTAACGAGAATTTCAGATCACCCATTCAGAAGGGGGGAACACACACCCTGACACGCAGCTCATCCCCAAATGAGGCAGAGTTTTGGATCTGGGCCACAAAGCAGAAGTTGTACCTTCTAACAGCGGAGGCTCATCCTCAAAATTACTTCCATAAAAAGACTGTGCTGAGGCTGGAGCGTACGCCTGTGTCGGCTGGTAGATCTGCCCCGTGTACGGCTGCTGCTGCACCATGTCCGGGGGCACAAACCCCCCGTGCTGGGAGTAGTCATAGCCCCCATACTGCCTGCAAAGAACCACACTCTGTTACCACGGGCATTGGCCAAAGCAAAGCTGATTGTGAGTAAACATGCTGCAAACAATCCTGCCCTCCAGCTTTTTTAACAAAGCCACATTAGGTGATCCCTGACTCAGATCCAGGCCCTTTGGGCACACCGCCACATCTGTCAGTTCAAACCCCTATAAACACCACTGTTCAGCTAAACAAGGCAATTCCTGCTATATACACTGGTATGGTTTATGGTTTAAAGCCAGAGTCTGGAGAAATGGGTGTTATCCATGGGCTGAAAAACTACTGCAGGCTGCAGACCTGTAAAAGAGCAGGAAATTTTACATCTCAAACTTAACCAAATATTGTCCATTAACTCCTGCTGACAGCTCACTCAATCCCAGCACCCACTTGCTATTCACAACACTTACATGCAAACTCACTATTAGTAAACAAAGTTGCTCGTACTACCACTTCTGTTCCCCTCTGCATTTAACGAGATGGCTTAGTTTTACAAAAAGTTGTTTTCCCCTTCACTTTGGCTCCAGGAGCATCAGGCAGCACCAAGACACACAGGGGGCAGTTATGGCATGGACATTAAACACACTGTGCCACAGAATCATTATGGTTGGAAGGGACCTCCAGGGTCATCAAGTCCAACCATCCATCCTCCGACCCACAGGATGTGATGCAGGGAGAAAGGAGGGCAATTTTCCAGTTTCCATTTCACATAATCTCTACTACTTACTAACAAACCAGTTTGTACTGTGTCTGGAACACTTCCCATCACAGATCTGATACATACAGAGATGTGCACTGTTCCTTTAGCACACAGCCTGAGCCCAGCTGCTCCCAGCACTCCCACTGTGGTATTTCACCACTGACCATTTCCAGGTCTGCCACAAAGACCCCAGTAAACATCTCCAAAACGTTTAACTGTGGAGCCAGGGATGTAAGGGAGGGAAGCCCACGTCACCCCAGGGCTCTTTCTCCTCTCTCCCCACGGGCCCGCAGAGCTCCCCGCACCCCCGCACCCCACCGGGACCCGCGGGTGCGACCTCTGCGGGCACCCGAGCCCGTGTGCGGGACACCGGGGCTTGGCTCCACCGCTGGGGCCAGGGGCTGGGAACCCTGCCCCCGGAGCTCACACGGCTGCCGCTGCCCACCGGCCCTGCCCCGGGCTGCGGGAAGGGGAGCGCTCAGCAGGCGGCTGCTGCCCCGCTGCTTCTGGACCGGAACCCGCGTTCTGCGGGAAACGCGGCCAGAGGCGGCACCGGCATCCCCGCCCCCCCGG
>VZRW01012467.1:364039-534370 GCA_013398125.1 Aegotheles bennettii
GCTGCCGCCGCGGGAGCCGCCGGAGCCCGCCTGCCCTTAGCGCAGGCTGCGGGGTTTCTGCAAGTCATCTGAGGCAGCCGAAACGCGCCCCCCGCACCGCCACTGCCCCGCGCTCCCGGAGCCGCATCGGATTTATTCAGGGTTTTCGGTTGTAGTTTTGGGGTTTTTTTGATTTGGTTTGTGGGTTTTTTTGTGGTTTTGGGGGTTTTTTTTGGTTCTGGTTTTCGTTTGTTTTTTTTTTTCTTTCCTGCTGCCCCACCGTGCTGTATGTATTGGTTTCTCTCATCACCTGCCATGGTTAACTTTCCTGTGATACGGTTTAAGACTTGAGATCTACATGGATGTTGCTAAGAGCACTTTTCTTGCCTTTGCTGGCCCTTGCTGGAATCGGATTTCATACTAAAAGGACCCTCTGTGCCTGTATGTGTGTTCTGAGTGTCTTGACATTTTGCTTTCCTTTACAAGAGCTATGCATTAATTGTAACCAAGGTAAGACTCACTGTTCTTGTTCCCTCATGTGCATGTCTAAATTAGATGTTTCTTTAAAGAAGAAGTATGTCTTTTATTTGGAGTCATGTGTAATCCTTCCATTGATTTGTACTTGTGAAAAAGAAGCGTAGAACTTGCAAAAGCACAGACCTATTTAGCAGGAGATCTAGCTCAGCTTTCTAAACTGATCTGGTTTTCTCTGTTGCAGCTTCTGTGGTGATTCAAAGAGTAATTTGTGTCTTACTTTGTTTTCCCTTTTGACAGACCTGTGAATGACCATAGGCTTGGCTTGACCTTGATTTTGATGGCTTTGTTGGAAGATCTGATAATGTGATTGCATTTCATGAAGTGATTGCTCTCCAGCCTCCGTGGCTTAGGGTACAAGCCACTGCTGCCACACTGTCACTCGTGGACAATTCAGATTATTTTCTTTTTTAAACAAACCTTTTGGCTATTTTTCTTCTCTCACTTACCCTTCCCCCCTGTTTCTCCTTAACGTTGGGAGCCTTATTCTACACTTTAATGTGATTGATAGTCCTGCTGCTCCGTGCTGCTGATTTCTGTTTTAAAGTACAATGGCTCTAAGTGGCAACTGCAGGACTTACCCTCCTCCTCGAGAGCAGGGCACGGGGCTGCACTCCTTCCCAGAGGTAATGGAGCTAAACGTGGGCGGCCAGGTTTACTTCACTCGCCACTCCACCTTGGTTGGCACTCCTCACTCCCTGCTCTGGAAAATGTTCACCCCAAAGAGAGACACAGCCAACGATCTGGCCAAGGACTCCAAGGGAAGATTCTTCATCGACAGAGATGGTTTCCTTTTCCGCTATATTCTGGACTATCTCAGGGACAAGCAGGTGGTTCTGCCCGACCACTTCCCAGAGAAGGGGAGGCTCAAGAGGGAGGCTGAGTACTTCCAGCTCCCGGACTTGGTCAAACTCCTGACTCCCGATGACAACAAGCAAAGCCCCGACGATTATTGCCACAGTGACTATGAAGAGGTCTCCCAAGGTAGTGACACGAGAATATGCCCACCCTCATCGCTCTTACCGGCTGATCGGAAGTGGGGATTCATTACCATCGGGTACCGGGGGTCGTGCACTATTGGCAGGGAGAGCCAAGCAGATGCCAAATTCAGGAGGGTCCCGAGGATTTTGGTTTGTGGAAGGATTGCTCTAGTCAAAGAGGTCTTTGGAGAAAGTTTAAATGAAAGCAGAGACCCAGACAGGGCTCCAGAAAGGTACACCTCCAGGTATTATCTCAAGTTCAAGCACCTGGAGAGGGCTTTCGACATGTTGTCTGAGTGTGGATTCCACATGGTGGCCTGTAACTCCTCGGTGACGGCTTCCTTTGTCAACCAGTACACAGATGACAAGGTCTGGTCCAGCTACACTGAATATGTCTTCTACCGTAAGTACAAGGCATTTCTGAGGGAAATGTGACTACCTGTTTTAAGCTGCTCTCTTCTGCTGACTGTACAATTCTAAATCCAGAGGGTGCAGATTTCCTTGTGTCTGCCGCGGACCGAGGCTTTATTTAAATCTGGGGGGATACGCTTCAGTTTAATCTTTTGAAATGTAAAGCAAGGCTGAACTCAACGGCTCGGTCTTGGCTAGGTGGCAGCACAGACTGCCAGAAGCACCCGTCCCTGCGGTTGGTGGACGCTCCTCTCCCCGGCTGTGTCCGTCAGCCATCTGCCTGCCCTGCACGCTTCCCCAGGACGTGTGGGTTGCAATATAAGCCTTGCAAACACACTGCAGATTTAATTTCAGAAAATCTTCAAATGGGATTCAATTTACAAAGGTAATAGCTGCTTGCTAATAGCCAAGCACAGTCAGCCAAACCATCTGTCAACAAACCTGACACACTTGCACACAGGGAAGGGAAAACAAAATCTCGTCCCCCTGGCTGCTCTTCAACAGGGCCCTTCTCAGAGGCAGCTGATGTGCTCTGAAATGAGGGCTCAGAGCAGAGGGAGGCAATTGCTCTGCCTTGTTATGCAACACGCCCATGGAAAACAAACTATCCTCATAATGCAAAGGATCTGCCCTGCTTACCGCAATCACAGCAGATCACATACTGTCGTGGTAATTTGGGCTGATAGCTCGAGCAGGCTCATTAACTTTCTAAGTTGATATTCAGGTAGAGGCACTGTTACCAATGGTAACACAAGGGTAATTTTGAATCTATAATTCTGCATCAGAAAATCATTCCACAACTACTGTGCTTAAATATCTGAGAGGTTTGTGAGGCTGGGCTGTTCTCCTTCATTTTCATTTCAAGAGGGTGAAGGAAGGAGCATTTCCCTGGTCCATTTGTAGAGCTGGGCTGCAGCCAGCTGCTGCTCTGGCCAGGGGGTTTGGAGGAGGACAACACTTTGCCGGCAGAGCTGCTGCACTGTGTGTGGTGCTTACAGTTAGCAGGCTCGGTAACAGGGAGAGCTGACAAAAGTTTTAGACGGAAGATGTATCAGAAAGGGAATAGTTTGTGTGTAATCCTGGATTCAGTGCCATCTACTTCGTGTCTGGGCTCAACAGGCAGCTCTAAGCTGCTTATGTAAGTATGCTTAAGTTAGCATCCTGCGAAGCCGCCTGCATCGTTCACATGCGTAGATTTACTTAAAATTAGATTTCTAGCTGGTTTTCTTAGCCAAATGGTTCTAAGGTCATGGATCTGCTTGTATTCCAATGGGGATGGATGATTTCTGTCATTAGACTTCTTGTGTTTGAAATCATAGTGTCCTGTACGAGTTACAGGGGCAGAATCAATGTAGTTGAAGGAATGCATTAGGATAACGGTGTTTGCATTTATATTTAAAATCAGGAAAAAATGTAAGTTCTTTACAGGCACACTGATTTGCTAATTGAAGAGAGGATGAAGGTAGGTTTTGCACAAATTAACAAACACGGGCCCCTGATTTTCACAGTACTCAAATTTTTACCTTGAAGGATTGCTCATTGCTGCCATATCACTCGAGTTAGGGTTAGGTGCCGAGCCGAGGGGTACCTGACAGGTTTGGAGAGTGAAAATCTGTAGCAGGTGTCACAAAATTCTCTCTCATTGATGCAGGGAAAGCCCAACCCAGTTAGAGTTCCTAGAAAGACTCTTCTCCAGTTCAATGGGGTTTGCATTTGGCTCATATCAGATTTGTGGATTTCTGACACTGGTACAGTTCAGAGATGGATTTTTCAAAGGGCCCTTCCCTAGGTAAAAGCTAAAGCGATGCCCATGGTGCCAAATCACTCTTCTATCTCGATCCAAATCACTCTGTCATGTCCTGTGTGGTTTGCTCCTTGCTGCGGTGGAGCCGCTGGTGGGCTGCCGAGGTTCTCCAGCCACATGCTTGAGGTCTGGCTGCAGTCAGCTGACCTGAGAGCAGGCACCATGTCTAAAGAATTCACCTGGAGCAAAAGAAACCTCTTTCCAAATTTCCCAAAGTCATTCCAGTTGAAACTTTGAGGACCAATAAAATTGACATCTGGCTTTCTAGTGGAACATTACAACTTCTCTGCAGCTGCTTGGCCATAATTAGAGGCTGCCAACTGTGACTATATGGACATTAACTCATCAAGCTGTTGTGATCAGGTTAATGGGCCTAAACGTGGGAGGTGTCTAATACAACTGGTTAGGCAGGTGCAGAGGTGGTCTTTGCAGAGCCACTTAGTAGCTCCTGCTACTAAACAGTTGAGGGACTCCTCAGAGTGGGGAAAGGATGATTTGTCTCCAAAGCAGAAAGAATAGAGGGGGAAACATGTCTTTGATACACCAAATACATTGCATGCTCCAAATACTTCTCATAAGGTTAATGTTGGCAGGAAGATAAAGAACATCCTTCATGTGTGAATCCTTTTGAAAGCAGCTCAGATGGACCGAAGAGGGTGAGCTGTGAGCTCCTCACACGGTGTGAGTACAGTGTGTGCTGTTAACAGAACTGCACAATTAATATTGTATGATGTTTTCTCCCCTTGTTCAAATTTAGGTGCTATTAAGGCTAATGGGAGATTCATGTTGCCCGTGGAGGTTTTCCCGAAATGCAGGGCAGGCAGGGAGCGTCCAGCAGAGCAAAGATGCAGCTGTTGTGCTGAGTGGGTGGCAGGATGGGCTGCAGAGCAGCACTGGGGATGACAGTGCAATCCTGGGCGTGCAGCTGGGCTCCACTCCAGGTTCAAACAGGCCGGTGCGAAGGAGGCTTTGGAGGCAGGCGGTGGTGGCACTCAGGAGCCATAATGAAGCAGCTCTTGAAAGGCAGCTCCTGCATGGTGGGTAGGCAGGACTCACCACCTGGCTTCTGCTCACATGTGGAGTATGAGTTAAGGATGTGAGGTTCTGCTCAGGCATTTTCTTTCTCTTCAGTTTCTCCTATGTCAGAGAAGTTTATTTAAATTTTATCCTGGCTCAGGTTGGATTTCTGGCTTGAACAACTTTGTGGGTTTTTTCCCCTCCTCCCATTGTTTTGGTGATCTTGAAGTAAAATCTCATCTCCAAACACTCTCATGTTTGAAGAGGGTGGTAGCCTGTGCTTGAGTCTTCAGTTTTAAATGTTTCCAACCTTTACGATGGGATGAATCAAGAATGTGCACTTGAACATCTGGTCAATGTTGTGAGGTGGGGGGTGTTACAGCACATAGGCTGCAGCCTGGCCCCATCCCTGACTTCCCAGTGGCAGCACCATGCTCTTCTTCACCACAAATAAACCGTAACCTACAAACCAGCCCTTCCTACCTGGTTCCAAACTGGCAGCATTGCCAGGACTGCAGTGGCAGTCCTGCACATGGATGTTGTGATTGTTGGAAGAGCAAAATAACAGGTTGGAAGCTTCAGGCAGCAGGTCAGTGAGATGGTGGGCTGTGTGTGTGTGTCTGCAGGGCAGCTGGGAACTGAGTGGTGTGGCAGTGGGATGGGATGGGAAGGGATGTGGAGAAAGTGCATGACAGCCCCTGTCTGCATATGGCTATTGCCCCCAAACCCCCTGATGACATGTCCCTTCTCTCTCTGCTTCTCAGGGGCTGAGACTGCAATGGGCTCTCAGACCAGTTTACAGTACAGAGGGGAGATCCTGACCCTGATATCTCATGCTGGCTTTTACTGTCATGGGTCCCCACGCAGCTGTGGGTGACACCGATAAGGAGCGTGATTGGCACCACAAAGAGCAGGTTGCCCTCTGCTCACCTGGAGCAACAAAGCTGGGGGAGGAGAGAGCTACTAGGCAAAAAGGAACAAATATAGAAGTAGTACAGATGGAGGAAAAGGAGAGGAAGTTCACACACAATCTGGAGAGAAAGAACTGGAGGAAAGGTGGGGGTGCTGACAACTGCGTTAAGACATGGTGAGGGAAAATTTGTTAGATACATCAAGCCTTCAGTTTAACCCCAATATTTTCCCACAACAAACAGGTGGAGAGGGGTGGAAAAATGCTCCTTCAAGTTCACTAGCAGAAAAGAATAGGGGGGTCTATTCAGATGACTGTCCCTGCCCTTCCTAAGGCCGTGTTTCAAAGTGCTTGCCCCCGAAGGGCACGTGCTGCCTCTGCTCACGCCAGGGACAGTTGGGAATTTTGGCCTCTTCACCTTACACTTTCAAGAAGATGATGTCTGGGTGTGCTTTTCACTTGTTGGTGGGAGGCTGATGGGCAGAGATGTTTGTGAAGAAGGTTTCAGATTATGCTGAGATAAACAGATGAATCCTCGGGGGTGGTCTGTGCAGGAGGGAAGAGAAATGCCAAGTGATACCCTCTGCTAATGCACTCCGATGGCCCTTCATTGGACACATATTTCTGGGATAATCCTGGTGTCTTTTATACAAGATGATCCACTCGGGATTAATGCAGCCAGCTGCAGCCCATCACTTTTTATGTGTGAGCAGAGCTAAAAGATCCCGTACTGATGTACCTATCACTGACTCATAAATGAATTGTGTGGTAGAAATTTGACTAACAAAACTGAATGCTCTTGCATGGTGACACCCACAGCTGTCCTGTCAGATGGGTTAGATGTAGACAAGGAATATCATCTATTCTCTCCTCTCTTTAAACTGATATTGTTCTATTTTCTAGTACCTGATTCTGTCTGGTTTTAAATCAGTGAAGATCAAAATGACCCAGAAGATAACAAAATAAAGTTTAATCCAATGAATAATGCAATCCTTTCCTGTTGGCAGATGTTTCTGTTTCCAGGTAATTACTGTCATTATCAGTGAATCTGGTCTGTCTTGCCAAACAAAACTCTCTCTTCCAGGGATGCTGGTCTGCAGGTGGTGGGGCTGCAGGCAGCCAAATTTGCTTCTTGGCAATACTCATGGTGTATTCGTGGCACAAGGACCTTGCTCCTGGCTTTTTTCGTCAGTCTTGAGTGAGGGTTGATTTTTCTCCTAGTTTGTCATGGCAGACAGAAAAGCCTGTGGAGTTTGTTGGTTTGATAAGCTATTCCATAGATGAAAAAGGCTATTATTTATTAAAAACCAATAGTGTAAAATCTGATTCTTAGATCAGCCAAAAAATCTCCAGCTTAATGGATAAGAGAAGTAAACTAGGTAAAAAAAGTTGGGTGGATATAGGACTCTGAGTTCATTCTAAGAATATTTGGATAGGGATGCTCGGGAACAGGCAAGGATCACTTTTGGGTACTGGCTGCTGCAGGACCAACAGGTGTGGGCTGGAGGCAGAGCCTCACCTGCGAAGTGCACGGCTGCTGCTGCTCTGTGATCCAGAAAGAGACTGTAATGACTAAAAGATTAACTAAGGAGGGCTGGCATTTAGGGAAAAAAGAAAAAAATCAATTCAATGTATTTTAAACTGCAGTCTTGAGCTGGATGTTCTCCAGGAAGAGTGCGCATGAGGTCCCACAGTACCGCTTCAGTAGGCTGATCAGAGGAGGGGTTTGCTGTAGTAAAAGCAGAGGTGTGCCTGTGAGCTATTCCCCTGCTGGTGTCCTGGGAGGTGTGGAAGCAGAGGACACTCCCTCTGCTGTCCTGGGATGGCAGGATCCCGGGTGGAAGCAACCCAATGTCCCTGGGTTGCTCTCTGCGGAGTCGCGTGGAATGGCTCGCACCAGCCCATTTGCTGCAGCTTTATTCAGTCAGGGGAGGTCTGGACTTTGCAAAAATTTCCTGAAATGTAGTCATGGTTCTTCTGAAAAACAAATAAGAAAGAGCAAAGGAGTGTAAATAAGAAAACACAACACAGATATTTGCCATGCGATGAATATCAGCAACATATTGTACACACAGACAAACACTTCCTTGCAGCAGGTTGGGGTTTTTTCTTTTCTGCCACCCTGGATTTGTTTAAATCTGTAACCATAACATTTTCTCAGTTTCTTCGCCTTTTTTTCAGCTTTTCAAGTTCAAGGCTAGCATACAATAAATATGGAGAGAGGAAGCAAAATCTAAATTACATCTTTGCAAAGAGCAAGGGTAACCTTTTATGAAACTTGCTCAAAACCGTATTTTTTGTAAAGGAAGAAACCAGACTCACTTCCATTGTCACTGAGGTGTAGTGGTGAATGAGCTGGCCAGTCCAAAAAGCCCTGCTTGAGTGATTTCCCCCTGCTACTTTCAGGCGACATGCTCAGGTTAATTCTGCAATACAATAAAACATTGCTGCCTCCCAATGTTGACCCAAGTGCTTAAGGAACAGTGGAGCTCAGCTTCAGCTCTGATGTTTGGGAAGTGCTGAACACCTGCAGTGCCTCAAGTCCACAAAGATTGGGGTCTGATGACTCATAGGCAGTATGAAAGTGTGTTGTGTAAGATAACGTCTCCCTTCACTGGTCCAGGGTGGGAGGCTGGTGGTGGTTCTGTGCTGCTGGCCCTTACTAAGGCCCTACTAAGGCCTTCCATGAGCAAATGGTCTTTTCTTTCGGAACGCACATCCCTTGGTTTTATCTCTGCTGGCAGGATTGGGGGAAACAGAGGATGAACAGTGGTGTTCTGGGCATCAGAGTGCTGTGCAGCCTGCTTTCCTTCGTTTTCCCAAATTACCTTGTTTTATTAGTTTCCTAATAGTGTTTAAAGGAAAGCGAGAAGTCCAGAACTGTGAGGATACTTTGACATTTCACAGCTGGGTATAAGCCTTGTTTAAATACCCATAAATATAAACTGTTCAATTAGAGTGTGATCCTGTTGACCACTTCCAATTGACTGTCAGTTGACTTCCAATCGATTGCCCGTGAGCCCAGTGTTGGTGTGAGCACTCTGCAGCTGGAATAACCGGCTGGACTTGGGAAGCTGGTTCATAAATCACTAGCATTAACAATTTTCCAGTGCTGCTTCTGAATCTGCTAACAAAGTGATTAGTGATTTATAGAAGTTCATTGATTAGCTGCTAAGGCGGATAAAAAATTCCTCTACTAAAAATATAGTGAAGAGAACCCTGGCCATCCTGTTTGCCATCCATCCTGAAACCTTGGAAAGAAACTCCATTAAGTCTGCACGTGAAAATGTCTATAGCTGTGCCCCAGACACAGGGCTTTGCAGCCTGTTGGAAAAAGAGCACAACACCCCCAAACCTTTAATATCAAACAGGAAAATGAGCCTGAGTTCTGGTGTGCACTTCTAGAAGGACAGGATTGCATCTGGGGGAGCAGCAACTTGAGGGTCTCATCCTTGCTCCGAGCTTGGCCTGAGGATGGGAACGGAGACCCAGTGCTGCTCTTTGGGCATTAGTTTTTGGACAGGGCCTGAAAGCTAAATTTAAAGAAAAAATTCTCTCTCTGCATATTTTGGAGGAGACTTATTTCAAGACTTCAGATTGAATTTCCATCAAACTGAATCAGAGTGTATTTTTACATTAGAATTAAATCAGGCTGAAATAGAACCCAGTGGAACATGCTGATTTTGACTGAATCTTGCACTTTAAATATTCTCAAAGCCAAAGACTCAGAGCAAGGCTTGAGTGAGCAAAACACATCCCATCAAAGAGCTCAAAAACATGTTTATTTGGGCTCATACAAAGGGAATTTTACTGACTTCTTCCTAACTGAGGGTTTTCACTGGGAGTGTGGTAAAATCCAATGTTTTGTTCCACAAAGGGCCAGAAGGATTGCAGAGGCTAATTCCAAGAGTGGGACATGAAGATGGCTTTTTGCAGATTTACCGTTTGCATGTTCATATGAAAATGTGATTAGTCATCATCAGTGAAACTAAGTATAACCCCTGTATTGATAATGGATGCTTTCATATAGAAATGGAACAGTTTCTCCTGCGGTGTCATTGCCTTAGTGCGGGGTCGTACGGCAAATGAGCGTAGGCAGGCACTGGAGCAGGGGACCAGGGCTTCTGAAAAAATGGAGATGCTTCACTGAAGATCTAAACCCCCTTGCTTAGAACATGCGAAAATCTATAAGGAGGAATTTGATGAGTTGCTGATTTAAAAGTATGTTGGCTTCAGTTTACTTTGGTTTGCTCTCAGTTTTTAGGAGATCACCAAGGTCAGTGCAGGGAGCTGGTCCTCAAGAGGGTGCCTGGCTCTTTTCCTTGGTACCATGTTGCAGCATAATTGTGAGGGAAAAGAATTACCACTGTCCTCTTGCAGAATTAAAGAGGGAAGTCTGTTTCTGAATTAATGGCCCAATAGTGGCCAGTGTTAATATAATTTTTATGCATAAATAATACTATTTATTGTAGTATTTATTACATTTATTGTTAATACTGGTAGTGCTATATTTATAGGCAGAAGAGCAAACATGAAGAGCTGATGTTAATGACAAAAGCTCTGCCCCAGCTGCAGCCCTGGCCAGGCGTTCCTGCAGCACGTGATCCCTCTGTTGCCTCTTCCCCTGACAAACGTGTACACCCCAGGTGGCCTGGCTAATTAGAAAGGTTTGCTGTGGAAGAGATCTCATGGTTTGACGTAACAAATATACTTAATGTACTTCATTTAAGTGCAGCTCGTCTTTCTTGAGAGGTCACTGTCAGGAACATTTTGCTGACAATTTCTGGAAAGCTGGGTTCCTTTTCTCTCATTAGCTTGATCACGACACGCTGTAAGCTGAGTGCTTCCTTCTGTCTGATTTACCTCTGTCATCCCTCCAGTTTTGGCTAGAATGACTTTCTCTCATTCCTGCTGTCACCTCTTAAACCACCAGACTTGAGCTTAGAGAGGTTTTGTACCCATGGCTTGATTAAATTCTTTCATTCCTTTGGATGTAGTTTCACCTAAACCACATGTAGCCCAAGGGTGTCTTTACTTTCCCTGGTGAAGCCACAATTATCAAGATGCGAAAGCATGTGTTTCCTAACTGGGGGAGAGTAGTCTCTAGATATTCTTGATTTCACTCATTTGTGAGCATTCAAGAGAATAAATCTTCTATTCTCACAAGTCAATGCACTCATATTACATGAGGAATAAATCATTCCCTTCCTTCAATTCAGAGTCTGCAGATAGAAAGCTGCTCTGCCTTACCTTAAGCAGACAAAGGATATTTAAATAAGGATGCTGATAAAAATGCTTTCACCAGTAAAGATTTGATTAAAGAATCTGTTACTTTGAAGAGTCCTGTAGGTGAAGGCAGAAGTCAAAAGATACAATTTCTTGCAGAGGGATTGAAAAGTTGGTTTAAGTTTGGTCTGTGAGGAGAATTTCCACAACTTGGTGACATCTGCACTGCTGGGGAGAGACCAGGTCCCTTCTGTGGGGTCACTGGGCTCCTCTGCTGCAGCCCCTGGGGCTTTTTGCTAAGACCAGTTCAACTCTTCCAACATGGGTGAGGATGCTTCTGGTTTCAGAAGTCCAATGAACATTTTCACATGTCATTGTAAAGATGAACATTTAGTAGCAACAGTATTTGTTCTGTGCACTGGGTTTGATGTGCTTCATGGTGGAAATAAATAAATAAAATAACCTCCCTCCCAGAAGGACAGTATTGTCACATTATTTGGGCTTATAATAGAAATCGATGTCATAACTAGTTTTTCTCCTGTTTTATGTCTGTTAGTTGGTTTGAATGTGGGTTTTTTGCTTGCAGGATGGGCAATGGATACAAAGAAGCCTACCTGCCACTATGGAGATAACCCAGAATTTCCCAGGTGTGGGATTGGGCAGCCCATAGTATTCTGCATTCCATGGAGCTTGGCAGATCTATTGGAGGTCATTGATGGGGAGAATCAAACCCTGCTCTAACTTTTTTAAATCTAAAAATACTTGACTTGTACCTAGGAAACATCAGTATTTACTTCATAGAGATTTTCTGGGCTTAACAGGTCAGAAAATCCTTTCCTGTGCCAAAACTCAAAGGACTGGAGCAGAGGGTCCATTTGAAACTCTTAATAGTTGTGTCCTTCGCTCTCCAGCAGCAGCCCCTGTGCTTGCAGTCGGGCTAGTTCATCTGTCGCCCCCCCCAGGCAGCTCTGCCCCTCTGCGGGGCTGCGGACCTGTCCGAGGCTGCACTGTGCCTTGGCCATGAGTTGCCTCCCATCGTGTTGACTGGGT
Organism: Aegotheles bennettii; assembly: GCA_013398125.1. NCBI lineage: Eukaryota > Metazoa > Chordata > Aves > Caprimulgiformes > Aegothelidae > Aegotheles > Aegotheles bennettii. The sequence goes on from VZRW01012467.1 coordinate 375,951, forward strand.
GTTGCACGCTGTGCCCTGCCCAAATGAATTCACTGCACTAGCACAGAGGTTTGAGTTTGTGTCTCCACAATCCAGCAGCAACAGACTTGGGATCAGGACAAGCCTGGATGTGAACAGGCAGCAGTCCTGGCTCCCACAGCCTCCACGGCTGCTGGCAGCACAGCTGAGCTTTGTTCATTTCAATGTTTCTTTTCCAACTTTCGCTGGTGGCTTCAGTACAAACGGCACCGTCCTGGAAATGCATCTTTGTAAGAAGGCAGTCACGTACAGATGGGGGAAGGAAAGCAAACCTTGCCACAAACCGCTGGGGAAGCAGCCTCTCCATTGCGTGCCTGCTAATGGCAGTGCAGCGGAAACCAATCATTTTCTGGATGAAAGCTAAAAGCTACATGGCAGATAGTAAATAAATAATTGCAGGGAAACATTGCACATAGATTTCTTGGGAAACAGAACTTAATTAAATTTCATGAACAAGCCTACGTAGTTCCATTGATCAGGAAAAAATGGATATGTGCTACATCTTTCAGATTTACTCTCTTGACAGTGTTTTGTCTTCCTCCCCTCCCTCAGATTCATTCACTTTATATCCTGCAGTGGTAAGGGGACACATTTCTGTTTTTCTTTCTTGAAGAAATTGATCCTAAGAAGCACAGGACATGATGTATGGTTTGTAACTATAATATTGCTAACCAAAAAAAAAAATCACTGAAGAAGGCTGGACAGATATTACATTAATTTCCATTTTAAAATGGATTTTTTCCCACTAGGACCAATAAAAAACATGCAAAGGCTTTCAACAGCCTCTCTAGTAATAATTAGTTAAAAGATGGTATAAATCTTGCCAGGCTAATTTAGCAAGGTAGGATTTTTAGACATTTCACAAGGCATTTTTTTTGTCATTGAATCCAAACTCATCCCTGAATTCACAATCCAGCCATTCTGGATCTCCTCTTTGGTCCCTCGCAGAGACAGACAGATGTCCTAGAGGTGACCATGGCTGGTGCCTGGCAGAGGTGTGGAAGGACTGGACAGTCACAGCCATTGCTGTAGCCCTACGAAGGGTGTTGGGGTGCAGGGGACATGAACCTCCCCACAGTGATGATGGAGCTCTCTCCTGGAACGACTTCTCTGGGGCTGCCAGCTCTGCAGGGTGGTAAACGCGCTGCTGTTGTTGAGAAGAAAATCCATTCCCCAAGAACCCAGAGAATTTTTTTCCATTTATTTTGTAGCCTCTGTATGTCCAACCCAAATTGTCTTTTTCTGTGAGGGCTGTGGGGGCAGCTCCCACAGAGCCACTGACAGCCTGGGCTTGCTTCCCTCCGCCCGGGCTGAGCAGCAAGCACCCAGGTTCCTTTTGCTCCAAGCTGGCTGCTTTTCATCCCCCGTCTATTGAAGCAAGTTGTGTGGTGGGTGAGGAGGCTGCTGTCCTCGCTCGCGTGGTTGTGGTTTGGCATATCAGTACAGTACTGAACAGATGGTGCCAGGATTTTAACTTATGCTTATGAGATGCAGATGGTCCGAGGAGTGAACTTGGACACTGGTTATTTTTACTTTGAACAGGTTAGGAACAAATTACTTTTTGGCTATTATTATTGCTCAGCTTGTCAGTTTTTCTTTCCCTGTGTGTGTACACATGCTTTTACATACAGGTCTGCTCAGAATCTCTTTTCCTTGTAATTTAGGTTGAAAGCAGCCCTATTTCTGCTTAAAACTCTCCTCTCTATGTATTGTTTCCCTCCCAGTGGCCCTTTCCTTTCCCCTTGAGGGGTGCTGGGCAGAGTTGCAGGGCTCTGCTGGGGTGTGGGTGCTGTGTGCTCAGCTCAGCCTCCTGTGGGGGCACTGTCCCCAGCCCCGGGGTGAGCAGGGACAGATGGATGGATGGATGGATGGATGGATGGATGGATGGATGGATGGCAGCTGCTCAGAGTGCTCCTGTGGCTCTGAGCCCCCTGGCAGGGCTTATGCAGGCAGGGGATGCTGAACAGACCCACACACCCGAGGTGTCTGGGGCTGCTGGGGCAGGTCTCTGATCTTGGTTGCACTGGAATAAATCCAGATTGACTCCACTTCAACGCCAGTGAGGATCTGGTACTTATTATCTAATCCTGCCATGAAATACAAGTTTATATTTTCATCATCATTTATAAAATTATTTTACCTAAAACTAAAATCTACAGCTACAAATTATTAATGTCCCCTTGAATGTTTTACACCCCCAGCATTGCACTCATTTCCACGCAGAGATGCCAGTGTTCTGCATAAAGCACGTGTGCATGTTCCTCATGTCACACCCCCGGGGCAGGACTCTGCAGCCCGTGGTTCGGGCAGGTCTCTCGTGTGCCAGCCTTGACTCTGCCTTGGCTTCGTGTCTGCTGGGGGCTGCCGTCGGTGGGGTTTGACGGGGCTCACCCATCCTCCCCCTGGCAGGGCTGTCTGCTCTCTGCAGCTGGGCATGGGGAAGCTGGTGCCAGCCCGTGGTGGTGGTGTTTAATTTAGAGCTCAGCCCAGAAAGCAGGAGAGTCCCGGTGCCTCCTGCGCTTGAAACAAGCTGAAGGTATTTGAGATCTTTAAACTGGGGAAAACAACATTTCCCAAGGGTTAAATCATTGAGTAAGTGTCTGCCCAGCTTGCTCCTAACAAGGGAACGTGTTTCTGAGGTCTGACTGTGATCAAGTGACTGGGCCAGCAGAAATAAATCTTAGTCGGTTGCCTGTCCTTGCTGCCTCTCCCTTGTGCACCCCGGCAGAGCCGGCTCCAGGGGAGGTTTCCGTGAAAGACGGAGCAAACATATGGCATCAGGGCGAAGGCTGCAGGTGGAGGTGTAATCAGGTTCATTTCTTCCTCCCTCGTGCCTGCTGCCATTACTCATTCCTCTCGCATGCAAATGTGCAAATCTCCCTGCCGCTCCTTACAGCCCACGGTGTGACAGAAGACACTGTTCCCGTCCCCAGCACGCAGCGGGGGGAGCGCAGTGCTGCCGGGGTGGGGGCACCTGCACCAGGGACCCGGCACCAGGGACCCCACCTCCCCAGGTCCCCGCTCAGGACCCTCAGTCACTTTTTTTTCTGCTTCCTGGAAAACTGGTGGAGAATGTGAGGGGTTTTGGTGGCAGCTGGAGCCGGCTGGGGGCTGCAGGGGTTGACTGGGGGGCTGCAGGGGATGGCTGGGGGCTGCAGGGGTTGACTGGGGGCTGCAGGGGCACCCTGACAACCTGCAGACCAGAGTGCTGCTGAAGTGCATTGCCAAAGACCATGAGATGTCTTGTCCCTATGGGGCTGGCATTGTCCCCTCCTGCTGGGGTGGCCATGCTGACACAGAAAGGGTTTTTGGGATCCCCTGGAGTGCAAAAAATTTGCCCTCCCACCTATTTCTGATAATTAGTATTTTCCATAATTATCCTGGCTAAGATGACATTGACCGAGAAGCCCGTACCATAGCCAGAGGTGATTGAGCTAATCTGGTTTTCCTGGGAGAAGCTGGGGCAGGGAGGCTGCATGCAGCCCGGGCCAGGGACACAGAGCCACAAGGGAAGGGACACGAACCCATGAGGGACATGCACCCACCTCTCCTCTGCTCTGCCACTGCAGCAGATGCTCAGGTCCTGATGGCACAGCCAGAGTGGGGATCAGTGGTGAAACGTGACAAGGCTGCACACGGGAGCAATTGGCTCGGCCGCATCCTCACAGCTGCCTCCTGGCCCCCCACACCTGGTTCTCTCCCTGCTCACCTGGTGGGGAGTGAGGCGGCGCCAGTGAAACCACAGCGATCCTGGCTGCCACCTTCTCCCTCTGAGCATGAATGTTTGAAGGTTTGTGTGGCTGCTGCTGAACGAGGGGATTACAGAGCTCTGCAATATGAACTTCCCACACTTTATGCTGTGGATGAAATATTGCCTTCCAAACCACAGCCCCCCTGCTCTGCGGGGTGGGAAAGGGGTTGCTCTGCCCCCCGGAGTGTGCAGCAGCATTGACCCCATCTCTCCATCCCCAGTGGGGCCTTTGCCTGCCTGCTGGTGGCTGGGTCCTGGCTGCAGGGAGCAGGTTATGGCTTTACACCGCCCCTTTTTCCCACTGGGAACCCTGGGGACCGGCCCCCCATGGCGTGTCCCCATGGGATTGAGTGTCAGTGAGTGCTCTGCCATGGGGTTTGCTGCCACCTGCTCTTCTCCACGCAGGTGAAACTGTCACCAATCTGTCTGCTGGCACAGCCTGGCACCGGGATGCTTCCTCCTCACTAACGATGTCCCCTCAGCACCAGTGCAGCCCCCTCCTCCCCGCTCCCTGACAGCCGTGCCCAAGGGTCATCATCCCATACTTCGCTCCACCTCCATCTTGAGGGCTTGAAATCAAACCAGGGCTTGAAATCAGGGTCAGTTCATCTGCTGGAGTTACACAGCCATAGAGCCAAACCTGAATTCAAACATCATGCTCCAAGTGTCCTCCGTGCTGTTTTGTGACACAAACCATCCCCCTGGGGATGTTCCTGCACCCAAATTTCTCACCCCTGACCCTGCCAGCTCTTCCCACTGCATGGAGAAACCCAGGGGAAAAAATCAGTGATGAAGGTGTTTGCAAGTTCTGTGACCTGATTTTGAACATATTTCAAAAAGAAAAAAGTGAAATTTAATAAGTAAAATATTAGCCAGAATGTGTTTGCTGAGCTGCAGTGACAGCTTCAGGAGCAGGCGGGTTCTTGTTTGCAGATGCAGCTTTACAGAGCCATGGCTATAGGACAGATTAAATGCTGTTTGAAAAAGTGATCAGAGGTTTTGTTTGCAATCATGCTGTAGCTCTTCTCTAAATATTGGAAGCATTTTATATTGGTTTGTGTTGATAATGGCATCATAATGCCTTTTCTTGCTTGTACAGATCGTCAGTCTTTTAATGTGCTTATTCCCAAGGGATGAAGTAACTGAAGAGAACAGATTAAGTTAAACCTTAAAGAATGTTTCGTTAGGGAAAATCATATTTCCTTTAGAACGGCTTTGCATGAGGCTGTGAGATATTTGATTGTATTTCTTACTACTTATGCAAACAGCCTTCATGGCTGGAGCATGGTTATCAGTTTTCTGGCTGCAATGCTCTGACTCCAGAGGCACAAACACGCATGGTCTCAGCCAGGAAAGGCTGTGCCCACCGTGTCCTCTCCAAGGCACCAGGGTGGGAGGTCTGTGCTATAGGGGGTATGCCATTATCAACCCCTCCCAACAGCCCCAGCCCCAAGGCCCCTGTGCCTGGGCAGGTAGGGGAGGGTGAACATCAGCTGTCACAAAGTGCTCTGAGACACGAGGGCTGGCAGTGGGGCAGCACACGCCGTGCTCTGTTTGTGTTCATCGCAATAATGAATGTGATAAAAATCCCACATAACCGATACTTCAGCTGATCAAAAATGGGTTTATTTGTTCATTTTTATTGATGCTCTGATCTCTGGTGGGAAAATAATTGCCTTAAGCAGCAGAAGCCTATTCCATTTAGACTCAGTGACAGCTTTGTTCAGTAGAAGCAGCGGGTGACCCCACATAAACAAACAAACATACTTACTTACGTACCAATTATGTGTTAGATGGTTTAAGCTCTGAAGTATCCGGTTTGCTTGTCACTAATTATTGTGCTGTCTCCTTGCATATGTGTCCACTTGGCTAATTGTGGTTTTCAAACTTTTGATTGCCCTGTAAAATCTGGGCAGGTTTGCAGAGCTCTGCTGGGAGAGCATGTGGGGTCAAGGGCAGCCTTTGTACAAGTGCATGCAGTTAAATCACAGATCTCTGTTGGGCACAGGGTGCTAACATTCCATACTTCAGCAAAGCTCAGACTGGGAGGGGAGGCAGAGGCTGGATCTGAGCTCTGCAGTTCCTCTCTCAGCTCCTTGATGAGTTGGTGCTCGCAGCATCCGCAGTGCCAGAGGCAGCGATGGCAGCGCTGGAGCAGCCACCGAGGAGCTGATGGAACATCCTGAGTCACTGGGTACAGTGAAGTGATGTGAACTGAACGGAGCCTTGTCAGCCAGTGAGTTATCTGCTAAAAATTAATGTCTTTGTTTCCTAAAGTCATTTATTTCTGATAAATGCCTCAGCCTCGCATTTGTTTAGAAGCAGGACTGTGTTCCTGTATTCCACTGGCATTGTCCTAGGTGCAAGTAACTTCTAGGGCCTACAAGAGCTGATTTTAATCCTAGGATAGTCTCCAGGTGTCTCCACTTGTTCCTAGTGATGAGCCTGTCTGCATCTCTTTGTCAGAAGCAGCCCCTGCTGCCACTTGCAGCCCAGCTCTATTTGGCACAGCTGTGGCTCAGCCTGAGCCCATTTATCTGAGGGGAAGCCCTGGGGCAGAGTGCTGGAGAGGTGCAAGGGGGGAAGGTAAGGCAAGGCTGTAACTGTATGTAGAAAATGGGCTTTTTGGGTGCTTTCAGTATTTATGTGTGAATTTTTGGACTGGTCTATTTTAAAGTTAAACCTAACTTGAGCCTTTGGGGCATGTGTCTGTTCTATGATGTAGAAACACATAAGCTAACTTAATAAAACTTAGTTTGATGTATGATTTAACTACATGATCAGCTAAGTTATTCCACATGCTGAATGTATTTGGTGCTGAAAGTGAGAACATAAAGAATCTGAGTAGCATAGAAAGATAACTTTCTGTTAAGATAATCTACTGGCATGTACAAGTGTTTCATAAGAAAACCCAGCCCGGAGGAGCCATTTCTTTGCTGCTATTGCAGGTGGAATAAAGACCTTGCTTTTGCACCAGTTTGGAATTATGCTCTGCTTAGGAATGAGGATGATATAAAGCTGATAACCAAAAACACAGATTATTTTCCTGGCTCTTAAAAGCATACTGCTAGTGATGGTTACCCCAGTGAGGACACGTGCTGCTTTATGGCTGAACATGGGCTTGGCTGGGCTTGGGGACTGTGATGGTGTGGAGGAGGTGGCTCTGGGCTGTGCCTGGGCAGGCTGGGCCTGCCCCCCAGGGGTGGTTCTGGAGGTTTTGAGGGGTTTTCTCTTCCTTTTTTTTTGTCTTAACTCGTGTTTGTTGTTAGATTTTGCAAAGATTTACTGAATTTTTTGTTCTCAGAAACTCTATCCAGCCTCTCTGCTCCCTTTTCCCAGTGATCTGGCTGATATAAGTGGCATTGGATTGATCAGAGGAGAGGAGTGTTGGCCTGTAACCCGAAGGTGTAACTGTAGTAATATGGCTTAGTTAAACAACATGCCCTAAACAGCCAGGGAGAGTTGCAAGGAGGATAAAATATCCTATTGAGGAGAAAGGGAAAGAAATTACACTTTTTGTATATTTTCACTTTTGATGCAGAGGACAAGCCGCTGGTTCTTTAACTTGCAGGATAGCTTAGGTGAGAGGTTACCCAGCTGGATTATTCCTGAAGCTGTAGGGAGCTGTGAGCTCCAGCAAAGAGCCCTTTCGAGCTCCCTCTGGGGGTCTCTGCCCACCAGGCTCAGGCTTCACCAAAGTGCTCTCAGTCCTGAGGAGGCCTGAGCCTTCTGTGATTTGCTCTTCAGCCTTCTCTGCACCAGCCTGGGTCTCACCACCCCGTTTCCAGCTCTCTCGGCTTTCCCTACAAACCACATCTCCAGGAAGACCTTTTTTTGTTTTAACCAAAGTCCACTGAAGCTGGGCTGTCTGAGAGTCATCGTGTTAGAATTGTACTTGGCCAGCCAGCAGCTCTCATTGCCCCTCAAACACCAGCGTTGCTCAGATAATGCCACTCACATGAAAAGACTTGTGGAAACGCGTGAAGTGCACATTAAAATGCAAATGGGTTATCTTGCTAAAGATTTCTGGAAGTTCTCTGACAACACATTTAAATGCAAATCACTGAAACATAGACTCCAATATTAAAATCCAAACAATTATTTGATCCAGAGGCTGAAATGAAAATGGGACCGTGTTCTGTGTGGCCATAAAGCTGGTGCCACTCGGGCAGCGTGCAGGAGGCAGCTCTGCCTTGTGGGCAGCCAGAGGGGCAGGATGGGGCATGGGGATCGTGTGGGGCTGTGCTCAGGGTCACTGAGCTCTTGTGTCACCATGGGGATGTCATGGGGTCAGACCTCTTGTTGGCAAGACAACAGCTCCTGACATGAGTCTGGATTAGTGGAATGACCAAGCCTAGCTGGGATTTATAATCAGGTGTCTCTGATGGCTTCAAGCCCTCTTTGTCCAGTTTGGATGTTGCCAACATGAAAATCTGCATGTGAGGAGCAAAGACACAGCTTGAGCTCTGCCTGTGTAGATATCTCATCAATATCCAGGAAATATGAGTGGGAGCATATGAGGCAGCAGAGCAGACTATTAAAATACCCTTAATAAGCAAGAAGCTACAGCTAGATTTCTTTGAGTTTCCCCCTGAATTATGCAGTCTGAGGTTAAAGCTCTACCCCAGCCAAATTGATGGTAATTATTTGATGGCGTTTTAATGGGCATGCTCTGAGGCCAGCTCTAAAAGCTCTTGGTGTTATGGGATGCAGTTCAGCCGAATGCATCTGATCTGCTGTATTTTAAAGCATGATAATCCATTAGGAACAACAGGCTTTAAATAGCTTTAAAACTGAATGAGGTCCTTTCTTTTCCTTCTGCTCTCCTGTGCTTCTGAAGCTCCTTCAGAAGGACTCGATGCCATGTCAGGTTTCATTAATGGCTGATGCAGAGCGAACATCTGAAGCCTCCCCAAAAGGAAAGGGGGATTCTTTCCTCTTGTGAGTCACAAGTCCCACAGACAAGCTTTGCCTACACCAAGGTTTTATTTACTTGGGGTATTTGTGTTTGAGGGAGCTGAAGCTCTGCTTTTATTTGGATCTTTTATGTCATTTCATGCTAATCAGGGCCTTTTAACTTGACTCTGTCACTCAAATGCTGCTTGATGATGATGAGCAAAACTAAGCTATTTTACTGCTGAGTATGTATCACCAGTGAATATTAATTTTAAAGGAAAAAGTGGGGGTTTTTGTGTCTTAAATATGATTATTCCTTTTTTTAAAAAAAGGATAGTGGTGTTGGACAGATAATAATCTAAACAAAATCAAATCCAAAGTACAAAATGAATCTGGTTGTTCCCTCCTCCAGATACTCTTTGTATTACATGAAAATAAATGTCATGCCCAAGTAATTTCAGTGCTACACAAGGATAAAACATGCTGTAGCTGGTATCTATCCGCAGCTGAAAAAGAGAGCAAGGGAAGTGTTTCAGCTCGTGGTGTTTGTGGCTACTTGTCTCTGCCCTACCCTTTATTGCAAATATTTCTGTGCTGGGGAAAATTGAAAATCAGATCACAAACTGTAAATGACAAAAAGGGAATTTTATGTGTAAGTGGGTGGGAGCCTTGGGAGAAGGGAAGAAGTTGTAGTGTTACAGTTCCATAGTGCGTGAAGAGAAGTGCTGGGTTCTGTGTGAGACCAGAGCCAGCCCAGCTCTCTGAGCGTGGGGTCAGGAGGGGCTGGGGGGGTGTGGGGAGGAGCAGGGATCTGCCATGTGATGGCTGGAGGTGCCTTACACCCACCTGGCATCGGTGCCAACAGCAAGGCAAGCAGAACCCAGGTCTGTCCCCACTCCTTTGTTGGGTTTGATGTGAAGGATCCAGGTACCAATTTCTGCTGCCTCTGACCCTGGTGGAAGATGGTGCATCCCTTCCAGCTGGAGATCTGGGGGTGGTGGGGATGGGTCCCTCCCTTCCTCTGCAGCTGGGCTGAGGAGACTGACACCACCAACCCCCTCTTATCTGATGGATGGAGCCATTCCTTTCATGGTGCTAGGTTGTGAGCAGGGGTTGCTGATGTACTGCTCTGCGTGCCTGTGTTTACAGCAAAGATCTGTATTTTCCAGTGACACGTACTGCAGAAGTGCATAACTGCCTTTTACCTTCTTAGTGAGGAAGAATAGCTTCTGCCACTGACTAAAGGCAATGAAATCCCTGACATGTGCTCTTTATTATGGGATTAAGAACCCTGGAAAATCAAGGAATCGGCAATCCCTCAACAGAATACGTGTTAGCTGTGGTGTCTGGTACAAATTATATTGGAAAACTGCATTATTCTTCAGCTATTTTTCCATGGGTTTTGTTGCTAAGTTGATGCTTTCTTGTTCAGAAAAGAGATGGAAATGCTCAGTCCCTGTGTTCTGCAGGTGCCTGGATCTGCAGGCAGGCTGGGGGCGCATCGCTTGACTGTGTTCCTCTCCCTGCTCAGACCCCCAGATTCTGTATCAATACTGGAACCATCTTTGATCATGGGAACTTACAGAAACTCCTGGAGTCACCTCTTGGGGTGCTGGAACAGCTCAGCACCCTCCCCTTGAGTATCCCCAGCCATCGCCTGCACCCACCCAGCGCAGCGCGTGGGAAGGTGACACAGGCAAACCTCTGCAAGCTGAGGAGGCTCCGTCACGGGTACAGTCGTGTGCTGCTTTATGGGCTTAAAATTCAATTTCTCATCCTCTCAGTCCGCATTTCTTATGCTCCTTTTTCAGTGCTCCTTAAGCATTTGTCACTACATTTGCTCCGATTGTGCTCCTCCGACTGGGGGGGGGAAAACCCAGCAACAACCAAGTTCAGTTGGCCCCGCTTCGCCCTCCTTGCCAGGGTAGAGCAGACATTTCTCTTAACAGAAAACACCCAGGTGTCTTGACCTGCCCTGGCAAACCCTGCCCAAGTGCACTTTTGGTGATCCTGGGACAGCAGCCAATATTGAACAGTAGCTCTTTCACAGTGATGGGCTCTGAGGAGAATTCCTAAAGAAACAGTTTGTAGGAAATGTATTGGAAAATTAACTTCATGTTCATCAACACATCATGAACGGTTTTCTTACCCTAATAATCAAAATGTCAGTGATTGTTTCCATCTTGGAAGAAGGTGAACACTGGCACCAGGCAATATGTTCTCTCCTCATTTACTCGTGGCAGTGCTGTTCCCAGGGGGTTGCAGCTTCCTGATGAGCGGGGACAGCAGAGAAGGAGGCATCTGGTGTGTTTATGAGCCTGTTTACAGCACGGAGTCCAAAAACAGTCGGTGTTGGAAGTGAGTTTTTTAAAATTTACTTTTAATTTTTACAAGAAACAGACATCATTCATGAATCCCTTTTGCCATTCTCAGTTTTCTTTCCTTCTCCTTCGTGCTCTCCTTAGCCATTCAGTGCAGGTGGTGGTCTCCTGTGCTTTCTGACATCTCTTTTCATTCCGTGTCAGCTTTCTCTGCTGCATGAAGAATGTAATTTTTTTCTTATTTTTCTTTTCTTTTGGATGCTGGCCTCTCAATGTGTGGTTACCTACAGACGCCAAAGCTTAGGTTTCCTTTTACTTACCTGGAATAAAAGTGAAGACAGCCCCACTCTACACTTAACTCATCAAAAATTGTGTGTGAGTGAGTTGTCTTGGAGCCTGCAATTCTTTCTGTTGCTTACTATGAGTAGTGACAACCAGAATTATCAGGTAACTTGGCTGATGGTTCGCAGAGCAAGACTGCTGCAGGCTGGGTGTTTGCAGGGGTAATGTGGGCTGTGGAGCTCCTTTCCAAGACAAGTTACTGCTTGTAGGTGTTGGTATGACAGGCTGTTCCCAGGTAGTCTTGGAGAGCTCACCCTTCCCACGAGGGTCTCTGGGAAGATGAGCACAAATCCCACCTCAGGTGAGATAAAGCAGCAGTCTGTGGTTGTGAGGAGGAGGAGCCAGAGATGGGGTCTGCAGGGTGATGTGGCTGAAGTGACTCCTGGGGGTAAGACCTTTCCTAGGATCTTCTGGTAGCGTGTGAATGGCAAGAAGGAAAAAACAGCCAGAGAGAAGAGTTTTGTCATTGCAGAAATGAGGATTTTGTTTATATGGGAATAGGAGAGAGATTGCATCTTTAATTGCTGGGGTAAAGACTTGGCAAGGTGTGGGTATAGCCAGGACATGGGGACACAGGGAGACCCAAGCTGAGGATGAACCCAAGCTATGAGGCTGAGCTACTCATATGGTCAAGATATTGACCACTGTGATGGAAGGCAGTGTGAGGTGAACCCAGTGAGAGAGGGACCTCTTTGGTGTTCCCTAGACCTGAAAGATGGACCTCCCCAGGGAGGGAGGGAGGCTGACACTGGGGTTTGAGCTGAAGGAGAAGTATCTGGAGCTGAACAGTGTATCTGTGAATCATCAATACAGAACTGTTAATTAACAATGTGTTGGTGGATGAAATTATGCAGAAACAAAAGAGAAGCAAAGACAAATGAGGCAGTTTGCTGAGAATGGCACAGAAAACTAATGAAGGTGTTGAAGATGACAGGCTGCAGAAGAGACTTTGTGTAAATACATGGAGTACAGGGGAGAAGAGAGGAGGACCTGTCTGAACCCCTGATCTGGAAGGGGTGACAGACACGTATCCTCTCCTGTGGGCACTGGGGGGTCAGGAGGGGCTCCAGCAGGGTGTGGTGGCCAGCACTGGGACTGATGGCTTGGGATGGAAGTGAAAGAAAGGGCACCTTGTGATAGAGACAACATCTGTAAGCAGGGTTTGTAATGACGTTGGAGAAAACAAGGACACTGGAGAAGTGGTCAAAGGGTGTGTGTGGCGGTGGGGATTTTATTCCCTTGACAATGAGCTCATGGGTGGCCAGTCTGGTGGCAATGGAGAAGTTTTGCTGAGTGAAAAACAGCAACTTTATAATTCTCCCCATGTGTTCCATGCTGTGACAGTTGTCTGCAACTACTGGCTCTGCTTTCTCTCCCTCCTCACTGCAAAAAAGACAAGAGGGGTGGGAGTCCCAGGGGGAAGGTGAGCAGCCCCCAGGCTCCTGCACTGCTGAGAGCGCTCTGGGAGCAGGGGAATGCTCTCGTGTGGATTTTGCATCGGGAAGCGGGGTGGGAAGGAGGAGAGGCACAAATGGCTCTACAAGCCAACAAAATCAGATAAAAGCAGCCTTTTAGGGAGAGCTGGGCATGGTATTTGTGATCTGTGCTCGTTTGTTGCTTTCATCCACCCACCTGCTTTATTGCAGAGTGGTGCTTGCTTGCACCCACATGAGTGTTGCTGTGGAATTATACTTGCACAGGTAAAATCAGAAGTACTTTAAAAGCTGCCTTTAAGTTATATCTGGGTGACCAGACACTGCTGTCAGCACTGAGCACTCTGCTGCTGGGGATTTGAGACTCTTCCCATCAGCATTGCCCAGGGCCTCCCAAATCCCAGTTTGCTTTTTCTCGGAGCTCTTTGTGGAGTGAAACCAAGATGGTCCATTTGCAAATACTTGAGAACCAGGAGCAAAGGAACTGGAAATGGGATGCTGTGTTGAGAACCCCCTTGGTATGCTGACCAGTGATGTGGCGATGAGCCTGTGAACAGCTTCAAACCTGCATTATCTGCAAGCCCTTGCTCAGTGAGGTGGCAGGAGGAGATGGTGCAAGAACCCGTGTGACAGGGCTGGATGCAGAGAACTGGCTTAGACCTGGTGTCTGCTGACCTGGGGAGGGTGTCCTGAGGAGTGCAGGCAGTCAGGAGCTAAGGACCATGCTCATTGAGCTGCCCTCCAGCCCATGGGCACCCGGCAGCATCTGCCTGCTCCCCAGGAGCTGATTTCGGGTGGGTGTAGACCTGTGAGGGATGCAGGGGGAGCCCATCTGCCCATCATTCCTGGTTCCTGCACTCAGTAGTGATTTATCTTCTTGTTTTGTGGAGTTTCCTTTCTAAAGAAGCTTCAGTGAAGCGTATCCTAAGATAGCAGCAATCCTTTCTGCCAGAGTTGTGGTGATGACAGCCAATATCAGCCTGGATCCCGCTGGCTCCACTTTGCTGCTCCCTAATGAGCAAAACAAATGGGATGTGAGTGCGAGTCTGTGGGGGAGCCAAAGGTATGAGCAGGAATGAGCGACCCTGGGTGTGTGGCTCTGCAGCCAGGCTTGTGTCTGCTGGGCCCTGTGGCACTGGAGTTACACCCTGGTAGCAAGTCCTGCATATGTTTTTTTCTGAGTGCTAATTACAGTATAAATAATTATTTGATTACACAATTTTCATTAACTTTTTTCTCCATTTTGTCCTTGAGTGTTTTGAGGTGAAATAATTGCATGTTCAAGGAGTTTGCTTAGAAGCTGCTAATTATTAATTTCCTCATGTATTCATGCTCTCTGTGTGTTTGCTGTGTGATGGGCTCCAAGGGGAGCAGCTCAGAGTGGGTGATGGAGATCACGGCTGCTCCTTTCCTAGCCTAGTCCCATTGCAGACAGGGACTTCCCAGCTGCCTCCCAGGAAGGATGGTGACATTTGCTTTGGCTTGCAATTGCATCATTGTTGTTCAGTCAGCTTAATCACTTCTTGGTCTTAACTAACTTTCTGTATGTTTTCTGTGCCTTTTCAGCTGTATGGTTATGTAATATAATTATCTTGTCTCTTTTATTTGATGACCCCGTTTTATTAGTAATGACTTGCTAATAATTCTGGTTCTCTATGTGTTGATAATTGCTTCATATTGTGATAGCAGTTTAAAGATCATGAATAATATGTAGCACCTTATCTAGTGAGCCATTATTAGCTTGTGCTGTAGCCCACTGAAGGGTTTAAACTCGGTTTAAAGCTCCCACTGCGGAAGTGGAGGTAATGCATAGGTGTGATGAATGGGATAAAATCCTCATCTCCCCCTGCAAATGCCTAATTACTCTTTCCCACAATTAGACCCATTCTGAACTTCTTAACTGTGAAATAAAAAAAAAAAATCAGTGTCTATTTTAAAAATACAGTACTGAACCTTCCAGGGATGCTCAAGCCAGGTGCAGGATTAGCATGGTGTGGGAGACCTGATGCTCCCTCCTGGCTCTGACAGTGTTTCACCAAAACCATATGCTGTGCTGTAAAACAGTGAGATTGGCCTTAATTCTGCCTCAACCAGGGCTTTCTCTGAACAGCACCGAGGTCGATGGGCCTTGAAGACCCTTGGAGATGGGCTGTGTGTGCAGGCAGCAATCCTTCCTGGTGGAGCAGGGATCCGCAGGGAACCAAAATCAGTATCTCAGCTTCTAAAAGTTATATGTGGAAACACTTAAATTTTCTCTCCTGTTTTTTGCAGAAGTTCAGAAAGTCTAAACAAAATCTGATATGTGAGACAAACCAATTATTGACACGTATGTGTAACTGCTGAGTACCTGGCAGTGGAGGAAGATGCTTTGCAATGTGTTCTGTAACAAACAGGAAACAAATAATTGTCTAAGAATTTAATTAACCTGAATGAATTTAGTTAAGCAGGCATTAAATGTTTTACCCAGAGTATACGCTGTCTTATTTTTTCACTTACATGTGGAAATGTTCCTTGCTATATTTGTGCACGCTACCTTGAGTTTTTCATTAACTTCGGTGTTTTCATTAGCTGCCTGTAATTAAATATTTATGGTACAGTACATTGACATTTCTATAAAATATTGAAAGCACAAGGGAAATGTTTTCAGGAAATAGAGAATCGGGTTGATACAGCTGTAGAGTTCTGTGTAACACCAGGTGGGTTTGGTTCTGTGCCCCACAAGGACAAGCAGGTGCTGATGGTCAGCAGTGTTGGGTTCTGCTCTACCCAAGGTTCGTAGTCAAACTGGGGCTCTGACCAACCCTGGGCATGGGACCAACTGGGTCATGAGTGTTAAGAAATAAAACACAGCTGCTAGGAAGGGCAAACAACAGGCATCTTTCACAGCAGCAAACTTGCCTGCCTGGGCTCTGCTATTTTTCTTAAATTAATGTCTTCTGTGGGGTGTGTGCTAGTTTATCATGAGCCAAGTAGCATTTAGATTTCATCCTCTTAAATCACGTTGTCAGGGTCTGTAATTCAGGCTAGTAAAATAGGCATGAAATACTTGTGTGGTAGACCTTGCGGGACCATAAAATTTGGGAGGTTCAGTTCGATTTAATTAGTGACATGAAATAGTCTTTGTCAGACTCCTTCCTTGCAGGACCCTGGCTGCATTCCTCAGTCACTGGTTATCCTAAGGTGGTCCTTGCCAAAGAGACTCCTTTAGCCAAGGCTCCCGTCTGCAAATTGGTTGGAAAAGGGACTGCTTGACAAAGTGAATCTCCGTACTGTCCTGAGAATGGTTTCTGAAGGTGAAGATCATACCCCTGTGGCAGCCTGCCCCCCCTCCATGTGTTGAGCCTCCAGCACAGCTTTCGCTCCATCCTGTTGCTGCACCAGGCCAGGCAGAGCCACAGCAGAAATAAATGATTACTTAAAAGTTACAGTATTTTGTTAATTCAAAGACTTAAGTAGGAATTTCTGAGAACAAAGGAAAATCGATCAGACACCCGAAGAGGATGCATTCTTGCCACCTTGTCATTGATTTCATTATGGCTATGCAAAGCATAGTTGATATTATATAAGGCAAAGAATAAAGAAAACCATTTCAGTGTGTTGGTTTAAAAAGAAAAGAAAAAAGGCAGCATCTCATTTAGGTAAAGAGCTCAGTAGCTATTACAGCAAGCATTTTTCTTAAACAAAAAAGTGCGTTCTTTTAATGCATTTTTGTTTAAATAAAGGAAAGGCTGGACTATTTGTTCCTGTTCAGAAATCTGCATGGCATTAGCAGCTGTGTAATTAGTTTATTTCTGCAGAAGTCAATGAAGTTAAACTGATTCATCTCTGCTGAGAATCTGGTTCCATGGGACTCCATTGATTTCTTTTTTTTCAGGCTGACATTTTTATTAGCAATAATATTTAAGGTTCAGACAATGCTCATCAAATATTTGCTTACTGGTCTACACAACATCCTTTCTAAGTAAGTAAGGTTATTGTAGGTCTGTAAATCTGGATGAAGAAATAGATAAAAATCTAGAAATTATGTTTATAATTAACCAACAGAGAAGATGAGGTTTCCTGTCCTGAGCTGTACTCTTACAAGACCTAGAATGTTTTTGCCTTCAGTATGGAGGAGCTCAGGCACTCACTCCTGTGAGCATGGTCATGTTCTCCTCTCCCTCTGCAGAGGAGCTGTGTCAAGATCATGACTCTGCCAAGGTTTGCATAGCTGAAAATCAGGTTCATTTCTTTATTTCACTGTGTAACAGCAGAGAGTGCCTGCTCTGGGCTCTTGGCACAAATGCAAGGGTGGAGGCTGCTGTTCTGTGTAGCAGCACCCCACTCACCTGGCATCAAACCCATCAGCCAGGATACAGGCCTTGCCTTAGGAATTGCCCTCAAAGCAAAACCCTCTGAATGAACCCCTGCGGAAGTGTTTTTTAAATATATGCATATGCACACAATTATATCCTATATATTACCATATAGGGTATTTTAATATAGTAATTATCATATCTAATATAGTAATATATATGTTATTATTGCTCTGGGTTGCATAAGGTGGCAGAGAGGGTGAAATCCAGCGTATGGACCGCTCTGCTCCATCTCCTGCGTGTGCTGGGGAGGGACCAGCTGGCCTTGGCATGGTGCTGGGGCTGTGACCACTGCCTGGGCTCCTCTCTGGGCATTTGTCTCTAGGAGCCATTTAGCCCGTTGTTAATTCCAGCTAGATGTGTGACTCGGGTCTGAAAGGAGTAGGAGGAAGGAAGAAAAAACCCAAAGGAGGGAAGAGTATCAGATTAGTGCTCACTGACAGTGTTTAGTCTTAAACTGTAAGTGCAGTGGCATATGTAAAATACATCTCTGGCACCAGCAAATTGTTCTTTGAGTAATCGCATTATGTACTTCAGTGCTTCTTTGATAAGATGTAATTTGTGTGAGGTGATAGCGAGTCCGTAATCCCCCGTGGTTCAAATCGTTTGTGAGGAAAACTCCTACTGATGGAGACCACTGGCTGAAACCTGGGGGAGAGACAGGCTCGTTCCGAGGGTTACTCGCAGCTCAATTAAGGTGACCCTTGCGATTAATTCCTGCTACACTTAACTGGTTTGAAATGTAAGAAAACGCAGGAGTTTTTACCTTTGAAGGGAGCTGAAAGTGTTGGCTGCCCAGAGGTTTTTGCTGGAGTCATTCTGGCGAAGGGAAGATGCAGATTTTATTAGGGTGATCCAACACCCATTTGTGATGTGCATCAGAACTGGAACACAGCACAGGCTCGGTGTGGTGTTAATGCACATTAATTGTCTTTCTGTTGATCCTGAGCCAAAATGAGAGCTGGAATCACTGGCTTTGATAGCATTTTTTTTAATTTAACCATTTAGTCTCCCAGCGGGGTCACAGCAGTGTTTGTTGGGTAACCTCATTATACGAATGATCCCCAATTTGTCCAGAGTGCTGCACAGCTTGGACATCACAGAAGTATTTGTTAAATTTCCTCCCTGTTCACTATTTTCCAGGACAGGCAGCCTGAGATCTCTGCAGGGCTGAGTTTTGTCTCCAGGTTAGGATTGCCATGGCATCATATGCAGAAAAGATAAAACCAGGCAAATGCAGGTGGATGCCAGGTATTTTCCCTTTGATTGCTACTGTATTAAACGCTGCTACTCTAGAAGCAAATGTGTTGTGCAATAGTCTGGTGAAGTGCCAAGAACAGCATCTGCATTTGCATTCTGTGAATTAGAAAGCAATCTGTTGCTAGAGGGGAGCTTTGTATATTCATTTCTAGCTCAAAGTACTCTTGAGATATTTCACTGAGAATACTGTGTGTGTCTAAGGCCTTTCCCTCCTCATGTCTCCAATAAAAATGGCCATACAGGTGCTCTCTGAAAAGACTCATTTATAGCTGCTTGTGTCACCTGCTCCACCTTGCTCTGGAGCAATAACCATCCAAAGATGGTTCCAAGAAAGAACAGCTATTTTTTTTTCTGTGTGAAGCTTTTCTTAGTAAAACTAAATGCTTGGGTTGTTTTCCGTTCAAAAAGGAGAAGAAATTTTGCTCAGACTCTCGCTAACGTGGATAGTACCCAAAGGTACTATCAATAAGGTCTGGCATGTGCTACTTGCAACGGATGTGAAGGTTTTTACTGTGGCTGAGAGGATGGTGACACTGGGCAGCTTGGTTTGACACTGACCTCTTGGCTGCTTGTTTCAATCTGCTGATGGGCACTATCAAAGTCTGATGATGGACTGAGGAACTGAGTCACCAGCCTGCTGCAGAACCATGTGGTACCTTCCACCTGCAAGACAGTGACTTTGGGGTGATGCTGACAAACAGCTCCTGCCTGGCCTGGGTTAACTGTGACATTGTGAGCCTGCCAATTGCCTCCTGACGTGCTCTAGGCTTTATGTTGTATGATATAAAATTAATTGAGTTGTTCTGAGTGGGAGGGGTTTGCCATGAAAGCTTTATGTGCATCTGCAGTGGTCTGTAGGGGGAATTATGTGGTGGTATCTCCTCCCCTCCTCCACCCCCGGGGCTGGCTGCATACCAGTAGCCCACTCCTCCTTGTGGGTACTTGAAATGCCATGGGGATGGTGGCCCTGTGAAGTGTTCCTGCTTTGCTGCTGAGAGCTCAAAACCTGCTGAGTTTATGTGAGCATACAGACTCTGTACAATGAAAACAGGAGCCTGGACCTGTAAATACCAGCTGGGAGAGCAGGCGCTGTTGCAGTGGGTTACAGAGATGCTCTTTGCTGGAGTAATGCCATAAGTGACCTCAATATATGGGTGGTAAGTGGAGACTTGTTTTAAAATGATGCCTGTGTTGTTCTGCCCTGGAATAAAACCTGTGGTGATGGCTTTTCCCCCTGAGCCCTTGGCAGGCCATGGCTGTCACTGCCTTGCTGGCCATGCTGCCCCCAGGATGGCGATTTGGGCAGATGTATATGAAAAAAGCCATAGAAAACCTGGGAGCTGCTGCTCTGTCTGATCTGACCGCACCACAGGCTTGTACATAGGAGTAGTTTTTCCTCCCAGTCTTTCAAATAAAGTAAGCAAACCATTGTGAGTGACTGAATGCACCAGTGCAGAAAGAACAGAGTAACAAAAGGGAACAGTACCCACTGAAAGCCAGCCCAGGGCAACGGGCACCTTTTAAATCATTTGTCTCTCTACTGTATCAAAAGATGAAAGCTTTCTATCTCAGCTCAGTCTTACTAATTAAACTGGTCAGTTCAGCTCCCGCAGCGGCAGCTGGATCAGCCCCACCTCTGCTTTTAGCCCTTCCAACATGCTGCACTTTAAGATAATACGGGCTCTGGGAAGGGTTTTTGAAAGCAATGCTGCATTAACTTCCCCCGCTTCCCTTGAAGCCAGGGATTAGAGTCAGCCAAGTCCTCGATGCTTTTGAAACATCTCCTCCTGAGCCTGCGTGACATTCAGACAAAGGCAGGGTTAAAACAAAGGGGGGAAGCCTTCGTTTGGGTGCATTGCTGCAGTGAGCCTGGAGGCAGCGCAGCCTCCGTGGCTGAGACCAGGAGAGAATCTGGCCTGGTGTGGGGAGACAGTAAAGGGAACAGCCCTCTTGAAAAACATAAAAGTTAATTGTTATGCAAAAGCAGGACATATTTTTCAGCTCTCAAAGATCAGCGCTCATAACTTCCCCATAAAAAGTGCAGCTGGCCAACATTTTTCCCTTTTTCCTGAGTGAATTGAAAATGAAGACATTTTTCACGCTCTCGGAAGAAACTTTGAAAGAGCTGCTTTGGGTAAAACCCTGGGGCTTGATGGGAGCTGGGCTGTCCCTAGACACCCACCAGTGGTACCTGTAGCTGCTGTGCCTGGAGCGGTGGTGGGAGCAGGGGGATGCTGCAGGGCTGGCCAGGCACTGGCAGCCAGACTCACTTCTGCACTCCTGCTTTGTTAGCTATTACCCCACACTGTCGGGCAGGGGCTTGTGCTCTCCCCACAGCAGGTCTGGGGTTTCGATGTGAATTTGGCCCCAGCAGGCTTCTACTGCAGGGCAGTGATTGCTGGCTGGGCCGTTTGAGTGCCATCCAAAGGCTGCTGGAGCTGATGGAGGGACTTCAGTGAACTTCAGACCATACTCCAAGTGCTGCATTTCTTTCCTTGTGAAAGAGCAGATCTAGATTTTAATGCCTCTCTTTGTCAGCATCCCTAGAGGTTTTATTTACTTCAGCTGCTCTGCAAACTGTGCCGATTCCTTTAGCTGAATCCTTGTCAAGTTGCTCGAGCTAAAATTGAGATGCAAATGTACAGCAGCTATTCCTATATTTTTTTCAGATGTATAAAGCAGGCATTGGAAAGATAAATTACCGTATTTCCCTTTAAGCACATATTGCTGAGAAGCAAACACTAAAACATCAAAACAAAGCCTTTTTTCTTCTTTACTCTTTTTAAAGCAAGAATATAATTATGCTCATTGGATCTCACCAGAGCACAGATCAAAACAATTAAGTAATTGCTCTTGGCTTTTTGACTGTGGTCTTGAGTGGTGCATACAGCAATTATAGGGATGTCACAGGATGCAGCTGTCACTGCGGGGAGCAGCCCCAGCACCAAGGGAGGGCTCGGTGGGTGCATCAGCACCTCTGTCCCCACCACCCTGGAGTGCTGAGAGGAAGAGGAGGAGCAGCAGGGGCTGGTCCTGCCCTTAGCTGCTGACCATGTTTTCCAAGGCAAAGGTATGTGGTTGGGGGAAACATCTTTAGGCTGATTGTAAAACATGCTTATATCGAAAGTCACTTGTAGCTTCACTGGTTGCTTGGCTTATTTCTCACTTGGGATAGAAATCTGTGAATCTTGCAGATGCCTCAAGTGCAAGTTCCATGACTCATACTCTCCAGCAGGACAAAGGGCATCCTAAATCCAAGCACTGACAACCCTCAGTTTGGAATCTGGCAGTGGGCACCAAGTCACTTTTGCTAGCACAACAAGCAGACTGAGCAGAGATAAGGTTAACTGTAACTTTTCACATAGGAAGACTTGGCAAAAGAATGACACTTCAAATTTGAAAGCATTTTATATTTCTCCACAGAGATGTTTCCCTACTTTAAGAATAAAATAGTTCCCTTCTTGACCAGCTTCTGAATGCATGACTCTCTTGCAAGGCAACTTACAGCACCGTTTTGTTTCTAATTGCAGGGAAAATTCCTGTTTCTGATTCGCACCCTGGTACTCAATGGGCTTTGTGCAATTGTTCCTTTCATGGTACTCCTGGTACAATCGGTATCCTGAAAGAGCAAAGAGTCTATGACAGCAGATTGCAATGCAGATGAGCTGTAGGTTGTGGTTTAGAGGAGGATCCTCGCTCGGTGCCAGCCCCAGCTCAGCACCCCAGAGCACAGGGCTGGCTGCAGGCACAGCTCTTGGCTGCATCTCCCCTGCTTCCCATTGGAAGGCAAAAGGAAAAGCTGAAGAGAAAAGCCAGCTGTGGAAGGGAGAGGTGAAGAGGACAGATGAGAAGGAAAGGTCCAAATGGGGAAAAGAGGGTGGCCCTGGCAGGTGTGGGAGCTGTGCCATCTCACAGGTCCTGGCCATGCTCAGCTTTAAAACCCAAATTCTCAGAAACCCACCTGTAGCCAGGTTAATGCCATACAGTGTTTGGCCGAGACCCAGACCAGGTCCCAGACCCACGGGGATCCACTCTGACCCATGTGCCACCAGCTCGAAACAAGCTCTGTGGTGTCCTGAGGATGGAAGTGGTAGGTCCATGGTAGCTGAATTCTGGTAGTTGTCATGGAGACCTCACCAAAAACTGCAAATGTGAATTTGCTGTGCTGCAAAAAAGGAGCCTTTTGTGCGAGCAAGGGTGTGAGAAAGATTGCTATTTGTCTTGGGTGAAATTCAAGTTTTTCATTTGGAAAAACAAGATTTCATGAATGATGTTTTTCATCATTTGTACCTTTCCTCAGGCCGGGGGAGGAGAGCTTTCAGAGTGTGCTATGGATGCAATTTGGTTGCCAAAAACATAGACTTAAACCCAAAGTTTGCCTGAAATGCATGAGATTATTAATTAAAATATGTAATTGTGGAGCTCCCTTAGAAAGTAATAATTGGATGCATAATTGTTTCTCTGTGATTCTTGTTAATCAAGGAGAGAGCGAAAGAAACAATACGTTAATCACAAAGGTGAAGATTTTTGAGAACAAAATGATTGATAAGGACCCAAATGTCATTGATTATCATGGGGAGTTTTACACACAACAGTCTTTTGTGCCTTTCAAAATCTGCCTGAAATGGAAAAACCATGAATCCTTTCTAAGCCTGGGCAATGAGGAAGGGATAGTAATTTGTCTGCCATAATTGCTTGGGGGTTTAGCAATAGGAGGATCTGAGCTTCTATCTGGGCACCTGCAAATCTTGAATTCCTGCCATGGCTGTTGGTTTGCTGAAATAAAAAATGCTTGCCAGCTAGCTTGGCTGGAAACAGTTTTACCTTAACTAATGTAAGCAATCCTCTGCCTGGTTTAATCAAAAATCTCCTCAATGGAGCTGGAGACTGTAGTTCAGCAGAGTACCTGTAATAAAAAGTAAACTTCTTACTGCTCCTGGAGGGGCACGGAATCTCGTGCTTTCTGTGACCCCTGAAGGCACAGATTAAATTGAAGGACTTGCACCTATTTTTTGAGGTTTAAATAACTACCAGAGTATTTCTCAAGGGGACCTGCAGAGCCTTTACGGGGCTTTGCTCTGCCCTTTGCGTAACTGGGGGAACGAGGACTCGGGTGCATCGTTTGTCACAGCACTTTGGCATGTTCACAACACCACACGCTTAATTACAGCCCCACTCATGGGCTCCTGAGTCAAAGTAGGAACCAATAAAAGCAAGTAATTGCTTTGTAATTATTTTTAGGGAACACTGTGTCCACAAGAGCAGCTGGAGATGGAGAGGAATCTTGTATGGAGCAAACCTCAGCTGAAATCCCTTCATGGTGGGTCCCCCAGGCTGCTTCATGTTGGGGTGGTTTGTTGGGGCCTTCCTTTTGGATAACCCTTTGGGATTGCTCAACTGAGCAGAGGCTGGGGAGCAGCTTTGTCTCCTCAGGGTGATTCTTCCCTCCGAGGGGCAAAGAGCTGCAAAACAAATTGTCTGACCTGGCTCTGTAGCAGCTCGTGGTTTCTGTGCAGGGTGGGAGATCCTGTCCTGGGTTATCTGAGGCTCTCCTTAGCTCTCAGTTGATTCTCTCATCCTGGTTTTACTTCTGGTTTGAAATGTATTTGTTGAGCAAGCAGTAAATTTGTCATTCCAGCAAGTGCTTAATTGAGCTATTCAGTCCTGGGAAGTCTTTGTTTCCTTTCAGAAGATAAATAAATACCATCTACCAACATATTTTTCCTTCCTTCCCCCCTCCATTCATTCCTTTTTCAAACCAAACGTTTCCAGGCAGTGTTACTCAGCATCCCTTCTGCATTCTGGGCCAGACACGCTCAGAGTGGCCCCAGCCATGGATCCCTGTGGCAGAGCTGGTGTGTCTGCAGTGTGGGGTGGGAGCAATGGGACAGATCAGCAGCTCCCAGTGCTCGCTCCATGCACCTGGGGCCACTGCTCACCTCTGCTCAGGATTGCCCGGGGGCCTCAGTTGGAGCAGCCCCGGGCATCAGCTGAGGGTAGCATGGAGAAACCAGAGTAGGCAAAAATACTTTGTGTTTCCTCTGCTGGTCCCATTCAGCTGCTACAGCCTGAAATGAAGGCCGAGGTGGTTAAATAAGGCAGTTCCTGTAGGAGGAGGCAGTTTGCAGGCTCCCACGGGGCTCCCCCCAAGCTGTCCTTTCTGGGCAGGCCAGGGGTGCTCCTTGGAGCCCTGGGCTGTGCGGGTGCTGAGCACCAGACTAATTAAACTGAGGGATGCAGGTGCCTGCTCTGTCTCTGGCCAGCTCTGCCTGCATGGAGCTAATGGAGCTCTTGAGCTGTCACCTGGAAGCTGCCAAGGGCTCTTATAGGAAAAAGAAGCAGAATTTTCTTTACTGCTGATTGGATCAATAGGGGTCTTATTCACCAGTTATTGAAAGAGACAGTTGTGAACTAATCAGGCAGGTGCTGGCTGAGCAGCGAGGCTTCCCCTCCTGCCCCGTGTTCCCTGTGCAGGGGTGCAGCTCCCACAGGAGGGTTCCCCCTCTTTGTGATCCGAGCTCCTGTGAACCCCTCCTGCTCTCTGTGGGGCCGGGGGTGATGGGGCTGCAGCCCCAGGTAATGTTTGCTGTGTTCACATCCTTGCTCTGGGGATAACACTGCGGAGAGGCGAGAGCTGGCTGGGCTGGGGCAGGATGGGGGGCTCGTGGGGACCCCCTGCTGGGGGGTGATGCTCTGCTGCCTGTGCTGACCAGCCGTGGCCACTGCCCTGATGTGCAGGTCCCAGGGAGCTCCTGCTGGGACACTTGCCCGTACAGCAATCTGTTGCATCGGGCTAATTGGAGAACAATGCTGTTTGCTGGTGCAATAATTCTCAGTGTCAAATATTTTACTGTTAATTTGAGCACATGAGGCTTTCTTTAGTGCTGTTTAGGGCTTTGAAGTTAAATTGCAGTTTCAACAGTTGCATGAGAGATCACTTAATGGAATTTCCCAGATGTTTTGAAATTAAGTTTATACTTTCCTAAAAGAATGTCAGGCTCATTGCTGTGATGAGAGCTGGAGGATCGCTCACTGTTCACTGGAAATTTAAACTTCCTTCTAGGTAGCTCAAAGTCCAGCTTCTGCTTTGTGGGCATCTCAGAGCAAGGGGCCGAGCAAGGTCTTGCCCAAGCAGCATGTGGCACCTGCAGAAGCACAAAGCGGTTCTCAGTAGCTGCTCCTGGAGGTGGGCTGAGTTCACAGCTCAGATTGCAACTGAATTAAACTTCAAATCAATGCAGACTGCTAGTGGGGAGTTGGGATCCATTTCCAGGCTATCTTGATGAGGGACCTCTTCTCTGACACCTGTGGTGTGAACATGGTTGAAATCTCTCATTCCTGCAGGATGCCACCATTGCCTGGGTGATTTGGTTTTCTTCTGGAGTCATTGGGGTGACTTTAGAAACGGGTAGGATACACGTTATAGCATGAAAATCTTGCTCCGAGTGAAAAACCTAATTGTTGCCAACCAAATCATAATGAAGACATGAAAAAAAATTAAAAAAATACTGCTGTGAGCTCTTGGTGCTGTGGGAGCCAGGGGAGGCCGTTTGTGCCAGTTCTCAACCAGTTTGAATGCAGAGGAAGCACGGGGCAGGCACCACTCCCCCTGGGCAGGGCTGTGGGTGGCTGCAGAGCGGGGCTGGGTGCAGGGACAGGACAGCCTTGAGCCCGCAGACCCCCGGGCACCCGGTGTGCCCTCCCCCCCCTGCACTGGGCAGAGTCTGGCAGCGGTGCTGAGCGGAGGGGGTGAGGTATCAGCCCCCAAAGGAACCCGTGGGCCACACTGCAGGCTGCTGTGTCCTGTGCAGAGCTGGTCAGCTAATGCAACAGAGCCTGGCAGCTTTGGATTCAGTGATCGTGCTGCTCTGGTTTGTTCAAAAGCTGCCTGTTGGCTATGGATGCCTCGGGACACAATGGTACATAGAGAAGATGTTGGGTTTCAGACAGGGGTTCTCAGGAGATCGATCCAGACTGGCAGTGCTGGCTGGCTCGGAGCAGGACAGAGCTCACATATGCTGATGCACTTGGATGGCTGCTGGATTTGCCCCTGACTGCTGGCCTGGAAGCGCGGGTTGGAAGGAAGCAGGCGTTGCTGTGGCAGTCCTGTTTCAAGGCATCTGTTTTGCTTTTCCTGTTTGAAGAATCTGACAGAGTTTTTGTCTCCTGTGTGATCCAGAGCTGGGCAGGCAGCTGCAGCTGTGACACACGGAGCTGGAGAGGTAGGCACTGGAAATACTGGTCTGCAGCTGCTGAGGTGATGTGATCACAGCACGGATCTGACAGTGGACACACTGTGGTGGTACAGGGATGCACGGTAGGGTCATCACATGGCTGTGCTAGACCCAGCACACCGAGTGGGAATTACGACATTTCTGATGACGCTGGTGCTTCTCAGTGGTGGAGAACAGGCAGAACTGCCCTGCTGGCCAAGTGCTTCAGCTGCTCCTGCAGGGTGAGCTGACCTGCCCCACATTGCGTGGTTGTAGTGTACAACCTGGAGCTAATTAAACCCCTTCCTAGCGATGGACTGAATGAGGGGTAGGTAATGCACTGGGCCAGCTCTCATTTGTTAGTATCGTACTTGTGATGGTCTGAATTCAGCTCCTGGCTAAGGTTAATCAGGTGATGTCAGCTGTGCTGCTGCCTTTTAGTTCTCTTTTGTGCATATCCTACAATTATCAAGCCTAACCACACAGCTAACAGCTGTGAGGCAGTGCTGGGACTCGAGGAGGAGGAAGCTGGGTCCTAGCTGAGGACTTGCTCTCCATATGAATTGCCTTTCCCCAAAGGAAGGCACCCAGGTCCGTGCTTTCAGGCTTGCATGGTGGCATACGTCTGTCGTGGCAGGCATGAGGATGTTACCTGCTTTTAGCTGCCTGCACAAGCTGTTTCTGGCAGAAGACTGAACACTGGTCCCTTCGGGTTTGTCTACGTGACATTTCAGACGTGCTGTGGGATCTTGTAGACTCACCATCCAGTGCAGATGCCGAGCTGAATTTGCTTTTCCTGGGATGTTAATGACTGCCTAAACCACACAGCAGCTTCTTTAATCCACCACCAAAATGTTTTAAATGGGGGGATCCCAAGCGAGGACCAACAGTCCAGGGGAGTGAGTAGGTCCTGTCTGGTTTGAGCAGTGCTCCCCTGAACCCCGGGGAGCTGCCTGGCTGTGTGGTGGGAACGTGCTGTTGGGTCAGTGTCTGGGTGAGCCCTGACATGGCCCATGCTGAGCAGCAGAAGGCAGAGGGGCTGGCTGGTGCTGAGCCTGCCTTGCTGTGCCTGGAGCCCGGCGCTG
The DNA here is from genome assembly GCA_013398125.1 of Aegotheles bennettii. Taxonomy (NCBI): domain Eukaryota; kingdom Metazoa; phylum Chordata; class Aves; order Caprimulgiformes; family Aegothelidae; genus Aegotheles; species Aegotheles bennettii. Next base: position 403,625 of record VZRW01012467.1, read on the forward strand.
TGCATGGGAAGGGCTGGGCAGTGTCGGAGCATTGTCCTGTGGAAAGGCTCCGGGCTGTGCCAGGGCTGGGGCAGCTGCTGGGGACCTGATTCCTGCCCCAGGAGCACTTTGTGCCACCTCATCCCCATCCTTGTCCTGCAGAGGCTGAAAGATGCTGGGAGACAAATGTCTTTCACTGCTTTTATGTGTGCCTGTTCCCTGCTTTAGTTTCCACTTCGCTCCTTGGCCGAACGCCGTGCAGAGCTGGAGGGAGGGGGGATCTCTGTGGGTCCTGGGTGTGTGGGGGGAACTGGTGCAGGCAGCAGCACACGGCCTTGCTGGGATTCCTGCGGGCTCTGCTCCACGTGTTGGGGTTCTTGCACCAGCTCCAGTCCTCTCCCCAGTGCTTTCATAACAGTTCCAGCAAAGACATCAATTTTTAAAGACACTGCAACTGCTCATTTCCAGAGCTCCCTGGATGCAGGCAGGAGCATTTCGCCAAGCATAGCCCTGCATATAAAGCTTTTGCAGGGCCCTCCTCCCTTTCTTTTCCTAGGGAGGAATTTGACTCTTATTATGTATGTCCTGAAATGACGATACCAGGAAACATATATTAGACCAATAACAATATCATAAATACATATTTGCACTAGAGTGGACAAATATGTCTGCTGAATTATTTTTTTAAAAACAATAAATTCACAGGATAAATTATTCAATTATTAATATTTGACTAGTTGCAATGTATGCAGAGTTATCTTAATACATTTGTAGGCCAAAACTGACTCAGTAATGCATAGCGTTTGTGCAATATTTTTACAGCTGTTAAATATTAAGAGCCTGTTGGTCATGTGCATGGAGGCCCCATAAATCATTTTGGCTGTGTGAAGGGGCCTTGAAGCAGAAGTAAATTACATTACTGCGTATTTTACAGCCCTCCTATGCAGTAAGAGAGGTATAAAAAGGTTTAATGTGTAAATGAGAATCTGACTCCGCTCCTTTTGGATTTGTGAAGCTTTCCAAATGACAAACTCCCTGCAATGAGCAGGAGTTTGGCCAGAGGCAGCACGTGCCATGGTGGTGCAGCTCCCTGTCCCATCCCACGGGCCAGCAGGGTCCTGGGGTGCCCCCTGCCAGCTGTCCCCATCCTGGCCCCACCAGGCACCCACTGCCCCCCACGGGGTGATCCCGGTCCCAGTGGCTTTGCTGGGAGGACGGGGTAGCCCCAGGGCTGCTCTGGTGGTGGTGAGGTGTCACTGTGATATCCTAACTAGTGCAAATGGCTTTTGACTTGGTGATGGCAATGAGACAGACCTTTAGCTGTAAATTATTCATGTAAAGGACTAGCACAGCAAACACTACAGAGCTATGCCAGAGTCCTCCTTGGTGATTTGCTGTGCCTGACTGTGGTGTAGATGAATGATTCCTTTGTCTTGGGCAGAATCTGGTGATACACTGATCCCCAACCAATGCTTATCATAGCACAACTGCACGTACCTGTGAAATGAAATTCCACTGTATTAATTAAATGTTTCGTGTTGGAGATTAATCTCCCATGTTGAGTAAGAGTTTGTTTTATTTTTTGAAGGCAATAGGTTGAACTTGGGGAGTGTGAAATTCAGTATTAAGCCCTAGAGAGTGCATAAATCCTGCTACCCCGTGCAGGCAGCCGTGAGCGATGCACACCCGGGGAGCCTGGGGCTTTCCAGGTGTAAATGGTGTGCTTTCTCCTGGCTGGGAGCTGCTGAGCTTCTGCCTCCTTTCTGTGAAGAGCAGAGCTGGCCATACCCACTGCACCCCGACCCTGGCAGGTCAAAGCCCCAGCTCCCTGCATGGGTCAGCTGCTGCTCCTCTTATCCCAGCCCTGGGACCCCCACGTGCCTCTCCGGCTGCCCTGGGACCCCCGCCTACACCAACCCAGCACCAGCCCTGCCCAAGGCTCTGGGCCGGGGTGAGCTGTGCATGCAGCACACCGTGATGTGTGTGCATGATTCCACATTAGTTCAGGTCTAACAGCTCCCTTTAGAAAGTACCCAGTGGATTTGCAGTTTCTTCTGATGGCCGCGGAGCAAAGCTGCCAGGAACACCAACTGCCCCCAGGAGCAGGGGATGCCTCTGGCTGGGATCACGAGTGCCTGGCAGAAGCTTTACTTGGGTGCAAAGCCACCAGAGACAGGTCAGGATGGAGCAGGGCTGCCACAGTGGTGACTTGGACCTGAGCAGCTCACAAGGAAGGTGAGAGTGGTGTCAGCAGTGGCTTTTCTTACACAGTGGCATAGTGAGTTCAAGCTGAAACATTTAGACTCTTATAATTATAGTTTGGGCCTTTTCCTTCGATTTGACAATCATATTTCTATTTGTCTGCACCACTTAAAAGCTGGATTCACTGCTTGCTTAATGGTGTATTTGGCCCAACAGTGATGCTGAAGTGAGGTTGGTGCAGTGCACAGGGAGCCAGCCCAGAGGCAGCCAGACCCGAGGGAGCTCGCTGCCACACTCCCACTGCTGGGCCAGGGATCCCATTAGCTCCCAGCCCGGCTCAGATAGCTCCGAGTACCAGACTTGGATCTGGCTGATCAATAAATAAAGGCCATTAAAACAAGCCTCTTGAATCATGTGTGCATTTAGGATATAATTTATATTCCCTGAGCAACAGAACCATGTTGCAGTGTTTGGCTTTCACCAGATAAAGCTGGAGTAAAGCAATAGCAAAGAGCAGGGAAGCCAGTCCCTGTGTTAGCACCAGTGGCTGATGCACAAGAAAATGTCTCACAAAAACGAGCTCTAAACCTCTTCCTTATGACTGGGAATTAAGAAGAAAGCTTGAGGGAGTTTTGGTTTTTGTTGTTTTGTGGTTTTTTTTTAATTAAACCAAGGACTGCTGAGGTGTCGAGGAAAAAGGAGAAGAGACTTGGGGAGGAGCTGGTTTCAGGGTCTGTGCTAGCACCAAGCCTCCCTGCCATGGCTGGGATACCATCAGTCATCCCAACTGGCTCCAGGGAGGTAGAGCGGGACATTGGCCACCCTGGCAAGGGTGTCTGAAGCTGAGCAGGGTCCTGCAGCCTTTCAGGGCAGGATGAGACCCTTCTCCTCTTCCCCTCAGCCTGGCACCAGGTTGCTCCCTGCCAGGGAAGCCACTCAGCTGTGTTGGGGTCAGTTGGATACTCAGGACACCAGTGTGGTTGCACCTCTGTGGGGTTCTGGGGTTTCTCCTGCTGCTGAGCTGCATCATGTGCCAATGAGCTTCTCACTTGGCCAAATTACTTTGTTTCTGTAGCTGATTTGAAGGGAAAGGGGCCCAAGAGGGTGCAGGAGGGAAGGGAGAAAGGAAACATCTCAAGTAATTAGTATGATTAGAGTCTGAACACGCTGCTTTGCTGAAGCAGCGCTGTTTTCTCAGGAGATTCCACTGTATCATTCCTGGGAATGATTCCAGCCTGGTGGGGTCAGGGTGTGTGCCCTGCAGTGCAGCCTGTTTGCCTGTGCAATGGCACAGTAGGGAGAGAGGCCTTGTCAGGGTCATCTTATCCCTTGGGCATTACTTGATACCACTCGTGAAACCACGTTTTGTAATTATTTTTAAATTTGATTTTAGATGGGAGAATGCAGGCGGTGCCTGGTGGGGTCTGTGGGAGCAGGAGGGTGCTGAAGGTTGGGTCGAGGGCCCCAGCCACCTGCACAGAGCCCACCTTTGCCTGCACATCCCCTCCCTAGATGGTTTCCATCTAGAAGGAGTAAAGCAGAGCAGAACAGAACCGGTGATGCCAAGGCCCAGAGCTGCTCCCACCCGTGCCATGGCACTGGGGCCCAGGCTCTCCCCTGCCCTCTGCAAACCCCGATGGGCAGGTACCAGTGCAGATGGTTTCCAGAGGGACGAGGGGGAGAGCACACGGTTGGTTCCCTCATTGTCACATCTGGTGAACTGCTCCTCATCCAAACCAGGGACAACAACTGAAGGGGCAGCTTTAGTCAAGGTGCAGTGTAGGTGCTTTGTGTTTCATTGTCACAAGCCTCCTGTGAAGCTCCCAGAGGCATTTTTGCCCAATGTAGTTGTTGAATTAATGCTACTGTGCCTATAACAAAAAAAAAAAATAGAAGTGCCCTACGTGAGTTAAAGAATGACATTTCCAGGCTCTAACAACAGGCAAAATGGTTTTTACACAGCCAGAAGTAAATAGGTAGGAAAAAAGTAAAAGCACCCATAATGTGCCTGTTTTACTCTGTATATTTCAGGCACATGTGGGAAAGTTTGTTTTCCTCCAATATAAAATATTTAGAAAACATTGCAAGGTGTTTGCTGGAACTCCAACTGAAATAGCTTGCCTGTTGTGGCATCCATAAGGCAGTGTCTGATACCTGCTGAAACAATTGTGTTGCCCGTTTATCACTTCAGCTGAGTGATTACAGGTGTCTTGATTTCAGAAAGCCTTTCTTTGCCTGAGCACGGTCATCTGTCCCCACCAGCACAAGGATCTGTCACCAACCCAGCACCTGTGGTGCACAGCCCACTCCTAGGGCAGCAGATGAGGATGTGGAGCTGGAGGCTGCAGGGAAGTGCCTGGTGCCTGGGAACACAGAGGTTCCCCCAGTGGGAAATGAGCTGCACTCCGTTTCTTGGTGATGGCTCTCAGCAGTCCCTGCTCAGCCCTGACTCTACAGATTTTAATAGGGACCATTAGGTGCTTTGTTTCATTTTCCATCTCTAAATGTTATTCCAGATTTCACTTGGATTTACCCCATGGAGCAGGTTTGCAGATGTTCCCCATCCATTTTCTAGACCGACTCATCTGAAGGCCACGTCCCCTCTGCACAGCGCCTTCCTTGAGGTCATAAGTGATGGGGCAGGTTAGGCTTTGGTTGCTTTCTACCTTTGTTTTTATGCATTGCAACCCCAGAAATAACTGGGTGTTTAGTTCATGCTAACACTGTGTGCTAGAGCTTCTGAGTGACCTACATAGAGACCTGCCTGTCAGTGGGAGGTGAAACCAGCTGTGGTGTTTGCTGTCCCTGCCAGGCTGCTGCTGTACCCTCCTCACCCCCCTCAAGGCCCTCTGCTTCATGGAAGAGCAAAGCTTGTGATCTCAGAGCATTTAGGGTTGCCCAGGCATGGGTAACTTAATTGGTCTCGAAGCTGGTGCTAAAAATGTTTGGAATCGATTGCTGGATTTTTTAAAGCAGTACCTGGAGCATCTCCCACTGCGTGCATTTATTTGATGCAAAAGTGCTTTGGTCATGATGCTAAAGCTGATAACACCAAACCATTCATTTCTTAAAGTTCAATTCACCACTTAGAGGATAGAAAAGAAACCAAGCTAAGCCACAGCAGCATTAAACAGCAAGGTATGGGATTTAAGGCAAAGCCCACTGTGGCTGGGTATGTTTCTCTCCCACAAACCAAGTTTATCTCTATAGAGCACAAGGCTATTTTATGAGGTTCATACAGGGAGGGAAATAAAAAAAAAAAGAGAAAACTTCCAGTGTCTGAAATAGCTCATAAACAACCAGTCATCTGCCCCCATGGAAAGGGATATCTGATACTCCCAGAACCGCAGCAGCCCCGATGCAGAGCTCTGGTACCATCCCTGCCCCTGGCTGCTGGTTCAGACTTCCCTCCTTTGTCCTGGCAGCAGCTGCCTTTGTCATGCTCTAAATAATTAATAAACAAGAGCCCTGCAGGGCTGCTCCCCCATCTAGCAGTCCCTCACTTTCTGATTTTCCTTGTAGCTGCGATGCCTACCTTGATGCAGGTGGGGAGCAGGGTCTGGCAGCTGGGCTGGGCAGGACGATGAGCCCACGCTGCACCACTGGTGCTGGACCCACAGCGAGCCATTGCCTGGAGTGCCAGTGCCAGGCTGTGCTGGTTTAGGAAGCCATTTATGAAAAATGAGGCTTGGTTCGATGCTGTTGAAAATGCACTGGTGCAGCAAGGAACACGAGTGATTTGTTGGTGCCCATTGTCAGTGAAACACCCTGAGCAGGTGGGCAGGGAATGCACAGCAAACTCCTCTGGCCAGGTACTGCAGCCAACTGCACCCTGGGGCGTGTTAATTCCTGGTAACTGGAGAAGTGATTTGTGGCTTCATCTGGGGATGTGTCCTCATGGTGGAGGAATGGTGCCTTGTGCAGCCCGTTGGGGTGGGAGGTGCTGCAGCCCTGGCAGCTCCTGGCTGTGCAGCTGGGGTCCTTGCCTGGGGGACAGGTTGCCACTTTGCACAGTGCTAAATGATAAGTGAAGGACACTAGATTGTTCAAGATTAAACCCAGGATAAGAAGAAAGTGAAATCATGGCAATTAGGAGATTAGTAATGGCTTTGAGCAGGAAAAGAGAAAATGATTTCCAAAGTACCTGTTTTCCATAAGCAAGTTTTTCAGTTGGATCTCTTGGTGGGAGAACCATTTCTGGCTGCTTAGCTGGTCCTCTACCCTCTCGCTGCCGGCTGGTCCAGGTGCACAAGCCATGGTTCATCCCACTCCATAATAAGGACATACATCATGTCACTGTTCACCATCCAGAAAGCAGCTGTTGCTCTCAGCTCTGCCAGTGCCAGCCAGGCTCGAGGGGGGGGGAGGGGATGCCAGCAAACAGGGCTAAACCAGCAGGAAGAAACGCAGCTAATGAACTCGTTGGAGGTTGATAACTCTATGCTGCTCCTGCTGCCATCCCTGTCGCCTGTGCAGGTGATGCACAGCAGCCAGAGCAGGTGTTGGGTTTTGCTGGCACACTGGGTGGGTGTCCCAGGAAGGGACAGCCCTGGAGCCCCCTCCTTGGGTGGGGGGAGAGCCATCTGCAGCTCTCCTGGGAGAAGGCAGGAGCCAGTGGCTGACCCCCTCCTCCCTGGGGGCTGTGCAGCCAGCCTGGCTCTTCAAGGATGAGCAGCACAGCTCTATTAACTAACCTTCAGTAACCTTGTTTTTAAATTCAAAGAGCCTCCCCCTCCCTTTTTTTTCAACTGACTCATTTCAGTTGTGAGTTAGAACATCTCACTGCCTAGTATTACAGCTTAATTATTAATTTATGGCATTATAAACCCCTATGCTGTGCATGTGTAAAGTAAGGGAAAAGGACTACTAAAGAAAAGTGACAAGAAGTCTGTGACCCCAAGGAAAAGGAGAACTGGACTGCAGAGTCCAGAGAGAGACCTGACCAAGGAGTCCCTGTAAACAGTTCATGGAAAGGTGATGTTTGGGAGTTAGGGACAGAGGCAATGGGAGGAAACTCCAAGAACAGCAAATCAGTTGATACTCAGAGCATAAAAGATGAGAGAGAAGGAACTAGAGCAACAGAGAGACTGCAAGAAGAGAAAAAATGAGAGGTGAAAAGGGGTGAATTTTTTCATGTGCTGATGGCAGGCGTAATTGTCCACAGAGGCCACTGGCAGGATCCAAGGAGATGTATTTTCATATAGTATATACTTGTATATGGGGATGAGGTAGAAAGTGAAAGGGAAGAGAATATGTGATTAAATAATCAGGTGAAAAAAGTTTGACTTGGGTCTTTTAAAATGAGAGCTGAGTTTGCCACAGCTGTAAGCAGAATGAAAAGCAATGAAAAGGCAGCAGAACTGTACATTGATTTTCAAAAAAATTTACTGGTTGGTTGAAACCAGCACCGTTAGCAGAAACTCCTCATTTAAGAATTAGTTATCACTTTGCCTGGGGATTTTTCTACTTGACATCATGAAATAGCTTGTCAAGCTGGTGCGTGCCTGGATGTAGATGTTGAATGACAGATTCACTGTCTTTGAGCACGCTGGTCTTACTCGTAAATGCCTCTTGCCTCCAATCCCTGTTGGAATTGCCGGCTCCACCAGCTCTTGCAGCAAGCATCCAGCCTGTTGCTGAACGCTGTACCGTTATTTAGGTCATTTGATTTTTATGTCAGAATAACTCTGTCAGGATTTGGGGGCTTTTGTTGTAAAGCCAGTCAAGCTAAAGACACAAGCCAGCCCACGGTGTTGCTCAGTAAATGAATTCCAAGCTGTGCCTCCTTTCCCCATGAGTACCTGCACTTGTCTGTAGAAGCCCCAGTGAAGCGGGAGGGTGGATTTCTGGGTGGTGGCTCTGGATGGGGCAGCTGAGCAGACTCCTTTGTGCTGCACAGTTCCAGCTCTGCAGCATCGTGTGCCTGCATGTGCACCTCTCCCACAGCCATCCTTAAACCAGGGTATCTCTCAGCTCCCAGCTTTGTTCCATGTTCGTGTTTGGAATTGCTAGTTGGTTGATAACATGTCTGCTGCCTGTGGTAGTTGCCCAGAAACATGCCTGCCTTGTGCTGGGCAGGGACCAAGGGGGGAGCTAGTGCCCCCGCGGGGGGTGGGTGTGGGTCTCCCCTCTGCCCACAGCCCCCTCCTCCCCATGGTGGCACTGCCTTCACGTGGGCAGCTCTGGAGGCTGCCAGGCCTTGCAAACCTATTAATTTAGGTATATCACACAGAATCACAGGATGTCAGGGGTCGGAAGGGACCTCAAAAGCTCACCCAGTCCAACCCCTCTGGCAGGGCAGGACCACCGAGAACAGGTCACACAGGAATGCATCCAGTCAGGGTTTGAATATCTCCAGAGAAGGAGACACTTGTTCTGCTTTTCAGCTGTACACACCATGCCTCAGGCATGGAGGGAAGAGCCACAGGAGCATGGGTTACAGGCTGGTGCACACAACTTCCCAACTCTCCTACAACCACAGAAGGAAATCAGGAATCTGGCTCCTGTAACTCTTTTTTTTATTCTGTTTCCTGAGATTTCTCTGCACCAATGTCATTTGTGGTAGGGGGTAAAAGGGAACACACAAATTATTCTACATTATGTTCAGAGTAATGACAAGCCTAAAAATAGATCTCAATTAGCAATTGATTGCAATTAATTGGAACAACATAGGCTGACATGATATCTCCATATCTCCAGAGCATTTTTAAGTTCATGAGTTCTAATTTTCAAAAATTCAATAATTGCAGCTCCCATATTACCACAGCCATCTGTCGGCAATTTATAATATGTATCTTCAAGCGGCAGGAGTAATACATACTTTGGCTTTACTAATCAAAGCAGGTGTCCATAACAGGGCTCAAATTTGAATGTAAGCTGTGTTTCTTAGATATATGTATGCAACTATATACATATCTCAAGGTCTTCATGTCAATGTCTTCATACTCGGTCAGTGCTGTGTGCCATCATGGATGCAGAGCATCGGGGTGGGCTCCCATCCTGGCTTGGGGCTGAGCATGGTGTGGCTGCCTGGGGAAGCTGCCCCAGCTTCACATTGAGTCATTAATGCTTTGTGGACACCCGTCTAATTCTGAATTTCTGTGCTTTAGCTGCTGAGAAGCCTGCAGTGATGCTCATGTGGGTAATTCTAAAATTAGGGCACTGGGAGGGGACGTGTTTTCTGATTATTCAGACTAATTTGGTTTTACCTGCGTCTTAATTAATAGATGATTGGAATTTCTTTCTTAATAAACATCAAGAATAAGTCTGTGCAATGCAGCTGGGGGGGTTCCATCCACAATCCCCCTGCGGTACTGCCCTGGTTCTAGCTGGTCAAGCTCACATCCTGCAGAGGGTTCCATGTCTTTGCCCACAGAACAGCGGAGCAGCTCCCGGCTCATGCCTGACTCCAGGGGATTGTTCAGAGAAGACAAGGAAAGCCCTTGCTCTTTAACCCAGGCTGGCTTAATTCAATCAAACTTCATTTTCAAGTTCTTGAGCATAAATTTAAAGTAATAGAAGGCAGAATGAAAGATTGTATTAAGAAAAAGTTTTATTACAACAAAATAAATTTTAACAGATACAGAAAAGTCTTAAATTTGAGGGGGCGAGGCTGGGCTTGAGGAAGGAAGATGCTGGTCACGGGCTTCAGTGACCACGGTTGACCAGCATCTCCAAACACTTTGGTTTTTCCACGCTCCTGCTTACGTCTTGTGCTTCACTTTTCCCTCAGAATTTTGACTTCGTCACATGTTACTTTGAGAAAGATCCATATATAAATATTTTGGCTCATTTAATATGCCTTCTGGTATCTTAACATCAGGTCTCATATTTTCTGCACCATTTGGGGGACTTATTTTTATTTTCAAACAAATTTGATACTCTTCCAGAACTGAGTGTTTTAGGAAAGATGGCAGGAGTGCTGATAAAATGACAAAGTACTGGGAGATGCCTGAGGTGAGGGTATGTGCTGGCTAGGGACTGCCTGAAATTCTCTTGCACCAACTGCAGACCTCCCGAGACAGAGACCATAGGTGAACACCTCAGGTTTATTCACTGGGTTTGCAAGTTCAGAACATTTAAATGGAAAAAACTTTAAAATAGAAAATTTAGATCAGTAGAACAGACTAGGAAGGAACCAGGTACCTGTGGAGAGCAGCTCAAGCCCCAGCCATGGCAACACCCGAGTGTTCACAGCTGCACCCAGAAGGGTCAAAATTTGTATGAGCTTTGTGACTGTGCCTGGCTGTGACCGTTACCTTTGCCGATCCCCTCCCTCCCCCTTTGCTGCTGTCTTTGAACATGTGGGAGAGTTCAAACCAATAACATTGCTGTCAAGTCCTTCCTTGGTTTTGTTTGCTTGCTGCAATTTTACTGAAGATAGTTGAACCTAAATGCAAATAAACCCACTGCACCTCCGTCCTGCTGCCAGGGCTGATCCCAGAGCCAATTATTTGCTTGGCATTTGTCATTGTTCCTAAGCTTCAACTTGGTAATTTTATTTAGACAGGGGCATTTTCTGCTGATAAATCTAGCTCAATTACCGAGTCAGAATGTATTTATTAAAACACCAATTAGACCTTGGTCTCTCATCAATCACAACACCTTTAATTCATGCATGGATGCAAAAACTGTTTGTGGCGTTGTACATGCATGAACGAGTGATCTAAATCAAATTGTCACTTACCAGCATTACCTTATCTTCAGACCTAGAGGCAATCCATTTTTTATTTACCTTATGAATAATGTGTGATATTTTTGAAAGCTTCAACACTTCATTTTTCTGGTGTTGAAAGGAGAAGACTTGCTTCTCAAGGTTGGAAACAAAGGTGTGTGTGGAGGTGAGGGCACCTCAAGCACTCAGATGGTGGGAGCCGCATGGGATGGAGGTGATGGGGAGCTGGCCAGGGGTGGTCCTGGAGGCTCCCTGGCTCAGGGTGGGGGCTACCCTGTTCCACCTGCTGCTGGTCCTGGCTACCTGGGCAAGGTTGTTAATTCCTGCTCCCGTGGGGATCAGCTGCTGCAGTCAGCCCCAGCAGGAGATGTGGGGAAGAGGTGGCAAAAACTAAAATCAGTTGAGAGGTCATGGGGACAAGGGAAGGAATGTGAAATAGAAATAAAAAAAACAAAACCAGAACCCTGAAGTAGAAGATGCAGTAAGAAGAATAAGTATCCATAAGTTACTTATGGATAGCATTTAAATTTGATTGGTATTAAATTTTCTGTCAGCCTTTCTCTGGCTGAACTGATGAAAAACCTACTTCTCGATGTTCCTAAAAGTCGAGGAGGATGAGATGTCCCATTCTGTTGCAGCAGTGGTGTTTGGGGCAGTTTTAGACACCTCAAAGTGCTTCTGCAGTGCAGAGCATCCCTGCTGGCCTGGGGGTTTTGCGGAGGGAGAAGCGCTGCCCTGGGACACCTGGCTCTGGCTCTGGCAGGCTGTTTATCCCAGGCTTGGCACTGGAAAACTCAAACACCATCGCACCTGAGATGGACCAAACGATGGGTAGGGTTAGGGTCTATGTGCTGTTCCTCACAAAAACCCCCTTTGTTGCTTTTGGTTTGAAAGTCCTGGAATAATTTTACTTTATATCATAGCTTCTGTATCTTCTCTAGTGTTCTGCACACTAGCTGTCCCTCTGCACGGGGATTTCCCATTCCTGCTTGTAACATGGGTTTTGTGAAAGAGGAAGAGGAGAAGAGAAAAACTGGATGGCTGATGGTTTGTGTGTCAATTATACATCAGAGGCTTTGCTGCTTCTTCAGAAGCTTCTAATAATAATAATTATAAGTAGGGCACTGGGAGAGAAATGTGCTGAGATCAGGGAGAAAAGCAGGAGAGCCAAGCCAGAATTAATTAGGCTCTTTTATCCAAGAATCTCAAAGCATTTAGACATTAATTAATGAATTCTGTGGTTAAATCAGCGTGATGTTCGATGTGCCGCTGGGATGGTGGCTGGTCTCAGGGCACAGCACCAGGCCTTGCTTGGCCATGTGTCCTGCGTGGGTTGATGCCACTGCAGATGCATTTTTGTCATTGCAGAATGCAGAAAAATATTGGGTTTTTTCCTGTTGGCTCTGTCTGACACCCTGACAGCACCCAAGACTGGTGTGGGGAGACCTGGCTGCTGGGCATCAATGCAATTGGGCAGCTTTGCACCCCTGGGAACCATGCAAGTCCCCACAAGCCCAGGAGATGCATGTCCTCCAAAAGCTTCCCATGGGGAATAAAAGGTCTCTGCTGACCCAGTTCCAAACTCGATGAAATCTCCCACCTGCAGTGCTTCGATTATCCCTGGGTCTCCAGCAAAACTGTGTATTGCACAGCAAAATGGTGCCCAAAAGAATGAATTGACCCTGGCAGCAGTTTTCCTCTAATAAAAAGGCTTCTGATAGGCAGTACAAGGAAGTAGCCTGGCTTGCAGGGTTTACATCTCTCCTGGCCTTCTAGATACGTTTTTGTTTCTGGGACAGGATTTAGGGAGAGCGCTGGTGCTTCTCTAGCTCCGAGATGCCCCCCACCAGACTCCGCGCCCATCCTGGCAAGTTCAAGCAGTCCTGGCACGGAGCAGAGGGAGCAGGGGTTCATCTCCAAGGGCTGTGCCTGCTCTCCTCTGCTCCTGCTTTCCACCTGCCGTGCAGGGACGTCCTGTTGAGACTGCCCAGCCCAGGCCAGGTGCCGCGAGCCCCAGGCAGCCTTGTGAGGGACTCTAGGCTGAACGTCACTAATTGTCCACCAGAAACACATTCCAAGAGGTTTATTGGTGGGTGAAGTGTCCTTTAGATGTGATCTGGAACACGTTTGGCAAACACTTGAAGAGCACCAGGGGCTGAATGACTTGTCTTAGCTCTTCTTTTCAATGGCTGTGGTAGTTCTTATTTTTAAATTGATTTCAGTTCAGTTTGCAGCCATTGCCTTTAGTTAGCAGCAATCTGTGTTTTTTCAGTAGTGCTTCATTGATTTCCTTTTACGTGTGGCGGCTCCACAACACGTACAGCTCTCGAAGGCTGTGCTCCTGGGCTGGAGGAGCTGGTGTAGCCCTGAGCCCACCCCCGTGGCTGATCCTGCACCCAGGCTGAGCTCACCGGGGAGGTTTGCAGTTCGGACGCTGCTTTTGCCGGCAGTTGTCTCGACCCCACACAGTTCTTGCTGTTGAAAACTCATTGTATCCAGCGAAACAATGTGTCATGTGTGTGCGTGGAAGGTGTGAAGCGTGCAGCTCTGCTCATTTCATTACAATGTAATATGGAATGATTTTCTGATGCAGACTGAGATTTGGTAGCAGCTTCTAATTATGCCCAGACAGAGGTGGCACAGCCTGGAATCAGTAGCCCTTTGCCTCCCATTCTCCCTTCCATGCTCCAAAACATCTTTAAAAACTGACTTTTTAAATAGCCAACCAATGTATTATTTTCCTTTGGTACAGGGTGACTGAAGTGTTTTAACATTTCTGGGGGAAAAAAACAACAAACAAACCAGCCTGGGGCAAACATCAGTGAAATGTTTTTCTCTACATTCTGAGCTCTTTTGCTTCCCTCTTTGCCAGGTGCCCTGGCCCTGTGGCACTGCCCTGGCTCACCTGTACTGCACCCCAGCTCCTGCTCACCACCAGGCAGCTTGGGATGGAGGGTGCGGTGCTGGTGGTGCCAGCCCTCTGCCATCTCCCCCCCCCCAAAGGGCTTCTCCCACTGCCATGGTGGCGTTGGGGTTGTATTTCCACCAGGCTGTACTGTGTCACACGTGTGATTGTCTGGGATGCCCGAGCTGGTCCATGGCTCTGCCAGCCTGACCAGTCATCGTCCCTCGCTTTGATGTCCACTAGTTGATGTAGTATAGAGAGTAACTTGGTTACTTAAAATGATAAAATTAGGTGCTGTGTGGTGTGTCTAGAATCCCCAACTCCCTTTCTTTGTTGGAATTTCCCTGTTGTAGTTCCATACCCCGCAGTCTCTGACAGCCACGGGCAGGAGGATCATGCCCTGCAGAGTCCCTCTAGCTGGCACTCTGTGTGACTGAGAGCTGGCTCCGGGTTTAGGCTGTGTTTTGCTAAGTGTTTTGGCAAGTCTGCCCCTGGCACACCCCGGCATCCTCTGGCTCCCGAGCGGTGGCAGAAGCCATTGCACTGAGCCACCGTCTGGAACTGTTTGTCAGAGCGTGGGGAGCAGAGATTTCACAGCCCCTGTGTGCCCGAGCCCAGGCTGGGCACAGGGAGCCTGCAGAGCCACCAGCGGGGCAGCTCTGCCCACACCTTCCCCTGTGCACCGGGGCAGAGTGGGGCTCGGCTGGCTTGACTGGAGATCAGATAACTTTACAGTGCTGTTTGAACTAGAACCCACTTCCGAGCATGGTAATTACTTGGATCCTGGTTGGCACAGATGTATTTTTCATGTATTATTGCTTCACACTGAACCTTTCTTTCCTTTCTTCCCCTGGTATCTGATGATAGCCTAATGAAAATTGTTTTCCCCCTACATCATTAAATGCTAAAGGGCAATTCAGTTTTCTCCATAGCTTTCCCTCTGTCTTTAGGTTTTCTTACTGGACTGCCGGTGTGCTGTTCCTGTAATGATTATATCAAGGTCTGTTCAGTGTAAAACTTGAGCTCATTTTGCAGCTCACAGTGAAAGCACAGGTCTGGTACTGGCCCCTGCCCACATGCCCACTGGGGTCTGGCTGTGGGATGTGGCTGTGGGAGGTGGCTATGGCTGGCCAGGGCTGGGCTGGGAGGAGGGCTGAAAGCCAGAGCATAGGCTGCTGGACACCAGTGCTCCCAGTAAGCCAGCCCAGCCCAGCGGTGCCAGCAGGAGGTCTCTGCCCAGGGAGCCCCTCCAAACTCCACGGCTGTTTCCAGCACCCAGATCTCGCCTGGTTTGTGCTGTTCTGTCTTATCAACAGCTGAATGTCTGCCTCCGGGCTCACCCGTGGCATGCCCATTGTTGGTGAATATTCATCAAGTGAAATTAGCATCCATTAGGTCTTAATTAACTTCTAAAAGGCCTGGTTTGTGGTAATGAAGTATATATGCTAGGTGTGCCTGGTGGGAGCTGGTGGGTCAGGGGGTTGGGAGCTGTGGGTAACGCTCTGTTCTCATGCAGGTGAGCCCTCCCGCTGGGCCTCGTCCCACTGCGACTGCTGCTGCAAGAACGGCAAAGGCGACAAGGAGGGAGAGAGCGGCACCTCCTGCAACGAGCTGTCCACGTCCAGCTGCGACAGCCAGTCGGAGGCCAGCTCGCCCCAGGAGACCGTCATCTGCGGCCCCGTCACCCGCCAGCCCAACATACAGACTCTGGACCGGCCGGCCAAGAAGGGGCCGGTGCAGCTGCTGCAGCAGTCCGAGATCCGCAGGAAGAGCGACCTGCTCCGGACTCTCACCTCCGGCTCCAGGGAGTCCAACTCCAGCAAGAAAAAAGCGGTGAAGGAAAAGCTCTCCATTGAGGAGGAGCTGGAAAAATGTATCCAAGATTTCCTCAAAATCAAAATCCCAGACAGGTTTCCAGAAAGGAAACATCCCTGGCAATCCGAACTGCTGAGGAAGTACCACCTATAGGCTCAGGGTGGGGAGAGCACACGACCTTACTACCCTTGAGCGAGATTCTAAGTGATATGAAAATAATTCCCAATAATAATTATTTGTTAGGTCACACACAAAAAAAATCCATCTCTATAGTACTGCCTAATTTGCCTATTTCACCTTAACATTTATAGTCATAGGGTAACGATATTTTTCCAGTCGTGGAAGCACAATGACAAACGCTTTTATTTGTAAACTCTGAGTCTTACACAAGCTGAATACCTTAAGGGCATGACCATACCGACGAGAGGAGGCGCGGGTGCTGCTGCAGCCGGGGTCCGGTGGCCGTGAGCGGGCAGGGGCTGCGCTGCTCCGTGTTCTCCTCGTAGGGCGTCCGTTTGGAGGGGTGTTCACAAGCTATGCCATGACAGTTTACCTTAAGCATGTGTATATATATATATGTATATATATATCAATATATATTGCTTAAAGATTTCCTGGCTCTCTCCTTATAACTGCACTTTCTCAGAAAAGAGCATTTTTTAGCAGTCTGTGGATGTTTTATTTCTTCTTCAGGTCTTTGAGGGTTGAACAGTAGAAAACCCATCTCGCTGTCTCTCCCCTGCTCTTTTTTTCCCCTTCTCCAAGACACTGTAAATGCATTTCAGTGGAGACCCGGGAATGGTGCCTGGGTCTTTGTTGCCATCAGCAAAATAATCCATTTGTTTTTGATTATCTTGTTCCCCCTGTGTCCTCCCACGCCTCTTGTCGTGTTTCTCAAGGCTCTCTGGTGCCAGTGGATTAAACACGTGACGATCCCAGTTGGGAAGCTGTAGGAATTCTGCTGGGGAAGCGTGCGGTGGAGGTGGAGTGGCCGTGCTGGTGAGGATGGCTGCTGGCGAGAGCCTGGCCAGCACAGGAGCTGGTGTAGGACATGATCTGCCAAACAAGCCGTGTTCAGAGCTTGGGCTGGAAGGGATCGGTTGGTAGAGAATGGGAGCAGTGCCGTTCCCGTGGGAAGTGACAGTGCTGGTAACACAAAGCACTTTGATCCTGATTTATTTAGCATCCTGCAGGTTCCAGGGCTTCCCCGCTCTCAAGTTTTAGAGGCTGCAGTGGCAGATGATGTCGAGTATGCACAGGTTATGTCTGTTGATCTTTGTGCAGTTTCAGCAAGGCTGAAAATGTTCACCTGGCTGTGAAGCCTTTGTTCTGCCAGAAGAATCAGGAGGTCTGCAGGAGCACACAGGCTCATCCCCATCGCTCAGGTGCAGGCGTTGTGCAGGTGTTCATCGGTGAGGATGCGATTTTTACCAGCAAAACAGGAAGCAATACTTGTTCAAGAGTGATCCCTAAGCATGAGCTGGCCGTAGGGAGGGGGAAAAGCCCTCCCAGCAATACATCTCCCAGTCTTTGGAGAACAGGGCTTGGATGTGGCAGCTTGGCAGCATTTCTGCTGAGGTTTCACACACGAGAAGGGTGCTGCTTCTCACAGCGAACTCGCAGTGTGGTAACACAGAGACTGGGTCTGACCTGGGAAATGCTGGGCTCAGTCACAAAACTCGGTGCTTCTTGGGATCAGGCTCTAGAACCAATTCAGGGTTTAAGACACTCAGTCACCTGTGAGTTCAGGCATGGTGGTGGTGCAGCCTCAACTCACCTGCTCAAATGGCACGTTACAGCAGGGCATCAGTGTTTTACACAAGATCCACAGATTTGGCTCCTCCTGCTTTAGTTATTTTTTTTTGGCTAGTTTATAACACTTTTTCTTTTCTTACTCAATATTTCCTGCATCTCTCCCCACCTTCCCATCACCAAGCAAGGAAAACCAGGGAACAGATAGGGCTCTCCCTCAGGATTTCCAGCTGAGTATGCGGTGGGGATGGATCACCCCTCTTCCTCGGCAGTGAAAGCCTTGTCCTTTCCAACACTCCAGATCTTTCCCTGTCTCTTTTTAATATCACAAATATTTGGGCTATAGCATAGGTGTGACAGAGTGGAAGAACAGGCGCTGTGTGTGTGTGTGTGTTCCCAGAGTGACATTCAGGACTGCGCGGTGATTAATAACTGTAGAAAAATTAGACCAAATGAAATGCACCCGAATGGGCTTGATTTATGTGGCCTTTATGTCTTCAGTTTTAGATGAAATGGTTATTACACTCCAGTGCTACAGAAATAAAGGTCTTAAACTTCAGTAATCACAGGCAGGCCAAACCTGCTAGGAAACACAACGCTCATTGCTGTTGGGCTGGAGCTGGAGGGGAGCGGGCACCCGGACGTGTGGGTGCACACGCTTGTGTCTTCATCTGCACCTTCTGCTGCAGGGGTCTCATTCTGCTCTAACTTCATGTTGCAGTTGTTTTACAGGGTGGTTTGGTATAAAAAGGAGTGGAGGGCTGTGATTTGGGGGTTTGTGCTGCTCATGCTGCCTGGAAGGTACCAGGGTGATCAAAAACGCTGCTCCATGATGGCCCCGTAGTTCATGTGTGGGTGGCAATGGGTCAGGAAGGGTGACCAAACCTTCTCCCACTGGTGGTGTCCTCCCTGTAAGGGCTCTGAGATGGTGATTTGTCTTATCCCAGGGGGATGATGTATTAACTATGGAAGACCTCTTCCCCAAAATAATGTCATGCACACGTATATGTACATATATACAGGTACCTATACATATCTATAGCTAGCTAGATATATACATGCACCTGGGGATGAAAGGAGAACACTTTGGCTTTCTTGGCCAGGTTGTTCTCCCCGTCTGCAGGATGTGGCACCGCCCTCTGTCAGAAGGCACAGAAGAAATTCCTGCAATAGGAGGGTATCAAAATGGTGCCTCAAACCAAAGTGTCAGCTGGGCCAAGGTGGGGAAGGGCAGTGAGTGCTCAGCACGTCGGGCACTCACCCCCGTGGGGCTCTGCCCAGGGGCTGGGGGAGGATGGGGAGGGCTGCAGCCCCTCTGCACACCCTCTGAGGTAAGGCAATGAGGGAGATGGCTGCAGTGCAGGGGGGGGATGGAATTGAAATAACAAAATTGCCTAAAGTCCAGCTGGGTTTTGAGCTGTAAAAATATCCAGCTCAGTTCTGCTTTGTTTCAGTGAAGGAACCCGTGTCTGTCCCTAGGACATTGCTGGTCGCTTACCGGTAGCAAGCCAAAACAAAACTCAGTTAACAGAGCACTTTATTCTTCCTAAAGTGTCTGGGGAGGAGACTGGGCTTTGAGCTACTTTCCACGCATAACAAAGACCAAATATAAGTTCTTTTGAAACTAATTTGGAAACTTCCATTGACTTCAGTGGGACTGAGACTCTACTGAAACACCTTTTCTCAAGAAAAATGGGCATATGTGTCAGTGAGGATGAGACAAAGCCATTAAAACGTGATGAATGACCCCCCCACCTACACTGCTTGCTTGCTGACACCTTTCCAGGTCAGGAATGCCACTTTTCCAAGGGGCTTCGTTACATGCCCAGACACCTCGAGACAGACCCCTGAGCAGGACCCAGAGTGTCATGGAGGGACAAAGGGAGAACCTGTGAGTTGGCAGAGACCCATGGTGATCAAATTAAATTGTTTTTCCCTGGATCATACACACACACCCTATAGATGCTTCACAGCACTCTGGGGGACATGTTTTGGGGTTTTAATTCTAGTTTTGAGTCCAATTGCCAGTTTTATTTGTGAAGCTGTGGGCTGAAGGAGAAAACAAGGTTGGTTTCCATTGGCAGTGATCGTAATGTGACCGAGACCTTCAGCTGTATCTCACACTGCTCTCCTCGTCCTGCAAAGGCTGGAGAAGACTTTCCAATTTCTTACCCTGCCCCAAAGCCCTTTCCACCATTACAAATATGCACATGGACTTGACTTTCAGAGTACTTTATGCATAAGGCCCCATGTATATCATGGTACAAAATACTTGTCCAGTCTTATGGATAGCTTATGCCCCAACGGGGTTTTGTAGATTAATAGTAAAAGAACAAAAAAGCACTTTTAAATTATTTATATTATAAAAAGACGTTCTTTATTTTTCTTGGCATCGATATCACTTAGCTGAAAAATCAGTTTATAAGTAAGGTATTGCAGATTTTAAACTATAGTCATGGTAAGGCTAACAGGAGAAAGCAGCCTTCAGAACTGAACAGACAAAACTCACCGCTGTGACCAGAGGTTGGCAGGGCCCAGCTGGCTGGAGGGGGGAGGTGTCAGCGGGGGTGTCCCCATGGGGTGACCCCATCCCGTGTGTGCAGGGCACAGCCCAAGCTGGGCACTTGGCTTTGGACAGATGTACCCACACCAGAGGGGTGAGAGCACAGGAGCTGGAGGGGGTTTGGGGTGGTGTGATCCATTCGGGGCCTTGCTCATGGTACATTTTCGGACCTCATACAAGCACTCAATGACTTTGCTGAGGCTGAGTCAGTCTGTTGCACATTGATGTAGATTAAGTGGCACCCACTGAATTACCTCTCTACTTTCCAACGTGGTTCACTTGTACATAAGTGTAATGTCAAATTGTTTACAGGTTATTTTGTGCGTAACTGTGAAAAAAAAAGTTTTAACTACAAATCTAAAGGAATTGATTTTACTGGAAGGTGTTTAAAAAAAATGAATGTGCTTAATACAGTATAGACATCCTTGATTATGGTCTCACATGAATGCATGTATCTCCGTGTTGTCAGTCCCCACCAGTGAGGTTATTGGCAATATTCTGCAGTCTGTGAATAGCGAATATGCATAAACTACTGTGACTCTGACAAATATAACTTGGTAACTGTTTCTACTGTGGTATGTAAAAAAAAATAGTCATGTAGCTTTTAGCCTGCTGTATTTTCCTGGTACAAATAACACCATGAGAGACGTGTTAGGAAAAACCAAACAATTCATAGCTGTGACCTGTGGGGGCCATTCATGCGATGGCACCTGCCAGGTAGCTGTGGGCCAATTGCTAAAAAAAAAATGCCTATTTATAGAGGCTGGGAGGTGGTAAATGAACGTGTTGCTATTGCCTTCTGCTCCAGCGTCACTGCTGGTGGAAGAGGTGACCTTTTGTTCAGGATGGCAGTAAGTGCAGAGAGCCACTCCATATGCCCCGTTCCCAGTCAGGGTTGGTGTTACACGATGCAGCTATTGGTGCTGTGGCATCGGGCAGCTGAAAACTGCAGCTAATTCATGTCTTGCCATTCAAATAAATCAGCACATGTACACTGTAGGAGCACAGACAAGAATAAATAAGTTGGTATCCCTCAACTGTCATATATATATATATATATATACACACACATAAATATAGAGCTAGATCCATACACACTTTCTCACCCCCCATGGCTCAGCATCAGTTCATGTTAACCACTTCCCTGCACACTGGGGGTTGTTCTCCCTCGACAGTGGTTTCCTTTTTTTTTTTTCCCTCATTTATTTTTGGGTTGGGCTGAAAACAACAGTTCAGTGGTCGCAGGGTGAGGTCCTTGTGCCTGCCCTGAGGCAGAGTTTATGATGCTGTGATTTGCAGGTACTGTCAGCAGCAGCAATGCTCTGGAAAAGCCATCATTGCATCGGGGGCTGCCTGCCAGGGTAGTTCTGAGAACGCTTGGCCATGCTTTCATCCACTGTCATTCCAAAGCTGCCTTGGTAAGGGATGGCTTCATTGCAGCCAGCGGCTGAGACACAAATGGAGACAGCGCAGGGCATGGCAGGAGGAGAAGGATGCAGAGGGAATGGCAGGATGTCCTTCCAGACACAGAGAGGCAGCCAAGCCCTTCTGGGTGCTGGACCCCGTGCCACCTGTCCCCAGCAGGTCCCAGGGTCCGCAGAGGGTGCCCACTTGAGTGGCATCACCTCCTCCCGTAGCTGCTGCAGAGGCAGAGGGAGGCTGCTGGGGCGGGAAGGAGCCCTTTGCAATCCTCTCTCCCAGCAGTGCAGCTCTTGGAATGACAGGCTCATCATCTGGGTTTATGGTCGTGTTCTCTTCCCTCTGTGCTGCTCTCGGGGGGGTGATTGGGCACTGCCACCGCTGCCCGCTCTGCCAGCCATGCACACCCCGCACGGGGGGGAGCATCACTGCAGGCCAGCTGGGGCTGCAAAAGCCAGAGAAGCCAGCAATTGCTCACTTGTGGGGCTGAGCATCCGGGGATGGTTTTATTTATTTATTTATTTATTTATTTATTATTATTATTATGTGGAATTCGGCTGTTCTGCAGAGGAAGCTCGTTCCAATGGCTGGTTCCTGGGAGAAGGTGAAGGCTCCTGCCTTTGCAGAGCTCCCCCCAGATGGCACTTCACCATAGAAGGATCTGGGTGTCAGTGTCTGCCTGAGCATATGGAAAGCAAGGCATTCCTGGGAGTTAGGTCCCCTCAGATGGCAGGGCGTGATGCTCACCGTGTGGCACTCACAGCTCTGCTGGCAGCTGGCAAATGGCCGGCCCTGGGAGGACCATGAGCCAGATGATAGTGCCATTCCCATCCCAGCAGATGACTCTGCAGAGGACATCTGCCTTCAGCACTGGTGACAGCGGGGCTTGGCTGCCCTCACAGCTCTTGGACGAGCTTCTCCCACATTAACCACCCCTTGTCTGGAGCCAAGGAGATGTGGAGAAAGGGCAGGGATGGGATGAGGAGATGGTTCTGCTGCTGTTTCTAAACAGGCCTGGTGGTCTGTAACCTTCTTTACCCGCCTGCTTTTGAACCCCGGAGTTCATCCCAGCTGGTCGGGTGAGCAGCAGCATCGTCCTCTTCTGGGGCCAGTCTGGACACTGCAGCTCGGAGGGTGAGGGTGAGGATCAGCTCACACAGTAGTGCACTCATCTTCATACAAATAAAACAGCAATGCTGCTATCACCAGGTTTTTATTAGAAGTGGCACAGGCTCCTTTGGGTGGGGTTTTCATCCTGATGGCCTGTACCTAAATCACTGCGGGTGTTTGATGCCAGTAGTGTGAGCCAGGAACTGCAAATAGCTGGGCTGCAGGTGCCTGTGGAGCTGTTGCACTTGTGCATGTACGAGATCTTTGTGACTGATGGTTTCTGACTTTCTGCTGACCATTTTTTTTTTTAATTTACTGTTTGGAATAAACAAAAAATTGAAGGGTTGGTTTTTTTCTTTTTTTAATGTGAAACTGCAACTATCATTTTGTCTCATCTGAAATGAAAGAAATGTTTCACTTCAAACAAAAAAGAAATGAATAATGATTTATTACACCCGTTTTTGCTCTTTTTTTTTTGTTGTTGTTTGAATTAGGTCATTTTTGAACTGAAAAAATGGGATCTGAGAACAAAAGTTGAAATCCTTCATGTTCAGAATGGCAATGGCTGCATTTTTGCACATTTCATGTCCCCCTTCCACGCGTTTTATTTTTCCGTCCAGCCCTGTTTCCCAGGCTTCCCCTGCATTCCTGAATAATCCATGGACCTGTTGACCACCTGCCCCCCGTTCTGGCCACCACATCCACCCCACGGCAGCTCCATGCAAGCCCAGCCACTGCTCACCAACCTCTGCAGCCATTGGCAAACGTCAGTCCCGCTCCTCCCAACAGCTCCATGCCTTCCTAACACCCTGGGGGTTTTCCAAAGCAGCACATTTCACTGTAAATATTTTAAGCAGCTCTTCTCGTTAGCATATGTTATCTCGTTAGCTCTCAGGCAGCAGCACCTCTCATCTGAGATACTCAAGGATGAACACACTCGTCTGTCCCAAGAAAAAAGTCCTTGAAGACCTCCTGAGCTTCTGGGCGGTGCAGTTGAATGTGCTGACGATTTCCATTGCCTGGGCAGCACATAGAGACAAAATGAAAGACAACTGTTTCATATCAAAGTTGGGTTTGTAACGAAGATTTCCTTTCCCTTGGTGTCTCAGGAGACCACAAACAGACCACTGCACCTGTCCTTGCACTTCTTTCAACTTTATTTACTGATGATTATAATCTTTATTATGGCTTAGGCAATGTTGGAGTAGTTCTGGAGTAGCAGAGCTCTATGACCAAGCCTCATGGCAGAGGTGTCAGGACTGCAGGGTCTCGGGTACAAGGTGTGAGCAAGGCTCTGCCCAGTGCCCTAATAATAAATCTTGAAAAAAGCTGAACTGCTACGGAATATGTTACTGTCCTCATTCCCTTTCACACAGAGAGATAAATACAAACTTGTTCTTCTTGGCTGACTGCTGACAAATTCCAGCAGCTGGGAGGAAGAAGAGATGTTCAGAGGTGTTGGTCTGACCCAGCCCAGCCTCTGGCTCCGGTCACCTTCCCACAGCTGGGGTTTGCACTCACGCTCCATCTCTCCTAATCCTTCCAGTTTGCAGAGGAGGAGACCACACGGGAAGCAGCTGAGGTTGGAGGTGTGGTGGCAGGGTCTTCCTCTCGGCAGCTCCTGAGCAGGGGCTCAGCTCTGCAGCTTCCCACACTTTTTCTAGGGCAGAAAGCTGAATTTTGCTATTCCTGACTCTTCTGAGTACAGTCTTGTCTTTTTTTTTTTATCATGTCAGGGCAGGTGTGAAAGAGCAATGGATGCTGAGGTTAGAGTACCTGTATGGTAATTACTGAGGATTTAATTATCTTCCCTACACAGCACTGTATCATGTGCGTGGAAAGTAGGACAGATTCCCTTTGATACCAGGTGATACCAGAAAATAATCTTAATCTGCCTTACAACTCTATAATTAAAGTAGCTTATGTAGAGGAAATCTATCTATACACTCACGTATGTATATTTCTTTTTCTCGCTGCCTGAGTTCCAGCTGTGGTCAGGGGGAGCCGCAACAGGCCATCTCTGGCCATGCCCTGTGATGCTGTTGGCCACCTGTGTTCATGGTGGGGAAAACAGCCCTAACCCATCACTTGGTCAAACCCTCCTCAGAGGAGAGGACACCTCCCCCAGACAGAACCCCTAACCCCCCAAACCAACAAGCTGTCCAAGCACTCACTATAGGGAGGAGAAGGTCTGCTGGGAGGGCTGCTGGTGACGAGCTGTGTCACCCTTTCTGCTCGCTGCTCTCTGCAGGTCCCAGGGGATGTGATTTTCAGGCAGGGTGAAGCATGACCATACAAGCCATGGCCTTGACAGAAATGGGGGTGAATAATTACTGTGCCCTAGAACCAGGGCAAATGAGGCACTCAGCAACTCGATGGTGTCCAGTGGAGAAACAGATCCCTTCCATGGCTGGGCAGAACATGGTGGGACTGCGGTATTTGGGATGCAGCCCCCTGCCCCCTCCAGCCTCCAGCCTCTCCCCACTGCAGCAGAGACGAGACCTCCTGCAGGGAGCTGAGGCAGCGGGGTTGTCTCATGTGAGAGCAGAGTCGCGCTTCTTGCTCAACTTTTCACTCCCATGGTTGTTGTGGAGGGTGGCGGAGCGGGGGCTGCCCCGTCCCACAGCCCCCACCCCGGGAGGAACTCTGTAAATACAGCAGGTTAAAAAACTGGCAAGGTGACCGCAGATCTGTATTTAATGCAGATGTTTCCCATGTTTTGTAGTATTGTTTTATTGATAAATAAAAATAAACCAAAGACAAAAAAAGGCTTTTGGTGTTCTGTGTGTGTCCCAGTCCCAGCCTCCCCATGCACTGGGCTGCAGAAGGGACATCACCTGTCCCAGGAGGAGCAATGCACACATCCGAGAGGTATCGCAGATAATGCCCTGCAGAGCACAAGGGGCACTGGGTGAGGATGTCACCTCTGGGGCATCACAGCTTCACACGGGTCATGCTGATCCCCACTGAGTCCTCCAAGAGCTCAGGACCCCTCTGGCTTCAGGTGCGCTGTGCTGGGCACCCCGTGCAGGGGCTAGCTTGGTGCAAATGGCTCACTTAAAGCCAAGTGGGGAGTCGATAGTGGGGGCAGAAACAGAAGTGCAGCCCACCCGAGACCTGCTGCATTGTTTGCACCACAAACCCCACCCTTCCTTCCCCCTCAGCACCGGCCAGACGTGCAGTGATGGAGCGGGGTGACGGAAGGTGCCTGCTGGGGGATCCCTCCAAGGGAGACCATCAGCCTTGGTCCCAGCCCTTCCCTGACCCCAGTGAGGGTGCAGCACACTGGGCAGCCACCAGAGCCCCAGTAACTCCAGCTCAGCCTTACTCAGCACAGGGCTTACTCCAAACACAAACAACGGTTTTTCCTTCTCCACCTGAAACATAAATCCCTGCCCTGCAAACTCCCTGCCACAGTGGAGCATGAGCAGCTGGACCACGAAGCAGTTGTGACATTCCCATAAAAACCTGCTCCTACACCCGTTCAGCCCGATGGGAACACGGCACGGGGTCCTTGGCACAGGACTGAGTCACGGAGCAGGACTGCCATGACAAAAACATCACTAATGGCTGACAAAGGATGCCCAAATGCTCGGGATTCATAAAGCACAGCAAGACAAACACAACTTGAAGCAATTTGACTGCAAGGAAATCAGCTGCCTCCCAAAGAAAAGCTGGAGAAAATAGTTTCATCAGAGACTTGTTAAAAATCACTAAAAACATTAATACTATAAACATCCTCTCTGTGGCATAAATTTTACATCTTTCCAGATGTATCTTTATTATTATGCCCACTTTATGGGAGGGGAAAATGAGCCGCAGCTATTAGGATTATTTTGCCCCAGAGATCACAGCAAACCGTAGCCAAGAGGTACTAAAACCATCTCATCTTCTCCAATTCCCAGTCAGGTGTGCCCGTGCTGCTCCAGGCTGCCCAAGCCGAAACCCTTTATCAGATTTTATTTAGTCTTTACTGAAGCAAAACGTTCCCCGGTGTAAGGAGTTAGTGCTGCCGGGACCGGGAGGCCGATCCCGGCGGCTCCGGGCACTTACCCGTGAAATGGAGCTGGGGAGCAGCGGGAGGAGACTCCGCCTCGGGTTTAACCCCTTGCACCGCCTGGGAAGTGCTGCCGGAGGGCTCCGAGCTGTAGGCACTCCGGGCTGTCAGCAGTTACTCAGCACATTTCAAACACGTTTTAGCGTGTGGGTTTGCCGAGCTGCAGGACACGGGGCGATGGGACGACTTCTGCTCCTGCTCCTGCTCCGGGACCTCACCTGCAGTCCTGAGACCCTGGAGGTGGGAGCCTCAGGGATCGATGGCTTCATGCTGATCCGGGAGTGACCCAGAGAGGGCTGAGGCTCCGCGGGGACAAGGACTGTCAGGAGCAGAGCTGAGCCGAACGCCGGCCCGGTGGGAGGGAGCTGGGGCAGCCGGAGCCCCCTGAGCCGTGCTCATGGACAACGGGAGGGATGGGCGGAGGGAGAGACACATGCACACGTGTTGGCAATGCGATTTCCACTTTCTCTATGAGCTTGTCTGTGTTACTTGAAGTTGTTATTAAGCTACTCTAATTATTTTTAAAAATCCAATAAAGACATCTAATAGGTGTAATTTTAACATAATGTATTTTGAATAGGATGTAGTTTAGTGATATTACCAGTGCTAAAATAAATGCTGCTACTCATGTGGCAATGAGTTTCTATTTTACCCAGAAGAACAGGTCTTGATCTATTTGTAATTATTCATTAGGACCCTTACATCTGACCCCTTTCTTCCCTTTGCCATAAGACATTCGCTGTCTTATCAGGAGCTCTGTGAACAACCACAGAATTTTGAGCTCCTGATGGTGCATGGTCTGTGGACAGCCAGCCAGCCAGCCAGCCAGCCATGGGTGTAAGAAGTGCTCAGGCAGCCCGAGGTGTGGCTGGGACAGCCACGTGTGGCAGAGCCGTGTCAGAGAGAAACATCATTTTTCCTGTTGCAAACAGATCTCTCCCTGGCCTTTCACCTTAATGAATTAATCCAATCTGAACGTGTGACAGCTGAAGAGAGCATGGGCTGAAATAGCATGGCTTTGGGCAAAACCAGAACGAACACAGAGGGTGCAGGCAGGGCTGCTGCATTGGAACAGTAACAGCACAAGTGGGATTGCCACCAGTGAGTGCAGTCAGGCTGCCTGGCTGCTAGGTTACACGGTTAGACCTCGGTGTACAGCCTGGGATGGGTGGCAGTGAAGGCCAATGCCCACACAGGCAGTCAAACCTCACACAGGAGGTCCCACAGCCCCTGGAATTGTCACAGGTGTCTGTAGCTGTAGGAAGAAAACAAACAGAAACCCCAGCCATGTCACTGTGTAACAGGTTGGAGCTTTGGGCTGGCCACAAATGCAATCTGTTGATCGAATTATCTACAGAAATCATCCCAGTCTCCACCAGCCTCTTCATCCATTTTTGAAGCTTTTAGCCACCACAAAAGACTGAAGACTTTCCCTTATAACTTCATGTATTTTTAATCACTCTCATCTTTGTGTCATGTCTAATACCTCCCTGGATGTCTAGGGCAAGCTGCACTGAACAGAAAACATTCTCCAGCTCTGTACCTCTGCTGCTGCTCCGTGCTTTGCTGCGCCCCGCGCTGCAGTGTTCATGTGTTGCAGTGTTGGTGCTCCCCTCAAGCTCAAAAGTACGTTTATTTTTCCAGCACTGTGAGTAAGAAATAAATTCAGCTAACTATGCAGAACCAAAAACCTGCAGTTTAATTGCAGCTGTACAATGTGCCTCCCCAGCAAGCAAAACACAAACAAGAACATTTACTCCCCCACTCCCCTGGGGTACCAGGTGCCTGTGACTGCGCCTGCGTGCCCGCTACTACAGGGACCTGATGTGGAGAGGAGTGACAGCTTTTCATCTGCTTTAAACTCTTAGTGATGCGTTCAGCCACATTGTAGCATCCTCCCCTGCTGCTCTCCTCTGAGTGACAGAGCCAGAGCATCCCGGGAAGGGCATTGCCACTGCCACCCGTGTGACATCAGGCCCTGGATGCTGAACCCAGCTTCAATGAATTACACTGAATTTGCTCCTTCGGGTGGTCTCTTTGTCAAATGTTCTATCATTTCATAACCTCTGCCTTGGTGAAATGTCAAGCTGCTACGGTTTGTGGGGCTCTGCACCAAGAGCCACGACGAGTATCCTGCTCTTCCAGCCAGAGCTGAAATGAGGGCCTCGGGTGGGGGGAGCACTCAAACCCCTTTGTAATCTCTTCTTCTTCTTCTTCTTCTTCTTCTATGTGCTGAAACAGGAAAACGAATATTCCCCTTAGATCTACCTGATATGAATACAAATGTTGTTCTGCTCTTTATAAGTGCCCTAATACTGTATTTAAGTTCTTTCTAAAAGGACAAAACAGGTGAGCTCTGTTGCCCAGGGATCATTTCTCCAGGCAGAGCAAATTTCCATCCTGCAGTTGTATTTTGGCACTGTTATAACTAATCATCTCCTCCAGGTTAAACCTGCAAAGGCATCCCAAATCATGTATTTAAATGATAGCAGAAAACCTCCCCTAACTCCTTAAAGTTAATGATCTTCATTTTCATTTCCCACATATTTCTCTCCTTGCAATAGCCATGTGCTAAATCTTCATGAGATTTTTATAGTTTCACTGAAGGAATATTTGCATAATTATTAGTGCATAATCTGCTTTAATGGCCCCACTGATTTTACTATTATAGCTCAATGTATGCGGTGTCAAATTGAAGCATATAAAGTTCTGGACAGTTCCTGGGCAAACCCTGTGCCTGCTGGAAGGCAGAGGTGCCATGCCTGTGTGTGCCTGCACGCAGAGCATTGCCCGGGCTGGGCAGGACCGCGCTGCTCGGCTCAGTGCCACTGGACCAGCACCATGGGGTGCAGAGCCAAGGGGCTCCCTGCTCACCCAGACCTGGAGGAGCTGCTAAGAGAAAGCCATCGACCCTTGGTGGCCTTTCCCACGCTGTGCTGGGGAGTCAAGGCCACAGCAGAGCCCCACGTCCCTGGTACCACAGTGAAATGCAGGACCCCTGCCCTGCAGCTGGGGATGCAGGGGGGTGTGGGGGTTCAGGGTTCCGGTGCAGCACCAGGAACCCCCAAATACCCCGATGTGGGGCTGCACCCTGTGCCCCGTGGGACCCACACCTCTGCCTCATGTCTTGAGGGCTTTGCTGCCAGCAGAGCTCAGGGCAGCAGAGCTGCTCCTGCCACAGGCAGCGGGGGCGAGAAAGCGCCCTGGGCAAACACAGCATGGAGAGAGGCGGCTTTGGAGCAGTCGTGGCCCTTGGTGCAGTGTGAGGTGTGGCAGTGGGGGTTACACCCCGCCGGACACCATCCCCTCACACCCTGCACCAGACGTTGCTCAGTGCCTGGCTGGGGGATGCAGGGGCAGCTCAGAGCTGCGGGTGGGTTTGGTGCCAGCTGGGTAGGGTCTGGCCTCCTGCTCTCCCATTTTGGAATCTTCCCCCGTGGGACTGACGTGGAAATTTATAAAAAGGATCTCCTAAAATAAGAGGAGCGAGATGTGTGGATGCCGTGATGACAGCAACTATACAAGGAGGCAGCACAGAATTTCTGAGGGGAAGCATCCAGCTTCTGCTGTTTTCCAAGCAGATCCTACTCTCTCTATAAAATGTCATTTCTAGAATTTTTTTTAGGCTGTTCTAATAGATACTGATAAATGTTCTTCTCCTTAGGGCTTGTCAAGAATAGAGGTGATTGATGCTATCTGCAGAAGTGGACAAAAATGTTCAGTACAGTGTGACAAATCACAGAAACAAAGTCTGAAGCCAATCTGTATGAAACTCTTCTTAAAAATATTTAAAATTCCTACAACAGCAATTTAGGTTTAAATCGTACCTCTTCATGAAAACCATGATAAAGACCTTTTGACTTGTAAAATCTGGGAAATAAATAGGAAAAGAACAGCCTGGCCAAAAAATGTAGGCAAGAATGTGGTGTGAGTGCAGTTTTGGGGTAAATTGCTTTTTCTGCATTGTCTTTGAAAGTGCCATTATTGAATTCATATTGTTTGATAAAAATACTAACATGTTCTAATTGAGAGATTCCCCAGACCTGAGCCCGGAGGCTGGGAATGCCTCTTCTCTCCCAGATCCGAGCTCAAGCCTGAAATTAAGCTCTTAATGCCTTATTAACAGCAGAGAGTTCTGAGTGAGATGCTCTGTTCTTTAAATGATATATTAAATTAACTTGCCTTATGTATTTTCCGATGGAAGTTAAATATTTCCACACGGCTCTGGCCAGCACAAGACAATGAAGGGGGATTAACTGAACATCCCTGCCCTGCTCTACTTCCACGGAAATCTTCCATTGAAATCCAGAGAATTACTTACTGATGGGTGCTCTTGCTTGGTAGGAGCCCTGCTGACCACGAGCACCCCTGTGTCTGTTGTGTTGCCTGTGCTGCTCTGGGGATTTCACCTGGGACCACAGCAGCAGCCAGACCCCCCTCCCTGCTCCCCTTCCAGCTGCATGCAGGCAACAACAGAGGAAGTTTGTGAGCTTTGTTTTCAAACCAAACCTGTCAGGATAACGTGATTAAATGTTGCTGTTTTATCCCAAAATTATTCATCCCGTAATCCTCAAGTTTCACCAACAGTTTGGCTGGTACCTTATTTCCATAATAGCAGATAAACAACCATGTAGTGCAAGGCTATAATTTCACTGATTGTTCCTGGCAACCTGTATATGATGACAGCTCCTACAACTCCAGTGCTTTGTCACTTGCAGCTGACGATGCCACACTCTGTCTGACACAGGCTCACATTTTACAGACAATCCACTCACATCTCACATCTCCAAAATGAACATACAAGGATCACCTGCAGGAGGTCAATAAAGTGCCTTAGCAAACAGTTTGGGCATCAAAGAGTGCTCAGTGCCCCTGAGCAGAGCAGGGGTTTTGTCTCCAGACTCCAGTAATCCCTCAGCTGCCATCCCACCTTGGCACCCAGCTGGGACAGGGGCATCTGCCTGGGGACTTCCAGCAATGTTGGAGCATGGAAGAGAAAAAGATTCCCTCCAAAAGGGAGCCTGACCTGCAGCTGGGAAACCTCTGCTGCCATGCCTGTCCTGAGCTGCCTCCAAGGGCTCTGCCTCCCTGGGGGACAACCAGACCCACAGGTGAACGGGACAGTGTGGGCTTTGCTGTTTGGGAGTGTGCCCAGACCCACCATGACCATATGGGTGTGGAAAACGGAGCCTTTTTGTCTCTATGATAGACAAATGATCAGCGTCCTCCTTTGTAAAGGATGCAGCTGTAAGAAATTAGGAAATAACTTCTGGATAAATAGATTTATTGGTGCAATTTGGTTTTACATGGCTAGATGGTGTGTTTATGAAATATTTATAGAGTTTGCTTTTGCAGTGATAGAACAAGAACCCGTTAAACAATGTGTGGGTCTTCATTAGTGCGATTTCACAGGCAGGTTTGTTTTCTGTCTCATCGTGTCCCTTCATTAAGTTGGCACTCATGATAAATTGGCCAAGATCATTAATTAATAATTACCTCTTCTGTATAAAATCAGATACCTCAAGTTAGCACTGCTGGTTATGAATTTAAGATTATGTATGAACCTGCATGCGTTTCTCTGCTCCATATTTAAGTCGTTCCGCTATTCATCCAAGCCCCCATCAGAACAGATAATAAACCACTTCATGAACAGATGTGCCACTTATTCATCTAGTTCTATAATGATAATGAAGAAAATTTAATCTGTAGTGTCTATGGAAGATGATCTAAAAGACAGATTGGTATGAATAATAACGACACTAGACAAGAATTTAAAAACTGATGTGAAAAGCCAATCATTAACTGCTCTACAATGCTGCCTTTGATGTAGTCCAATAGTGTATAAACCCTAGCAGCTCTTGGGTGCTGGACTCCATGAGCAGCTCCTGTTTCTGCAGATGTAAATGCTCTAAATTGCTTTTACTTTAAAGAAGTATAAAAGAGAGTTTCTCTTACAGCTGGAAGCAACATCTGACATTGCAGAATGCTGAAAACACATTGAAGAGAGGTTGGAGATTTCAGATACATTCAAGGTGAGCAGGATAATATGCACAGTTGAATGTTTATCCAAAAAATAAGAAAATGCAGAGACAAGTGGAAATTTGTGAGGCCAGCTTGCTCTGAAGAGCCATTTACCTCCTGTTAGCTGGACATACATTTGTCTTGTTCCTCATATACGCTGTGATTGATTCCTGTCAATAGAAAAAAGTCAGGAATGCAGTAGATGCAGGAGACACTTCCTGCAGAAGAGTATTTGCAAAGCCTTTAATGAAGCTGCTTAGCTACATGGGTTCTGTTAAATAATCAAAAAGGTCATTTAAAATCCCCAAAGTATCTTTGAAGAAAAAAAAGCCATTTGATTCAGTGGTGGCAAAATGTCCTAGATTGACAACTGTCATCTGTTTATTCCCAAAGCAAGAAGATCACAAATTGTGCAGCACAAGCTCTCCAAGTGATAGACAAAAAGAGAAAAAAAAGTGACTGTCCTGGCATAGGGCATCATCATGGTGTCCATGGAGTGGCACTAACTCAGAAGTTTACTCACACTGAACACACACAGTTCCTCATGAGCACATCACCCAGAGCAGTGGGAAAAGCCACCCTTTGCTTCAGTGGAAGACAAATGAGACCTCAGGCAGAGACAGGCTGGGGGACAGGCTCTCACAGCCATAGATACAAGGTCATTAGCCAAGCTGCAGAGGAAAAAAGAGCCCTGGAGTGGGGCTTTTCTCCTTCAGCTGTGGAGAAGTTAACAAAACTGTGACAACGCCAATGTGGAAAAAACCTCAAGCACGTAGATACGCTCGAGATCCTTTGACTATGAAGGAACTACTGCAGACCAGAGCACTTGCCCTAAGGAGGACCATGGCTGTCAGGAGAGGGAATCTGCTGCATCAGCCCCTGCCTGTCCCCACTGCGAGGAGCATCAGGGTGTCCCCCACATCACTGCATCCCCCATCTCTCCCCCAGCCCACAGAAACAACCGGTCCTGAACAAACTTTATGGCCCATCCTGTTCAAGTCTCCCCAGAGTCCTGGCAGCCACTGTGGTGGTTGGAGAAGGCCTTTCCAGCTGCCTCACACTGTTGGGCTGGAGGAGAAGGATGAGCTGGGCTGGGCTCCCCCTGGCACGTGCTGGCTGGTGCTCCCTCCTGCTCTGCCCCACTGGGACCTGCTCATGGCCATGACCTTGCCTCTCAGTGAGAACCAGACTTGGAGCAGAATGTCATGAGCTCAGGAAAGCCGAGAAGGAGCATGTTGTGAGCGGGTGTTCATGTCTGGACAAGCTGCTGCTGTGCATTGCCTGTTCTGCAGGCAGGACCCTGTCCTTCCCAGGGGCTCTGCTGGCTCCGTGCCTCACTGCTGTGCCCCCACGTGTCCTTCACTGACTGAGACAACGTTATTCCCTCTAGAAAATGACCCTGAGCGGAGACAACTCCATAACAGTAAATCTTTTTTTTTAACAGTTTGTCAACAAAGAAGTACTGTTTTTAGCACCAAAAATATTGCCAGTCTCTTCCAGCATCTGTCACAACAGCAGAGCCCATACTGCCACAGATTCTGGGTTAAGGAGACAGGAAATAAAGAAGCTCGGGAGGGCAATGTGGAAACTGGGTTCCTCTTTTATGTCAGATCCTTGAATCTGAACCAACAGGAGCACACGAGGGGGAGGATCCATCCCAGTACACGTGGGTCTGAGTTCCCTATGGGGCTGGGCTCCATGGCCATAGTAACATGGTCTGCTAAGGCAGAGCTGCTTCACTCTTTGTTGCTTCCTGACCAGATCTAGGGTCAAGTCCTGGTTTGTGAGCTCTCCTTCAGTTTTTCTACTGATTTTGATGAAACTAGAGTTTGCTTTAATTCACTGAGCTCTTACTTTGGCAGATACATTTCAGATTCGGGGTGTCCCCCTTGCTTTAGCTTTTAGTAAACCAGAGGACATGCAGTCGTCAGAGGTGACAGTGGGGGCTTGGGAGGGCTTTAAGCCCCAGAGAGAGACAAGTAGGGGAGCCATTACCTGGGACCACTTGATGTTTCTTGTCCTTGACCCAAGGGAAGCAGCTGCCCCCAACCAGCAACATCCAACGCAATTTTGCTGGAGACGTGAAGAGCCAGCAGCATTTTTTAGTGTCCTCAGCGTTCACCATCGGATCTAAAACACCAAAATGAAATGAAAATAAAAATGAATCAGAATTAGTTATATATGCATTCATATTAATTATATATCTTCTCTAACATCCAGTCTTTCATGGAGTAGATTTTAGCACTTTTTGCTACTTCTCAAGGACTAGTATGAACCAGTCAAAAGGGTAAGTTTTTAATCTTTCAGTGACAGAGCAGACATTTTAATAGTGAGATTCTTTTATTCTTAGAATACCTTCAATAGAGGATATACATCTTCCCAAGGACGAATAATCACTCGAGCAGCCTACGGCAATCTGTCAGTGAGAATGACCCTGAGACTAGTTAAAGTTCATAAGGTGCAACATGAGTCACCATTAGAAAATAACAGACCTATTTCTCTCAATGACACAAGGTGAAAATTCAATAGCAAATTGGGATGAAATATTGTGACCCAAGCTAAATCAGAGGTGAACGGATGAAGGACTACAGTTCTTGCTCATTTGGGAAGCAAATGTGAGACTGTATTTTGAGTGCTTGAGAAGAAATTTGGTGTCTTCGGGAACACAGATATAAAGAAAGAACATCCAAATGGTTTTCATTTATTACCAGAGTCATGGAACTTGAAAAAGTAATAAATAATCCCAGAAAGCTTTTTAAGGACTCCACTTGCAAAGAGTTTGTGGTTCAAGAGCAAACGTTCCAGCGGTCCAGCAGCCATCAGCCAGTACAACAGCACGTGACACCAAGACTGTGCAATGTCTGTTCACCTGCCCAGCACCAGCACTGACTCATGATGTTCCTCAAGCAGCTGGGCAGGGTCTTGCCCAGTGTTCCAGCAGCAGCAGGGTGGGCAGTGGAGCCATGGGGAGCCAGGTGTGGGTCCCTGTCCCTGGCGGGCAGAGAGCGGGCGGGCTGCTTGGCTCCTGGTGAGGCAGCAACAGAGCAAACAAACACAGCCACGGGTCACAGATGCACTCTGATGGATTACACACAATCTGAAATATTATAGGAGAATATATTTCATCTAGACGGGAAACTTTAAGCAGGGCACAACAGACATTTTTCTTACAATATTAACAATTTACCACCTGAACTTTATCTTCTCCTTGGATAATAACCACTAGGCACTGGGTAAAGGAACAATTGATTTAAGATCTCAATCAAAAGAAAGCATTCCTCTTATCTGTGTAGCCAAGCAATGAAGCAGCAGTCATCTGGGGTTATTGTACATTTCTCAGTCCATTAAAAGCATAGACTCAAGATCTATATATGGAATGCAAGACATTTGCGGAAATGACTCTTGCAAAAATCTTTAGTGGTTAAGAGCTTGCAATCTATGCCTTTCCCTCGGTTTCCACAACGTTCACTAAAAAGGACAAGAGAAAAAAGGATAATTTTTATACTTGCTGTACTCAAAGTTTCTTTCCTCCTCCCTCATGCTTTTGCTTGATGATTTAGTTCCTGCTCTGGTAAGGAGCGATGTGGTGCACGAGCTGCTCTTCCCTCTGTCCCTCTGCAGTCAGTCGGGAAGTCCTCACCCACTCAGGTGCAAATGCAGGGAACATATTCTATAGGTTTGGAAATAAAACCACAGCACCTTAGTAGCAGTTTGAGTTGTCTTATTTTGAATTCTGAAATATTTGCCACTGTGAATTTATCAGTGACCTATTCCTGACAAAGCACAGTGGCCCAATGTGCTGGGCAAATCAAACTGGAGGAGTATTTGACATGGCTCTTTTCAATCCTACTCATCTGCTGAAGATGGAGGAGGAATTAATCACAACATTACAAATGAGAAAAAACATGTCTGGCTTATATTGCATGCCCAACACTGAGTGTGAATGCTGTTTGAAATGCACAGACTAATGATGAATGACTGATTTCAAACAAGACCAATTTGATTATGATTTTTCCCCACATTTTGCCATTTCTTGTATATCCTGAGATGTCAAATCCAAACTCTTCTGAGTTTAAAATCACAGTATGTTCATTGACAGAATGAAGTATCCAAATATTTTTTTCTTCCTAAACTTATTTCTAGCAATTATTTTAAGACATAGCTTACAATCCATGTACCCTCAACTGATCTCACCTAGGATTTCCAAAGCAAGACCCTTGCTCGCCAAGGTTTGCTCTACTGTCAGTGCATGATGTAGTCATCAATCACATATGCATTATTACTGATATAAGCTATAAGAGCAAACATTGATTCCAGCTGGTTCAGCATGGCAATACATATGCCATATTAAATACAGTAAGTCCTGCTAAGGCATTACCTACCTCCTTCAAAAGCCATCTCAAGTGGAAAAACACCTGTGCTTAGTAGACAAATGCATTGTGTACCAATAAATTCAGTGAACGCTAAGGATTTCTCTAAATAACATAAGAATGATGTAAACCCAGAAATAACCATTAGAAGAAAGATCAGGGTGTGCTTCAGTCCACACAGAGCTCACCAGCAAGATGCCCTGTGCTGGACTGCGGAGCCGGAGCTGCAGTGCTGAGATGGATGAACCTCTTCAGCTCTCCAGCTGGAGGAGAAACGATGGTGATGGGCATGGACAGCACCAACACCCACCAGCTGCTCAGGCCTTGGCATGTGCCTCTCCCACCCAAACCACACCGAGCTTCTGGCAGGTCTCCCGCTCAGTGTAGCACGAGGTGGCTGAGGAATGGGGTGCAAGTCGTGTTTATTTTTAGGTGATTGTTCTGCCAAGGTAATTGTGTCAGGCTGAACGCACGGCGCACGGGTTACGTTTCTATTCCAGTTACCATGGTTGCTAATACTGAAAAAGCTGCCTGAGAAAGGAAGAGAATTGTTCTCCCCATGCTGGGAAACGTCTCCCTGGCTCATTCCTGCCCACACCGTGCAGCGATGCTGCTGGTCTCTGCTTCAGATGTGGAAGCTTGAGGAGATCTGCCCAGACGGGTCTGGACATTGGAGCACTGTTCCTGTGGTTTATCACCACACTGGCAGAACAAATGTCCTCACCTACACTCTGGTTTTATGAAATCTTTCCTACTATTGCTGCCGGTGGGTATGTGTGAAAGAGAACAGTGCACTTGCATCCCAGAGACTGCTCTGGTGTAGTTGACCTGCACCAGTAGCAGCGTGCAGCACCAGGGGGACAACAGCAAGGCAAAAGCCTGGAAGAGCAAACCAAGCGCAGCCTCAATCCATGCTGCTGTCAGCACAATGCTCTTCTGTGATAAGCAAATAACTCTCAAAGATAAAATAAAATAAAATAAAATAAAATAAAATAAAATAAAATAAAATGGTGGGCAAAACCCAGGTATTTCCAGATACAATGGATCTGAGCATCATCAAGTGAGCTGTTTAACAGCCTGAGCCTTTGCTTTAGTCCTGGAGCCCAGCAGCAGCATCTCCCTTCCCACAGAGGTTTGGCCGTGCCTAGAGCCAAGCAGGATGCACGGGGCCATGGGGGAGGACAGGCCACCAACAGCCCCTTGGCTGTGCCAGGGCCCCTCATCATTGTCCACAGGGTCTCATCTCCCCAGGGCCACGCTTTGCATACAGGATAGACCTGACCCACCTTGCTCCCAGCAGGCACCACCGACAGCACGTATGAAATCCTCCTAACTGCTGATCCTCTTCTGTATTCTCCGTGGTTCAGAGCAATAAAAAAATATTGACTCAATATGGATTTGAAAAGTCTTTTGACTTCAGGTCTGCTGCAAATTCTCCAGCAGGTTGATTTCCCTCTGGCTCTCTACCTCCCTACATCCATGTGATGATTCCCTATGTACAAAGAACTAAAATTGTCACACCAAAAAATACCTGAACTCTGGAGTTTAAACTCACAATGAATTATGCATTATCAATCAGGCAAAACAATTAGCTAAATCATTACATCTCTAGAGTGGTTTCAGAATCAAAGGGACCATGGTTCAAATTACCTTTATTTAGGAGACTCAAAATAGGGTTTAGTGCCAGTTTAGCTAAATTCATGCCTTTATTCACTTGCATTCACTTCTCTGAGCATTTCAAATCATCAAATGGTTTGGGCTGGAAAAGACCGCAAAGCTCATCCAGTGCCACCCCCTGCCATGGCCAGGGACACACTGAAAAGAGCTGGTGAGCACTTACAGACTGCAGAGCCGCAGAATACCGAGGTGGAGTGGGCAGGTGTGGTCACCATGGCACTCTGGTGCCAACCCTGGGACCTTCCAGCCCAGTGTGTTTGATTATTACTTCTAAGCTTATTTGAGCAGAGGCTCCTTTCTAGAGAGCAGGGCTCCCTGGGTAGATCTGGGGAGAAATGCGGCACTGGCATCTCTCTCCAGACACAGAGAAGAAAAGCAAGTCCTGACTGATCTGAATTCCAGTGGCAATGGGCATAACGTGAGCAGGAGCAGGGGAGAGCAGAGGGCACCGGAGGGCCAGGTCACAGGGAGTGCTCCATGTGCAGCATTGCTCATGAGCGGATCAAACAGGGCTTTAGCGAGGACTTATAAATATTAATACAGCACCTGTCTCAATTACTGCCAAGCAGCAGGAGCAGTCATGGCCTGTGTGCATGGTGACACAGAACGGGAGCAGCTCCTGACAAGTCTCCCATGTTTACTTTCATGGTTTCTGTAGGATCGCATGGGCTGTTGCTGTAATTGGCACTCTGGGGTGAAAGCAAAGGTGAGCTAATCACGGGCTGAGGAAGGTAACGCTTCATAATTTAATAGATGTGCACCACAACCTCCCAAAGAGAAAGGTTTGGTGGGTACCAGCGCTAAATAAGCAGATCTCAGGGAGGGATGCAGTACATATGTCTGTATTTAGAAATGCCTTTGGCTACTTGAATTGCTCAGAGCTGCCAGCATATTACCTCGCAGTAAGTACCCTCCTACATAGAGGGAAAAGCAGCAGATATTCAATTTTGCGCAGTGTCAATATAGGATTACCGAGGCCTTGGCAGCCCAGGAGACTGCTCTGGTGCTGGTCAGAGGCTGCACGCGGGGGCTGCCTGGGTTATTCACAAATGCTGCTCTTCTGCAATAGAGAAATTACATTTCTGGGTAAAGGGCAATCCAGTCAGTTCTACCCACAGGAAAATCTAAAATGCTCGAAATCGAGCTACTCTGTTTCACCTGATCCTGGACCATTCCTTCACCCTGGGTGTCCAAAGCAAATTCTGCCCCAGCCCGTGAGTCCAGCCAGGACTGGCTGAGTCCCACAGAGCCACTCCATCCCCGTGCTCCCCCATCGGGCACCACCCGGTTCCTCTGAGCCAGCCCCGCACTGGAGTTCAGGTGCCAATAAACAGTGATGAGCTCAGGAGTTTAAAATACAAGGGGGAGAAATATAGAATAGCCAGAAAACATGTACAGTGAAATAAGCTCAAAGTGCTTTTATAACTGTTCCTCACGTCATGAGATACTGCGGCGTTGCAGTGATAAACACGTCCAACCATAAAAATACCATGTATTTGCTTTTTAGGTCACCTCCCAGGATTTCAGTGCAGAAAACTTTTATATCATCTCATTGCAAACCCAGACTTGCGGGACCTGTTTGACCATGGAGATGCTGGAGCTCTGCAATGAGGCACCCAAGTGAGCATTCCAGAACAGCCCAGCTCAGGGAGGAGGGAAGATGCTGCAGGGAGAAGGTCTCTGGATGATGACCTGACATTAGCTGATACTCTCCATGACCCCTGCTTATTCTCCCTCCCCCTTCTCTAGCCCTCTTTTCCAGTCAGGTTGGGCACAGCCCAGTGACCCAGGTGTCAGTGCTCCGGTCTGGCACACGGGGATCTGGGAGCCAGGATCCAGATGTTCTCACTCTCGCCTTCCCCGTTTTGGTTCTGCCTTTCTGTTTCAGCCAGATGGACCTCAGCTATTCCCTGAAGCTGTGTGCAGTTTCTGATGTGTTTTCCATGAGCAAAAGGGGAAATTCTTTCTTTTCTTCCCTCAGCAATTTTCTACAGTAAATAAGAGAAGGAAATGGAAAACCTCATAGGAAGTCCCAGGCTGCTGAGGGTTTCTAAATGGGCTCAGGGCTGAGGCACAAGGCAGATTAATGACAGAACAGCCATGCTGAGCCAGGGCAGACAATAGCACTTCAGGGCTAGCGTAAGGAGGAAGGATAAATTGAGTGAAGGGACGAGGAGCAAGGGAAGCCTGAGCATGAACCAGTGGGTACAGGAGAGTCAGGATGGGAGAGCACTGAGACTGTTCAACAAACCTGAGTGTGGCTGCGGAGGAGATTTCCTCTGTGTGAACACTGATCCCATTCTAATGTGCTCACAAGAAATCACAGGTGATTAGTTGGGTCATTTCCAGATCCCCTTCCTAAGTGAGGCACTTACAGGCAAATGTGTTTCTAGTGCTGCCTGACCTACAAACACTGGTTGTCAGCCACCCCAGAGCAGCTCCGAGGTGAAGAAGGATGGAGTGACAAGCAGTGTGTGTCAGAGACAGGCAGAGCAGGGAACAGCCCCCGTGTCCCCCTGACATAGATCCCATCCCTCAAGTTAACACTTCAAAAATGTGGAAAGGTACCCCTCATTTAGCAAAAATAAATCACCAAAGTCAAATAACAGGTTGCTGTCGACTGAAAGCAGCACTTGCCAAGTGTAATGATGCCTTTTCATGCAGTATTAGTGCTGCAGAATGGTTAATCTCTCCTCAATGGTCCTCTACCCTAAAAATACAGAAGATATATTGCAGTGCTTCCTCCATCAAGAAACCTGCATGTAATCCTAGAGCCATCAGAACTGACTCAAACCCCCTTGTCATTTCTCCCCTCTTCCTCGCCTACAAGTGCTGCCAAACAGAGCCAGAAAAAGGAAAGGAGGATCAGCAAAGCTGCTCTGCCCCGGGTGCACCCTCGGCCCTGCTGCTCACCAAACAGCTGGCTGCTTCCTAAGGCTTCATGTACTCCTGATCACCAACTCCATACTTCCTAGCAGATCTTCAGCCCCAAATATTTCGTTTCCTTGGGGTTGGAAGCCAGCTTTCAGGGCACCCAAGAGCTGTTTTCCACAGCTCCGTTCCTACATAATTGTATTGCTCATGCCTAAGCCAAGGAGGGGGTTCCTCCCATGGACAACCGAGCAGGGAAGCAGATGTTTCCTGCCAGGCACAGAAAGGAGCCACCAGGGGGATTTCATGTGGTGCTGGAAAATTCGGGGTGTGCTCAGATAGCTGCTGAATTGGGTGGTCTGGGAGTACAACGTTGAGCTGCCTTCTCAGGGAGGTTTGTCGATTCCTGGAGCCTGTCGGGGAAGGATCAACTTCTCAGAGACAAATACCCAGGGATCGGAACCAAAAAGGTGTGGTTTCGACTTGTGTGCCGTTCTGAAAACCTTCCCATCAATCTGTGACTTCATTTCAGTGCCTCAGCATCACTAACTTGAAACTGCCATTGATTTACTGCTCAATTTCTGAGCGGTTTCAAAAGCTTTTCCCCAGCATAAATGCCACTTATTTGAAGTAGAAATTGAATCTGATGGGAAAACTACTTTTAATTTGCAAAAACAGAGAAGGTTTAAAGGGGCAGAGGAAAAACAACCTCCTCAAATCTCTGATTAACAATTTTGACATAGCAATGGTACAATAGCAGTTCCTGTGCTGATTTAAAGAAAAGAACCCAACCACAACCCCTTTGCAAGCCCTGCATCACTGAGACGTGGCGAAAGGCGCTCCCAGAGCCCTCCCAGAGCAGAGTGTGTGCTCCAGCTCAGGAGCTCCACAGGGCAGGTGCTGCTACAGGAGGTCACAGCTGCCCTGGGGCACCGTTTGGTACCACAGCTTTGCTGTGCATGGTCTGACATGAACTGGCTCTGGCCCTGGAGGTTGTTACACATGGTGATTTTAAAACGCTTTACAGGTATGAACAAAGCAAACCTTACCACCATCTCCCCTTTCTGCTCCCCTGTGTGACCTGAGGCAGCTGAGTACTCACCTGCCAAACACAACAGGGAGAGGGAAAGGCTCCGTGTCCTGCTCCAGGATGTCCCCAGTGAGATGGAACAGGTTGCAGATCTCCAGCTCCGCGACCTCAAGTCAAACCATCAACCCAAACCAGTGCTCTGCATCTTCCCCAGCAGCTCCAAACCAGGTTGCCCCCTCCTGCCATCTGCTGCCACTCCTGCAATGCCTGTGCTGGCATGTTCTGTGAGGGCGGAGAAGGCTTTCAGAACAAATCCCACCGTTGCCACGTGAAGCAGCACTGTTAGATAACATCATCACGGACCAGCTCTGAGAACTAGCGTGGTTCTCCTCTGAGGCGTGCAGAGACACTTTACTGTGCCATTTCCCACTAAACACACAGTGTTTCTCTGTGCTGAATTTATTTGCCATTTACCCATGTCTGTACATTTTCATTCTTTGCTGTTGCATTATGTTTGGAACAAGTTTTCGTTTGTATATTGTAGAGAAACCTTCCAGTCATCAGGCAAGTGCTGCTGCTTGTTGCCTCCTCCAGTAACTCAAAGCAGAGGCTGTAATCTTCACGTGCAAAGGAAAACGATGGTTTTGAAGATTTGTTCTGTGCAGAATAATTCAAAGTACATCACTTTTCTTCCACTGTGAGATCCCTGATCATTGGTTTCTTCTTTCTATTAATAAGCTGCTACCAGTAACACTAAAATTTAGATTCCTGGCTGTGTTACCAACATAGCAGGGAAATGCCATGGGCTGCTTTTCCCAGGGGGTCCCTGTGTCTGCTGCTCCCCGAGGAGCCAGGTGCTGCCATCTCAGCCCTCTGCCTGGGCTGGTCCTGCCACTCCCCTGGGCACAGGCACTGTGCTGGTGTCTGACAGAGGATGGAGGTGCCATGTGCAGGCAGGGATGCAGGGGAGCAGCTCTGTCTCTGCTCTGTGCCATGTTGTGCTGGCTCACTGCTCCAGAGCTGCACTGGTGTGGGTATCGTGAGCGTCCATAGTGCAAGAGAGGACTAATTACGGATAACAGACTGTGGACTGTGCTGTTCTTTTATCACAGGTTTTTGATTAACATTAGCAATTGCCTTTGAACATTTCCTGTGTCAAATCATCCTTTTAGTTACCAAAGCCTGCATCTCAGTATTCACAACTGGTTGTTCTTGTTGAAGAAGAACAGAAAGGAAAGGAAAGGATAAAAAATAAACTTTCGCCCTCCTCCAACTCCTGCCCAGCACTCCTGGCACCATTCACATCTTGTCTGGCTGTCCCTTGTAGGCCAAGCTCAGTGCAGGGCTCTGACCTTCCCAACACACGACTGAATGTTAAAGCAAGAGACACTCTAAGTCAAACCAACAACGTACAAACCCAGTGTAGTGTGGGAGACCTGTGCCTGCTTGTCGGGGGCGGGGGGGGCAGCGAGGGGATGGACAGGTTAGAAGGAGGGGCTGTACCAGACAGTGCAATCCCACAGCAAGGACGTGGCTTCTGGGAGACCTCGAACAAGGTCTGAACACCGACAGTGGCTGCCCCATCATGGACCCACGGCTGCAGGACCCCCGCCGTGCCCCACACCCTGCTGTGGGAGCAGCCCTCTGCCAGCCCTCACTGCTCCACAGGGCTGGAAGTAGGTTACATTAGACCTGGTGGACCAGATTTTGGTCACCTTACAAACAACCACCACCTCCCCTTTTCCCTCACAGCCCTCCCACACACACATCTGTCATGCTTAAACTGGAAAATTAAATCACTTTTCCACTCAGCTGGCAGGAGTCAGCCGATAGCTCATGAGAACAACAGTGTTTGAAAATAAATTCACCACTGCAGCGAGGCTGGACGAGGAGGTGGGGAGGGCTGAAGGGTCCTGCAGCATCACCGTGGGCATAGCTGGGTCTGTCCCCGCCCTGGGGCACAGGGGCCAGCCCAAAAGGAGATAAATAACCAAGT
Organism: Aegotheles bennettii; assembly: GCA_013398125.1. Taxonomy (NCBI): domain Eukaryota; kingdom Metazoa; phylum Chordata; class Aves; order Caprimulgiformes; family Aegothelidae; genus Aegotheles; species Aegotheles bennettii. Next base: position 448,066 of record VZRW01012467.1, read on the forward strand.
CAGGGAGGAGCAGAGCAGTGTCACAAGGACCAGCTCAGGGCAAGCAGCAGCACCATGGCTTGGGCTGGGCAGAACACCATGACCTGCCCAGCTGGGTGCGGGGATGCTCCCTCAGCACATGGGAGGCTGCTTGGAGCTGGAGGAGACAGGCAGGTCCTCCCCCTTTGTGTCATTCTCAGTTTCCTCACTCAAAAAAACAAACCAAACCAAACAAACAAAAAACCAAAACCCAAACAGCTTAAGCTTACCGCTTTGTAGTGCATTTTGTGGCAATAAATTAAAGGTCTTGCAGGAAACTACAAATATTAATTATTCTCAACATTTGATTGATGCTTCCTCTGTCATTCAGAAATACAAAGGTGCAGTGCTCACTTATAAATGCCTCGACTTTATCTGCAACCCACACAGCCAAGTGTCACCCGAGGTGCATGGACTGTCTGTCTCGTTTGAAATGAGATGTCTCCTGACACGTGTGAGATGAGACTTTTATCTTTCTGGAGATGCACCTAAATTCAAGCTCACATGTCACTGCTCGGTTGAACAGGCATTTAGGTGCCTTTCCAGAAAGATAACACTCTCTTCCCGAAATTAAAGTTATTCTATCTTATTTAATTAAGTAATTTCGCTGACCTCCTCTCTGCATTGTATTTCCACTTACCTTGTGCTTCATTAAACTTGCATGAAGCTCTCCAGCCATCAGGGCCTTGCACTCAGGTTGCCAGGAACTAATCTGACAACAGATTGGAAATCACCATGTAAAATAATAAGCAGCTTTTACTGGAGTTATGAAAATACCCGTGTCATGTGAGCTATGTGCAATTAGAAGGGAAGCAGCTGAGGTCCTCGCAGGGAGAGAGAGGAGAGGACAGACAGACAGAGATAAATCTACTCCGGAGAGAAATGGGCTGGTGACAGCTCTGGGTGGAAAGGGAAGAAATGGAGTGAGCACAGAAGTGGGCGAGCAGAGCTGTGGCACGACCGCAGCCGGTTTTACTACTGCACTTCTTTTTTAGTCTCTATACTGAATTGCAATCTAGACAGCATAAAACATTTATAGAGGCACTGTGCTCGTCTACGCCGCCGTGATAAAACACGGCCTTCTGCAAGTGTCCCTGCACAGATCTGACTCCACTTGTTACCATCCAGCTGAAACAGTTCCCCAAATCAAACCAGAGGTGAGACTGGCCAGAGCCCCCCCAGCCCCTGGCACTCCCGTGGGTGAAACGAGGACACTGAAAACTCAAAGAGCTTATTCCAGTAACATGGTCAATTGTGTCTGGCCAATGGCCTTCTGCAGATTGGCCTCTACCAGTCCTGACCTGTGGGTTCAGCTGCAGGCGCTCCCTCAGGGATGGGGTGAATGGTGGGTGGTGTGGGGCAGCAAGCTCACGGGACCCACTTCTGCAAAAGGAATTGAATAATTAGGCAATAGCAGCTCAGTAAGCAGCAAGCAGTGTGACAAAGCTTTGGCTTTGATAAGTCTCTCATCTCCAATTTTTTGGAAATAATGCTTTCTGATTTGAAGTGACTTTACATCTTAGAAATTGTTGCTCACTTCTGGTATGAAGAAGTTGCAAGGAGAAACCCAGACAAAATCACAGTGTGATAACGTGTCAAGGCGATGCTCCGACCGAGAGCTCCAATCACACTGCTGAATACTGGCTCAGGAAATTATTTAGAATTTAAATTTTTCAACCCAACTGAGTAAGAAAAAAGTTGACATCTCAAAAACGTCCTGCCCATCTCTCCCACCCACTCCCAGAGCGGCTTCCAGGAACCTCTGTGGGTTTATTTTTAGCTACCCATTTTCACATCAGATCCAAGCCCAAAGCCTTCAGGCTCCTCTCGTTATAACAAAACACATTTAGTATTCAGTGCTGAACGGAGGGCACAGAACAGCAGGCATTTAAACAGATCTCACTGCAAAGCTTTCAAGCAGAAGGTGGCTTGCCCCGAGTCAGCCTGGTTGCATTTTCAGAAGTTTAAAGCAGGTATCGCTCCCTCAGAGCTGTGGAAATGGCTTCAGAACTAGGGTACAGCTATTCTGGGGGAAGCCTGGGGCACGTGAGGTCCCAGGAAAACCCCAGACCCAGGAGCTGTAAAGTGCCTGGGATGTTGTTCTTCACATTAGTATGAGAAGGCTCATTTTAACACATAGATATGAACAGTAAAAACAGAGAAGCCTTTTTTACAGTCTTCCCTTAAAGCATTTAAAAAAATCAAACAAGCACAGGGGCAAATACTCCCAGCAAAACACAACAGAGGATCAGCCACCAGGACAAGGGCAAATCAGCCCAAAATTATCGTCAATAACAGAAAAGCAAGCACGCAGAGCAGAGGCAGTGTCAGGAAGGCAGGAGGACAAAGGAGTCCAACCCTGCTGCTGCTGAAGCAGGGGATCAAACCCACACTGAGTGCCCCATGAGCAGGGCTGTGCCCTCAGAGAAGGGTCTCACATTGCCTGCACAGCCAGAAAGCCTTCCCTGGTCCTCAGGTACCCAGGAAGGCTTGAAGGATAAAAACTAAATTCAGAAAAATATACAAATGTTGATGTGTGGCTGGGGGGCTGCCCCATACGTGATGCAATAGCTTACATACACCAGGCAGTACTTGGTTAGAGATTTGATCTTTTCCTTTGATCTACATATAGCGAGGGGCAACCTCAGAGGACCTCTTACTGCATCAGCTACCTTGGGTTGTTTATTCCAAACATGTAACACTCAGTGGCATTTCATTCATTTAACATTAATCGTGGCACACAATGTACTTTGTGTGGCACCACAGCGACTTCAGATTCATAATACTCCAAAGCTCTTGCAAATTAGTAACATTCAAGCTCTGTTATTCACGGAGCTATCAGCAAACTTCAGAGCACTTGAGAGACCAATCAGGACACAGAGATTTTGGGGAAGGGAACCAGTGTCTAACACTATACCTAAAAAGAGTGCTTTTTGCAAAGGAATGGTCCCCCAAAAGTGCAGCCATCAGCTCCTTGGGGGATGTCCATCTTTGATACAGCAGCTGAGCATTTTGTGAGCTGCTGCCATCAGCACACAAAGGCTCTCCAAACTGATGAGAAATGCCACACTTGTGAGATGCATTTATCTGCTTTCCTCCTCACCCACCCTTGGACACTGTGTGCCCATAGCACCTCTGGGAGCATTCTTCTAGGGGAGACACAGACTGCTCAAACCCCCTCTGGCTCTGTGGTTTTAGATTTAACTCTATCATAACCTTTTTCTTCTTCTTTGTTTAAAATAAATTTTACTTTAAAAATTTACAAAAATGACCCAAGTGTTTATGCAGGAACTGAGACCCCCCCGTGGACCCCTGCAGTGGTGGATGTGGTATTGCTCGTGCTTAGAGGGGGAAGCACAGCTGTAAAGCTCAGCACCCAAGGCAGAAAGCGTTGCAGTGTTGCTGGCAGCCACTGCAGCCATGGATGCCACCACACTGCAAAGCCACGCACCAGCGTGGCAGAGGACTGGTTTGGTGCACACAGAACCACAGAACGGGGCAGCTCATGGCACAGTGGAGCCACCACAATCCAGCACATTATTCAGAGCCAGTGATGGCTTCCTGCTTAATCTATGTGAAAATTGGATTTATGGGATAGGAGTAAGAGTCATCTGAACATGGCTCATAAAACTGGAAGAATCATATTTTTTTCTTCAGCAAGCAACTTTTAACAGCTCCACTGGGCGCTTATTTGCAGTCACAAGGCAAAAATTTTCTCTCTGCTGTTTACGACCCTTTTACTCATTTCTGTGACAGAGGGGGGTGGCTTGGAGTGTGGTGCCAGTGATGCTCTAGTTACTGGGTGTTATTTGCTCCAGGGACTCCTTTGATATGTAGTCCTCTGCTGTACTAATGTTCCCATTAGTCTTGATTGCCTCTGCAGGGGGTGGTGAAGACTTCTGTAACAAAGTGCCCGGGAAAATCCTTCTTGAGCCTTTGATATTTTCTTTCAAATATTTTCCTCATCTTTCACAAGATATCAGTTTGACTTTGAAGTTAATTCCAGTTCTGTTGTTGTCATCACTTGATGTTTCTACCTGGTAGCTGAATGTCTCTTATGGAGAGCAAGGAGCACCCAACAGCCGTGATTTCTGTGGTGCTCATGTGGTCCCGATCCCTTGAGTAAAGCTTCCAACTGTTGGCAGCACAGTCTGAAACCACAGGGTGCCAAAATGTGGGTGCTGAATGCTCCGAGGCATTGCTTGAAGTTGCTGCAAGGAAATATGAAGAACAAAAATATATATGTGGAAAATTACGTACATAAAACATGCTGGTGAGAAAGGGGTTGGGGACCAGAGCAGTTTAACAGCCATAAAGCACAGTGGAAGGTCAAATATGAATAATTTTTAAAAAATTATACTGGCCTAAAACATTCTGAAGTCCAGGTGTTTGTTTATAACATGAGTGTTGTGTGGTGGGCTTAGGAACTTGACCAGAAATGAATGGAAGTTTCCCAGAGAAATTTCATAAAATTCCTCTTCATAGACAGACTACAATGAATGTCAAAAGTGCTCGAATTTCCTTGGTGATTAGCAATAGAAAGTAGATTTTAACATACCAAATAAGGAAAGAAAATTCAAATGAACTTCTTAAACTCTGAAGATTATTGTGAAAGCCTGGGAGAATTCCAAGATGATTCAGACAAGCTGTACCGAGGCTTCTGCTGCTTTGTCCCCTGGAGGTGAAGAGACCTCCCTGCAACATTGAACCATGCCAGAGAGGAATCACTCCGGCTTGGGATTTGACCTTTTCAGTTCTGTACTGCTCCAGTCCTGAACTATGATTCAGGCACATTTCTGCAATAAGCAATTCAAGGAGCCAGACACCAATTTGCTGTCATTATCCGCAGTTCCTTTGGTTCAAAGCCCACTAACATTACCTCCCATTACAGCTCTTGCCTTGAAAATACAAAGCAAGGGCAAGAGCAGAGCTGAAAAATTCACTGCAAAGGAAAGCACAGCAGCAGGACCATGCAAACACAGGGAAGTGCCCCAAAACAAAACCAAGCAGAAGATCATCCCCATGCTATTGAGCTTCAAGACCACGTGGCTTCACAATCTGGTCTGCAAGAAGCCCCATCCCTCCATCACCACCTCACACATCTTTCCATGCTGGGATCCCACTGGTGTCCCTGGGGGTGACCCAGCACGAGAGAGGACCCATAGAGAAACAAAGGAACGATCAAGCTGTCCTTGGCCCCAAGTTCAGCCTGTGGGAAGGTCCAAGGGGGAGAAAGGGCTTTTCCTGCATGAATCTCCTGTGCTGCTGGTGCTGGAGCTGCTGGTTGGGCGCATTTGCAGGATACGGATAAGAAGGGCATCGAATTTGAATGCTATGCTAATAAGAACATCTGTGTACTTAAATCAGTGCTGAGCAGCTGGTACATTTAAAACAGCCCCCAGCATGTCTAAACACTCTGTAAATACAGAGTTAATATCTCCCGAGATCAATTTATCATTAATAAGTTATAAAACCAGGATTTGATCCACACAGAAATAAAAATAGTGGGAAAAAACACTATTCTTAATTCTTTTTTTTTCTCTCCTAAAATTTAGTAAAGTGTTTCTTGTGTGACCAAATCTATTCAGGGAAAGCAATTATTACAGCTAAGATGTATTAGGCTGCAGTCCAAGCAATAGCTTGAAAGGCATTTCCCCATATATTTTGTTCTAAGTTGGGCATATTAGGACTTGATTGTAATTCATGTAACAACAATTTTCACGATTAAAAATGTGTATTTAAAACTGGCAGTCACTGACATTTTAATAAGGCTTGAACTAAAGAGTTTAGTAAGTATCCATTTCAATTCTGGGGGACTATCATCATCCATCAGCAGATGTCATTCTGGTTAGAAATTGTTGTTAACGGTTAGAGAAAATAAATTCAAATGGAACCCAGGCGTTGTGTGAAGGCTCAGCCCATCACTGCTGGGAGCCAGGCGGGTGCTGGGGGAAGGGGGCAGAGCCCCTCCACCCGGTTGTCCCTGCCTCAGGCTGCCCCTGGGCTCACAGCCTCGGGATCTTGCAAGATGAGCTCTGGAAATGAAAGATAATCCAGGGAGTGGATTATATTTGATTCATGACGGTTTTATTACAGTCCAAAGCTGCAAGGAGGGTCACTGCTTTGCCATCTTGAAACCATGTTGAACATTTCCATGACTTTCCATTGGAAGAGACCATCCGTCTTGCCTCATGCCAGCAGCTCTCCCCTTCCCAGTAGTGGCTTCATAATCAGGTTGCCAACAATAAATGTGCCTGCAAACGGGTAAGCTCAGCCCTGCACACACCAGTGCCAGTCAGCCTCCCTCTGCTCCACGCTTGCCCACAGCTGTAAGAATTCTTGCTGACATTAAAGGCCATACGTAAGGTCTGCATGCTGCTTTGTGAACCTCACAGTGGAAGCGAACAGGATATGGAAAACAACACACAGCTACTGGGTACAGGCACGAGAACAAGTTTTCACCTTGATACCTGCCCTCCCATCCATGCCCTGCCCTCGCAGGTGGGGTTTTTACTGGATCATTGATACGTTCCTATAGCTCAAGCACTCCTCTGCCTGCAGAGTGATAAGACAGTGTTGTCTTTCTTCCCCAGCTTAGAGACACTTCTATTAAATCCCGAGATGTTCTGATCTATTCTCTTTAATGAGCAAGGGGGGGTGTTATTTTTTTGAAACTCCCAATTTAGAATTTTTTTGGAGTATTTAACTGAGCTCTCCATAAGCTTCACTGTAATTCCAGATGTTTTATTTGTTTTTACATTGAAGTAAGAAAAAATAACTCCACTTGAACAGGAAGAACTCCTTTTTTTCTGCTTCTCCCTGGGAGAATAAGCTGATTAGAAGAAACTTTCATCTGTTATCTTTGCTTTCAGCCAGGATTGACAGCAATTTAATTTTTTAAGGTTTCTCAAATTATCTGACAATGTGGGAGGGCTAAAATCTGATCTGCATAAACTTACTTGGATGTTCCCCAGGGCAGTACAGGAAGGTTTTCTGCCTTGCTCAGGATTCTGCTTGTGACTTAGGGAGTAGTTTTCAGGGAGGTCCTCGACTCACCCACCCTGACGATGGAGCATGGCCCATGTGCTGCCCTTCGAGGGGAACAGTGATGCTGATGGGCTCCTGCTCTCTCCTTGTAGCGCTGCAGAGAGGATCTCACACTGAAGGGTTAAAAGCCGTGTTTGGTCTTCCCTGCTCCATGGTTGCTTGGCCAGTGGGCTGCTGGGCCAGCGGGTGGAGGGCAGCGTGGGGAGCATGGTGACAATGCCAGCCCCATGTCTGCCTGGGAAACGGCTCCAAACCAAAAAAATGCATCCTTTGACAACATCATCTGCAAGAGAAGAATAAGAAGGGTCTGATTCAAGTGTTTATGTGTTTAATACATTTTTGTCATTACTACAGGTGGCCATTGGGCGTGCCTGGGAAGGCAGAATGTCTTGGTCTCGTGTCCTGTGGGCTGTGCTCGTGCCTGGTTACGAGGGCCCCCAGCAGGTACAGTATTGCTGACACGGGAATAGCAGGGATTCTTCAAAGAGCTGTGCAAGTGAATGGTGGAAAATCAGCCTTTTTCTAGCAAGCTGTGAATGCGTAAATAAGCATGAGCAGTGTGATTATTTTTTCCAAGCAATATGAACAGGAGATTTTCTTAGCCAGAAGCAAGCAAAATTTCTCGTTGTAATTGGGATGCCATTTACTGAAGAGTTGTTGTACACCAAATTGTATTTAGCATTTGTTCTCTCTCCTGCTCTATCAGCTGAGCAGTGCAGCATTAGAAGTCATCTTGATTTTGTGCATTTCCTTGACCATATTGGTAAATATCTTACTTACCCAATGCTCAAACCTTCATTAAAACAAACAAAACAGACTAAACAAGTCATCAGGTAGGTATTAAACAAATGAGATTAGCTGAAGTGATCAATTAAAACTGAGCATAAAATTAAGAGCTATTTTTCTTCTAGGGATCAAACAGTTTCCTGCTAAGCTGTACGTAACTCCTTCACTTTACACATCATTTCTGCTGGAGATGTAAGGGTTTCTGCAAGGTTAGGAGGTGTCTCACCTTGACAGCAGATGGGAATGAGTCCAAACCCCCCAAACAGTGACCTTGCTCTTATCCCTCCTGTCCACAGGATATTTCTGGAGTGCTTCTTAGTAATGTCTGGCTGAGCTTGTTCCCATGCTTCTGGAGAAGGTGAGGCTGGCAGAGAGCTCCTGGGGACAGGTGCTGGCAGGCTGCTGTACAAGGGTGGAAATGGTTAAACAAAAAAAATCACACCCTGTGCTTCACAACAGCTCCACTCGACTGAAAGATTGACCCAAGTAATAATGAAAACTAACCAAAAAACATTAACTTTTATCATTCTTGTGAGAAATAAAAACAATCCCAGTTTATAAAAGAATATGACTTTTGGTAAAATAAAAAAAGGATGGCTATAACTTCTTGGTGAGATAACCATTATTTTAACTGAGTTTAGTGCAGTTACTCCAAATGCTTTAAACTTGAGAACTTATTTGCACATTGCCCATGAGGAAGTGTTTTTCTGCTGAATTACTGACCGTTTAGTCACTTCTTGCACTTTGAGCAGTCAGTTATGGCTCTGGACACCAATGCCAGCCAACAGCCGTCATCTGCAATTACCAAGACGGTTAAATCTTATGACAAAGAATCTGTAGAGGAAACAAAACCATTACATGTGTAAATAACAGAGTCACTAACCCTCTTTAATTTATCAGTTCCAGGAAAACACAATGCAGGCTGCAAGGCAAGATAATGCTCCCTGCACCAGAGCAGATAGTGTTGGGTGGCAGCTTATTCTTTTCTGAGAGAAACAAGGATGAACAAAAATCCAACACACAAGTTATTTGAAAAATTCTGGTAGAATTGTCCTGATCTGAAAGAAAACAGGGCTTTTCCTGCCCTCCCCAGTGGCATTTTGCATGCTTCTGATTCTTTTCTTCTGAGGAATTTTGTGCTTTGCCAACTGCAACTCATCCTCCTTGCACAGCCACTGTTGTGGCACCTGGTTTACATTTAGATTCTTGGCACCAGGGAAGAATTTCTCCTATTGTCACTTGTCCATGCTGCCTTCTATTGTGATATTGTGCCACCATCCTGCCCTGCCTCCACCCAAGTACCCTCCTTCAGTTCCCTGATAAATTCACTGTGCTTTCAAGGTTCTCCAGATATAACTCAATCGTGTTCCCAGAGGCTGTCAGGAGGGACCAGAAATAAAGAAATCCATCACTTGATGAGACAGGCTCGGACCAGTGCCAGAACTGATACTCCCAGATCCTGGGGAGGGTGGATGCCAATATTTATTAGAAAGGCAAGGTTTTGTCAGATGTTTACAAGCCTGTCTTCCCCAGCCTTGCCCTCAGAAGGCTGATGTGCCCCTCCCGAAGGCATGGGGGGCACTGCTGTACCAAGCTCTAGAAGCACAGCAGAGGATTGCAGGGAGAACCTCCCCTGTGTCCTGGGGCAGCCCTGGCACCGGTGACTGCAGACACTGCCTGTGGGTCCCCTCAGCCCTTTGAAACCTCAAACTTTTTTGCCCTTGATGGATTTCAGGTTTTTTCCCCCTCCCTCCAAGTACATTTTCAGGCTGTTGAACTATGCTCAGTAACCTCCAAATAATGGAGGGCAACAGGTAACAGCCGATGGCCAAAGGCATGTGGGTTCCCTGAGCAGCCCTGATTATAATTCAGAAACATTTCTAAGTGTCTGATTAAGCTATTTAATATTCAAACGTATGGATCAGCCTTCAGAAAGCAGGACCGAAGGTACGACATCGCTCCTCTCCCTTTCACTCCTGTGCCAGCCACTTAATTTACTCACAACAGCACTAAATATAACTTAAAATACTCTATTGTTTATTTAATCTAGAATCTTCAATTCCCAGTTCAATTTTTAATCATCCAAATTACTGAAACTGGCAGATCAGACTCGTCCAGAAATTAATTTTCCATCCAATCTGAATTATATCTTTGAGAGACTATTTTCAGTCTTAATTAAAATCTATACAGCAAAACTACCATTTTCTCACTAAAAGCCACATCAATGTAAATAAAATAAGCAGCAACCCCTACTTTTCCAGCATCACATCAAACAGATTGATTCACAAAGGCAGTTTAAGAATAATTTAATTCCCCCATCAGAACAGGAACATTGGCTGCAGCAGCAGTGCAGAGCGGTGCCCGCTGTGGCCATGGGTTGGCATGGCTTGATGGAGCTCCCCACCACAGGGGACTGTGAAGCACTGGGAGCTGGTGTTAGTTCCCATTTATCTTAGGTGCTCAGTCAGTGCCTTTCATCCTGACCTCCAGATAAAAGCAAATTTAACAAATGGAAGCACACTGCTTTGTTTACAGCTGAGCAGAATAAACTCTGTCATTAACTTTCGGCTCAGAAAAAGCCAGAATAGTGCCATGGGTCAAGAAGAGGTGGCTGAAACAGCTTTGAAGTGTTCCATCCCCTGCCACTTTGGTTTTAGAAAAGAAAACCACGTGACCACATGGAGAAGACAAGGGGCAACAAGTACAAGTTGCACCAGGAGAAGTTTCATCTCAATATAAACAGACATGCTTACTGTGAGAACCATCGACCACTGGAACAGCCTCCCCAGGGACACGTGGGGTCTCCAGCTGGAGGTTCTCAAGATGTGCCCAGGCAGGGTGCTGGGCCATCTCATCCAGGCTTGCTTTCTCACCAGAGGCTGGACCAGGCAATCTTCCAGGGTCCCTTCCAACCCAGGCTGTTCCAATTCTGAAAACAAACCCTTAACTTTGTGTTTTTTCAGGAAAACACAACAAGAGCACGACACGATCAATAGCTGAGTAAGAAACAGGTCAGATCATTACTTCCAACATTTTACTCATTGACACAAGGTATCAATTCTCATCGATGTTCTGTAATATGTATTTAAAGAGCAGATGATGCTTTACAAATCTTTGGAGTGCATTAAGAAAAGAACAATTCCACCCATGACAGAAAATCTATTTGTTTGCCATCATTTTTTACTAGGAGGAGCATTCCCATCAAAAAGTGATGCATCATGAGGCTGATCCCCTTTCTGAGCTCACAATTAGCGTACTTGAACAACAGTTCTACAAAATTTAATTGCAAATAGATTTTTGCTGATTTATTGATCACCTTTATAGAATTTAATCAAAAGTTACATTTGTGCTGCAGATTTCACAACTAGCTAAAAATGATGATTTTTAAGTGCCATCTTCCAAATAGTATTTTGGTTTAAGAACTGGAAACAAAAGTAGTGTTAACTACAAATGCTAACACAAAATAAAGCATTTTCTCCAATATATCTTATATGTTTCTTTAATTCATACCACTGAAATTTGAGTTCCATTGTGTGTCAAAACAGGTTTTGAAATGCTGACTTGGAAGAAAAATTTTCTTCTAAGTTATTGGAGATCTCATATTCAGAATGTTCAATTAATACAGTGACTGCCATTGGTAGAATAGCCTTATTTACTCAGTAGAAGAAAGCTTATACACTAAGAAAAAATAATAGAGTAGTACTGTTGGAAACAAACCATGGAGCAGGCATGTTCTCATATGAGCATGAGTGCAGTTGCCCAAACTATTATGGTTTGCCCAGCTTTTCTCTTCCTGGGTGGTGAGAAGGAATAGAGCAATGTCATTCAGTTTATATCCAATTTCACTGTTCAGCTCTAGATAATTAACACCGTTATATATAGCCTTCTATTTACTGGTTAAACAGCAGTGTGTGTGAACTGGCACGCTCACATGCACTGCATATGTATGTACAGACATATGGGAATGTGCAGCAAACAAAACGTGAATCTGTTTCACATGGAGCAGCGATGGAATTCCCGCACCTCAAACAGAAAGTGGTTAATAAAAAGACAAGAAATGAGACTGTCTCTCCTCAATGTCCACAGAAAGGAAGTGCCTGTTGAAATGAACCTGTTCAGTGGTTTTTTCAGCTCTGCAAGGTCCTGGGTCATCAGCTAATCCATTTCCAAAAACGTTTCTATCATTTGTTTTGTTAAGCAATTATTTATTTTATACACACTAAAACCACCAAGAGATACAGTTTCTCCTTCAATGCCATCTCTACATAAGCCATAGAAAAGAAACAATCTCTTTAAAGGGACATGGTCCCTGGGTTGTAGACAGATGACCACATGGCTCCAGATGTTTGCAGCTGGCTGCTGTGTGGGTAAAAACTCGCATAAGCACCACTATAAGGTCACATTCCAGGACTGGTTGCAGCACTATTATATATATTATTTTAAGGGTAGATGCGCAGGCTCACGGGGATAGGCACCATGTAAAACTGGAAGTTCTTTCTAAATTGGGCAATATGACTGGAATGGGAACCTGCCTCGACTGCCCTGGCTCTGACCTCTGCCGAGGAACTGGCTCTGTGCAAACCTTACTTCTCTTCCCCAACATCAAGGATACTAAATCAGAGTTCCGCACAAAACTGTTTGCAAAAATCATGGGTTACTACGGTTCACAGTGGACTAATGATAGCCAAGTGTTGTGATCCTAGACTTGATAAACTGTCCATTAAAGGGACGGCTGGCAGGCACACTGATGGGAGCCTCAGGGAAAAGAAGAGCTAAAAAAACAGCACGTGGCAATGATGAAGTGCAGAGACTTACACACAGTTTTAAGAAGAGCAGAAGTATCTTTTAAAATTACTTTTTAATTGAAAAAAATATTGTAAAAGTCTTACCATAAAACCTAGTAATTACAGGTAAAAATGCCTCTCCTTTGGAAAGGAGACTAAGCTTTACATTCTCTGGCCCTTTATTTTGCAGCTCTATTACACAGGTAACCTTTGGGCCTGTCATTTTCATGTGCACAGCATTAGCTGCCACTCCCAATCTCACTGCTCAGCACCGAAGTCACCATCACTTCTGGGACAAAGTGTTGTGTGCTCCAGTAAAATCAGTGGGGACCATGTAAATATAAAACCACACATTATCGTGCTCTATTACCACTTAGAATAATATATTATTATCCTATTGATAAAGTTCAGTACTATCAAAATCTTAAGGAATCATTCTACTGGCAAAACTCAGCACTGCCAAGACCCTGGGTATTTACCGTGCCGGCAGTGCCCAGGGCTGACAGTTCATCACCAGGCAATTGGATTTGCTGAGCCCTCACTCAGCACCTTTGACTGAGCAGTTATTTTGTGTCTTGATTCAACAGAAATCCACACAATGTGGCAGCTGTAAACTTGCTTGAAGGCTGTAGTAACCGTTTTAGCATTTCCCCCTTAAAATGAGATAAATTAGATTCCCCCCCGTTTTTCAGAGAGACCCACAGGGATGGAAGAAGATCAGACGAGTTCCTGGCTCATCAGTGCAGAACATTTTTAATCAGAGCATTGTCCCATGGTCAGGGCCATCATCACCAAATCTGTTTTTTCTGGGGAATGTTAATGCTGACATCACCACAGCCCTTGGCCTGTGCTCACATAAGCAAGAGGAAAATAAAGCCTGGTTAACATGGGCTGTATGGGTTAGTAATTGGGTCCTTGACCTCTAGTGAACTGTTTCCTCTCCTTTCTCTTACATGAGCTGTGGGTCTGCTGTTTGGTAGTGATGTTTGTTTGGAGAATTTTGACCTATAGTAAAGAAAATGTGCAAATTCTGAGCTTAACAAATAGAAAATCAGTTTGATTAATGCACGAGTCTTCCCCCTCCCCAACTTTAATAGGGGACAAACATTTACTGAAGAAGGGTGATGTCTGGAGGTCTTGCACTCCCTTTGCTTCTATTTGCATGTAAGCTGTTCAGCTAAATTGTGGGATAGAGAGGATGTGAACACTGTTTGCTCCTTGTTCTGCTGATGTAATGACAATGGGAGGATTATTTCTTAATTTTCAGTGTGGTAAGTGGGTAATTATTGTCCAATTAGACTTGCTATTAACCTCTCTGTATCTCATTTTGCCATCCATAAAACAAGAATAACAGCACTTACCACTCTCCCTGGGATATTGTGGAGATTTATTAGTTAATGTACATATAGCACATTGAAAATGAAAAGCACTGCATATTGGCTAGAGCATAATTATTAAGAATGAATCATTGTTGGCACTGTTAGCATGGTTATAGCTTCAGAAACTTGTGTGTGATTTGATGCCTGGCAATAGGGTAGACCCATAAGGATTTCTCTTGTGAGTCTTGGTTCTTAAGCTTAAGTAGTTCCATGGAGAACCTAGAAAATGGGGTCTAGCACAATGACAAAGCTGGTAACTGTTGCAGACATGAACGTAGCTTTTTCTTAAGTATAAAAGAACAATGTATTCAAAAACAAAAGTGTTGTAAGAGAAAAAAATAGCTGGAAAAACTCCTTAAACTCTTCCACCCTAAACCCCAAGCAAATACCTTGTGTCACATCTTATCCATGACCTTCTGGTTCTAATCCTAACCAGTTACTGGCAAAATTACTGGAGAGACCACCCGTGGTTGGGTTTACCAGCAGAGGCTCTGTTAGTGCCCAGCCCTATCTCCTTTCCCCTTGTACTGAAGTGAACTCAGACCTGCAATTTTTGTTTGACCTCTGGGATTCTGGCCAATCTGAGCAACTCCTACACCACAGTGATGATGGGCTACTGGAGGACCCTTTTGTTTAGCACTACTTTAAATAGCATTAGAAGCAAAGCTGCTTGTGCAGTGATTGATTAAACCAAGTTCAGTAACTACTGAGTCCAGTGCTAATTCACAAACCATCTCAGATATCAGAGGGAAAAAAAGAAATAGAAACCTTACATGTTGGCTAAGATAATGTTTTCTAAAATTTTATCCAAATTTTATCCTACCTTCTCCAAGTGTCCATTTGCGATGGACAGGGAAGACCTGGACGTTCTCTGTGAGTGTATTTTACCCACTAAGGAACAGATACATTTTCAGAAACGTTCTTTCCTCAGCTCACTTCTCATTTAAACGTTTGGATGGCTGCCAGCAGCTCACTGCTGCTCCTTCTCCCATCTGTCTCACTGAGAAACACAAACACCGTTCTGCTCATGTCTGTGTGCACACACGCACACACATATGCATTCGTATACAAACCCAGAATTATATCAAACCTTCAGCCATCCCATCTGACACATCTCAGGCGTGTGAAAGCAGTAGTTGTGTCTGTGCCAGGGCGAGAGGCAGGCACTGACCCAGAGCTGATGGTGGGCACCAGGGCACAGCAGCAGGAGAGGGGATGGATCCTCCTCCCTGGCACCAAGGTGTGCTGCCTGCTGACAAAGCTCCTGGGCTGTGTCCCAAAACTGTGGCCACTATTTAAAAGTTTGGTGGCTTAGTCCTTCTCACACGCTGTGGAAAGATGGAACTTCAGCCAGCCACACAAACACTGAAAATGTTTTCTCTGTGAATAAAAATAGAAAGAATAACTAAGAATAACTATTACCTGGGGTGCTTCAGCTCAGCCTAGCCCAAGGAGAAGAATCGATCTGCCTTGTGGCCCATAGTCTCTAAAGAAAGAAATATGGTGCCTGAATAAGTCTCCTTTTGTGATTATCCTGCCAACAAATCACTTCTAACAAAAAGATCTATGGACACAGAGTTGAAGCACAACTACTGCTGCAACACAGGAGATTAATAAAGTGACACATGCAGGTGTAGCAATAATGTGCTAACGAGTTATTGATTTTTTTAATTAAACTTTACTGGTATCATATTTTCAATCTAAATTAATGCATCATTAAAGTAATTAATAGTATGGCAATAAGAACTCTGAGATTGCAATTAATCTGCAGCACACGGTCCTCCCATCACACCCTGCGGGCAGAGCAGGAGCCTTTGCAGCGACATTGAACCTGGCTCAGACAGACACTGCAGGGACAGCATTCTGGGAATTAGCAAAATGCAATCACTAATCAAACAAACGAAAAAGAAAAGAAACAAACAAACCAACCCAGATGGGTTGGTTTGTTTTTTTCTGCTCTTCTCTGCTTCCAAAGCCTGGTCCATCACCATGGAGGCCAGACTGACGTGAGCCCCAGCTGAACCCAGCCCTGGTGGGACGTTGCATCCCCATCTCCCCATCAGTCCTTCCCCTTCCCGCTCTGAACGATCAATCATTGTTCATACAGCACTGATATTCAGGAATTTGAATTTTTTCCCCCTGCTGATCATTCACATGTGAACAGCAACCTTTCTGAACCAAGGTATAGTTTGCCCTTCTTCCTCCTATGCACACCAAAAGCAGCCTCAGCTTGGGTGATCTGAAAATGGCATATTAACATACATGAGTTCCAGCTTCACTGATAATGGCTTGGGATAGGAAATACAGACCAGCAAACACATTTGAAACCTCTGTTTTTAAGCACAACATAAAAACACCCCTAAATCAAACTCAATTTTTACACATATTATGAATGATCATAAATAAGACCACATAACTGATCACAGCTACAGAGCACCTCTTGGAACTTAGGCAACATTTTCCTGTCGGAAATAGAATGTTCAGGTAAATTATTTTTTTAAAAGATAGTTTGGTTTTTGTTTTGTTTTTTAAAAAAAGAGAATCTTATTTTCTCTGAAGAAGGAAGTCATCATCCTTGGCTTGGGAATAGGGCAACAGATCTGGTTGTTGATGCTCATCGAGTTCTAGCCCTTCTGCAGCTCCCACGTACTTTAAATCCACCCAAAACCTCAGTAGCTATTTTTAGCCCGAGCTGATTTTTGTAGTCATATCTGTCTGTGGCAAACACATAATATCAGACTCACCACAGTTATGGCTTTCTGTGGCTTTTTCCAAGACTTGTTCTGACCTTTTCACTCTGGAAGAACAGTGCAATAAGAAATTCTGAATTCTTCTGCTATAAACCAAAGAAGGAGGTGTCCCAGCTGAAAATGAGAGTGAGGCAGCAGGACTATTTCCCAGCTCACCCCACCTTCCTGATGAAGACATCTTACTTATCTTGCCATGCTGTGCAATGGTATCTGGCCCATTGCAGAACCACGTAATTGCACTAATCTGAGGCTGATGAGGCTGGCAACTCCCAGGAGACAGGGTACAGACAAGCAGGTGACTTTGGGGGGAATGGGGGGGCGAGGAGAAACCTGAATGACTTGTAGAGGCTCACATAAAACTCAGCTTAGAAGCCCTTTTTTTTCCAAACAAGTTGCCACTGCTAATAACATTATGTCCTTCTCAGGGAAAAACAACACTGTTGTCCTATTTTAAAACAAGTGCTTCCTTTAGGGCTAATTAAGCTGACAAATAACACTTCCAAAGATTGAGCAGACTAAGTGATCACGATGCAGCGATGCTGGGGGCCCTGGAGAGGACCAATTGCTGCTGTGCACAGCTGGGAAAATTACCCTGCCCCCTCTGTATCAGGACATTGAACGAGGGAAAAATAATACCTCATTAATCTTCCTAATGAACCTCCTCTAAACAAGATAATTCACAATTTTATAGTGCACATGGGGTTGCCGTGGAGATTTGCTAAGCTGCCTACCAAACTGTGAATCCAAGTGCACAGACCTCAGAAGTTGCCTCCCAGCAGCACGCACACAGCAAACCCCTCGGTGGCCTTCCCCTGTGCTGAACTCCTGTGACCCTACAACCTAGATAGTCCCGTGGGAATAAATCAGGATAAAGCAGCATCAAGTTATGCTTCTTTTTCCATCATAGAAATACAGCTATTATCAGGTGACGACAACATTAAGTAAATGACACCACTGTCATTTTAAGTAAATTAAAAATTAAGCCATATTAAGTAAATATCCACCACTTTCCATAACGTCTCAATGCTGCATTTCCAGAATTCCATACACTCCTCTTCCTTTTGCCCGTGAACCCAGTACTGAAAGCACTAGCTGAGAAAAGCATTGAGTGATGTGCTGAAGCTGAAGCCTGTGCCTTGTTCAGACTCTTTCACTTCTTTAAAACTGCTTTCCCACACAAGAAATGCCCATACAGATAAAGCTTTTACTCCTTCCTATGACACGACATTCCTTGGACACAGAGCACTACACAGACAGAGGGCTGTGGAAACTCAGCTTTGGCTCTGCATCCCTTTCCCAGCCCCTAAATGGCACCACCAGTCCCCAGTGTCCAGACTGCCTCTAAGCACTGATGAGTTAAGCCTATCGTCGTTTGTTTCAATATTGCCACCCCTCTCCTTGCTCTTCCCTAATATAATCTTGTTATCCTTGGACTTTGCATGGTTTTTTAATTATCACTATTATTTATACAGCACGATGCATGCAGGCAAATTTAATCGTGCTGTTTATATGAGCTAACCTGATAGACTAATGGAGAAATTATATATTTTGTTCCCACTGTTGGCACAAATGCAATTTCTTTTCTCACTCTCATTAACACAGTCATTGTTTATAAAAGTCTGACAGTGCTGGAGATGGAAGCATTTTCTCCAAAGAACAGGTAAACCATAAACAGCAACAAGAGTTCCTCCCACCATAATCCCTCAATGAACATTTCATTCAATCCCTTCATGGAGTGTTTGGGCAAAGTAGCAAAAGAATCAAGTCCAGGTTAACAGTATTTCATAGAGAGCTCAGACAAAAAAGACTACAGGAAAGCAGATAAAAAAAAACTTTAGAGACAGTGTGAAACCAAACCCTTCTGCCAAAACAAACTAAAGGAGCAGAGCAGTAAGAGGCAGTGGCACACATTCAGCACAAAAGAACCACCCAGAGGATAGGTTACAAAAAAACCTGAAATTTAAACAGAATATAGACCTAAATCCCACAATGAGCAAGGAAAGGAAGGGAAAAAGAGCAAACCTTAAAGTCATTCTTGCTGACTTACAAAGTTATAAGGAAGGCGTCTTGCTGCTTGAACAGATGGGTCTAAAATTGCTCTCTGTCAGTAGAACCATCACAGACTGTGTTTGCCTGGGAGGGACAGACCCTGGTTGGGATACGTGAAAGGGAGAAGTACCACAAAGGTCCCTGCTGTGAGAGTGGCTCCGAGCAGACGGACCACAGCTGATGCACCTTGTGTACACACACTTTCTCTCTCCTTCCCCTTTTCTGGCCAACCCTTGTACAATTCACTTGTTACTTCTGCTAACGCAGACTCGGGAAACACCGGAGCCCAAAGTGAAGTAGAACAACAAAGACCCTTACTCCATCATTCCAGCTCACGAGTGTTTACAGAGTGTCTTCAAGTCTAACGGGCAAACCTTTCCCAGAGAACAGCCAGATTCTCACTTGTCATTCTCAGGAGACCTACAAAATACCTTTGGAGAACAAAATTCATAACCACAGTGGATACTAAAAGTTAGAGAGTCAGTTCCAGATGGCTTTCTACAGCAAACCCTCTGTCTCCGTTAGTGACAGCCGCTTGTCTGTCCCTCTGTCCCGCAGGGAAGTGACCCCAACACCTCTCATTCTGCTGACACCTCTGCTGTTCCTCAGGTGTCAGCTTTGCTTTTACCTCATATTGCCTTGGAAAATGAGCAATTCGGGGCAACTATTCCAAGCCTTTGCTTACCTTGAAGTCTGTTTCAGTTTCATTGCTGAAGGCAGGCTTTGTGCCTGAACACTTGTCTGGTTCTGCCATCCAAACGAGCTGATCCACAGACCTGCCTTGAGCCATATGCTCACCATGGTTGAAGCCAGCCTCATTTTTGCAGTTTCTCTCCACCCAGTTCTGTGTTTTTCACTCTATCCCTGCAAATACATCCAAAGTATGTTTATGTACACAGCCTACGAGACATTTTCACATAATAATCCTCTTTCTGCTCTGCCTCAGCAGTGCACTGGCACACAGGCAGAAGTTTGAAGTACTAAGGAAAAAGCATTGCAAATACAGTAAAAGTAAATCCCCCCAGCAAGATCACATCATAAGAATATCTATGGAATTAGGATGGTGATTACACATCAGCTTAATTTTGCAGAATTTGTGCGCGGTCCCATAAAATAAAGTTTGGGAAAACAAAACTAAATCCAGTCACCCCTTTCAGACAGCAGCTTGCTGCCAGGTGGGAGTGTATCAATGTTTTCTTTCCCTGCAGAGTCTCCAGCTCTTCCCAATAAGCATGCAAGGGGAGTGAGAAATCAGATTTTAAGCCAATAGGAACATTTATTTGGTGAATGACAGATCCAGCTCTAAGTGTTCATTTTTTTAAAAGCAGAAAAAATAGCACTTTTTTGTTAATAAAAATGGCCAGCTCTACAACAAAGCTGATCATAGCAGTGTGAGAGGACAGAACCCAGCTGGAAAGAGCACACAGGTAGAAGGCAATCCCCAATCCAAGGAGACAGGAGTCCAAAAAGGATGGGTGAGCTTCTCATCCCAAAGGTATTTCAGCTGGGTAGTACTAGAAGCAGTAGCAGGTGATGAGAACAGGTTTTTGTTGTCTGCTGGATTATCACACTCATACCTGGGTCACGTAATGAAAGTTTCCCAGAGTGGCTCTAATTAGGCACCCATTGGTTACCATATGTTTCAATTTTGCAAGGACAAACATACACATCTTTTACTCCTTGGGCTCAGATTGCCTCTCCTGTTTGCACATACCCCCTGGAGACAATGCCCCAAGGACTTGGCAAATCTCTGGCACAGTGTCTCACCATCCAGGAGGAGAGTAACAGCTTTGGAAGGTGACAACTGAGAATACATTTAACTACTTGAATAGCTGTTATGGATTTTCATTAGGTGTACATTCATTGTGTCAATGCCTGTGCCTGTATCCGATTACTGCTGTGGGCTTTAAAAACAGGAGAGCATCACTTCAAGGATAATGGCATTTCCTGAGGAGAAAGAATCTGGGCTTTAAAGGTCTAAAAACACTGAAACATTGTTTTCAGTCCAGCTGTGCCTCATCAGCATTGTGGAAATCCAGGTTATGCTTTCCAGTCAGTCTTTGACAACCCTGATTATGTTGATTGGATTTTGTTGCTTTTCTACAATCATATCGTATTAGATTCTATTAAAAAAAATAGAGACACAGGGAGAAGGGTTTGCCTCCCTGAAACCACATGGAGTGCAAGACTTCTGCCTAATAGCTTTTAATTCAAGCCTATGTAAATTTTAGAGGGGATGATCTATGACATAACGAGATCTGTCAAGCACAAGTCATAGCACTGTAACCGAGATGTGAATAGACATTCACATTATCCAGTCACAGCAGATAGATATTGCTATTAGAGCAGAGAGGGGAGAGGTGACAAAAGTGTCCCATTCCATGGTGAGCAGTGGTCACATTTCATTGTAATGTGAGCAAGAACCCTTCGGCACTTTGATTAAAGCAGCATCTCCCATTCTGAGGACAGACACCAGGGCAAAGGAGGCTGCGGGGTGCCCTGTCCTCTCCTGTGCATCTCAATGGAGACCTGCCTTGTGGTGCTGAAAGCAGAAGTGTCCGTGGAAGGGGAAGGAGAGAAGGCAGGTATTGTTTGGGGTGTCTGCTTCTGGTTAGCACTTAACACCTCACACAAGTGACAAGTGGCATTCATTTCACTTCCCTCCTTCGGAAAGCCATCCTTGCTCTCCTGCCTTCATCGATAATCTGAGCACATCATTTCCAATGTTTTCCAGGCTTCTGCATCGCCTCTCTCCCTCCAAACCATTCCACAGCCCTGGTGCTGTATCTTTGTCTTCTCCAGAGACCTTGTCCTGCAGAAATATATAAAAGCAAGAATTTCCTTTCAAAAACCCAACAGATCTGGCACAACACTTGGACCAAACGAAGCCATAATACCAATTCTTTTTTTCTCTATGGATCCCAGTTAGTTCTCCTCCTACTCTATTTTTTTTTCTGCTGTCATCATTCTCACCTTTTCCTTCCAGTGAAAATGGAGATGAAAAAGGGAAAAGACTGTCTGCATTCCAGTTTTGGACTTTGAAGACTTGCACGTGTATGTAGATCCAAACATTCACATTGAAGGAAGGTTTATTGATGTGGAGTAAGTGCCAGCTCTGACCCTTGAACATGCAAAGCTGACTGATCCCTGCTCAGGCAGCTCTGAGAACAGCCTTGCTCTGCAACAGTAAATAAAGTAGTGGAGTTAACGCACAATCCTGCTCCTCCTAGAGGCAGACCTGACCTCTGTACCTGAGGTTAACTGCCCTTTTACCTCCTACAGTTGGTTCTATTAGAGATGAACCTATGTAAGAGAGAGATACATAAACCAGAACTTTATAATAAAATATGCAGGTACTGCAAGATCCACAAATATTCAGCTCTCTCCAGAAGAGATTTGATAAAGAACTTCTTGTTATGTTATTCCCCAGTTAACAGTCCACTTAATATTTGACTAAACATTATTAAGGATCAAAGACAACCAGAAAATAGCTCCTAATTCACTTCAGAAAGAAAGATCATTCAGATTGACTTGTTTATTTCAAAGATCCTGCCCCCCAACTTCATCAAAGAGATATTTCATGTCTTACGCCATCATTTATTCATGCTGATAGCACATCCAGGAAGCTGGAGCTAAGGGAAGGAGCCAGTGGCATGTACAGTGCTCATTATTAGGTGGCTGACTTTCAAATCCTGTGACTGAGCATGGGGCTCTAAGAGTTCTCAACCCAAAATGCATCTGGTAGGTGTATACCATCCACTTATGGTCATATCTTATTTTTTACATTTTTAAATTAACATGGGATTCAATCTAGTATATAGCTGATCAGAAGATCACAAGTATTTCTGGAATCACCACTGCCTGTGTGGCTGAAGCTCTCACAGACTTACTAAATTACCCTAATACTAATAAGGAAAATAAAACCACAATATTTTGCAGAGCAATCTGCATAAATTTCTCAACACAAATTCCTGCCTCAGTAGCTGCAGTTAGGCATTCTGGATTAGATTTATTTTATGTTCTTTCATCATCATCACAGCTACATGGCTGCAATCCACCACAACAACGATATTCAGGGGAGTCTGTGTATCTGCAAGTTTCATAATTGCCTTTTTATTGCACTCCTGTAGTTTCTAGAATTTCTAAATAATGGATATTAACATAATATTCATGAAGAATATTAATAGGTTGCAGCAGAGCAGTCAGGGTACCTATCAGCCTTGAAATGTGCAGCAGAGCATCGCATCGAGGATGGCATTTGCAGGGATGACAGTGCTGTAAAACCAGGCACCAAATCAGCCCTCAGCCACGCAAAAGAGCTCCAAACCATGGAGCTGTGTATAACGATTTACTGCAAACAAAGGTACAAACAGAACAGTTTGATCACAATTCCAGCCTCACGAGATTATTCATCTTTGTTGATTTCTCACAATTATCTCACAGTTGCCAAAAGCACATCCCAGTCCCATGGGCAGTGTGGAGCACAGCTGGCAGAGGGAACCCCCAATCTCTGTGCAGGTAACCTGGACAGGACACACAGCCAAGGGCCTGCCTGGGCTCTTCTCCTGAAAGCAACACCAGGCTGCTCCCAATTCAAACTGAAAGTTCTGATCCCATATAAAAGTATGAGTTTTCAGGTTCATTGGGCTCCCCCTGTTATCAATCAATGTTGTGGATTTCTGCAAGCAAAATGTATTTTGAAAGAACAGAGAACATTTTCTAGGACTGGTTGGCAGAGAATGAAAATACTGGGAAATTCCAGTTTCCTTAAAGTAGAAACATTCGAGCAGCATGAGGCTGCATAGTGAACACCAGCAGCATGTTTGTAATTGAAGAAAGAAGAGAGGAGGAACATCAGCTGCACAGATTATAAATTTCCCTGTGCCTTTTCCCATTTCCTAGCCTAGCAAATAGCAGGCACATGCATCAATATAGATCACTACTACATATCTGTTAAGGCAAACTCGACTGTGAATCTGCTGTGACAGCCACAGCCTTTGACTGTAGAATTTCAAACATTTTTAGCCACTGTGCATTTGCAATTCTTCTTTCATCTATTTCTGACCACAAAAAAACCCCCACCCTGAACATGTATTCTCAAGAGACTCTTAATATTCATGCCAATTAATGCATGAATTCTAGTGGGTGAGTTGCTTCTCTTTCCTCCTGGGAAAGATATATTCAACTATGCCAGCAGATACACATAAGCAGGGGAGCAAAACACAATTTTTTTATTGCCACTCCACGCATCACTGAATATTTTCAACCCATTTTTATGCAGAGGTTTTCGCATTTAAAAAAGCCATTCCCTCCCATCCTATGCATTAAATTGTTTTTAAAAATGCACAGTGTAAGTTATGCTGGAATGTTTCCGTCCCTAACAACCTAGTGAGTGATGCCAGCCCATTCTTTGGACATCTGTTATTGCAGGGGAGCCTGCACGGAGAGATGAAGCATTCAGATCATGCCTCATTCCAGGTCATGCACAAGTATATTTCAAAGCATCAGGGCATAAT
The DNA here is from genome assembly GCA_013398125.1 of Aegotheles bennettii. Taxonomy (NCBI): domain Eukaryota; kingdom Metazoa; phylum Chordata; class Aves; order Caprimulgiformes; family Aegothelidae; genus Aegotheles; species Aegotheles bennettii. The sequence continues at coordinate 472,395 of VZRW01012467.1, forward strand.
TTGTACAAATGAGGATCCTTGGGAGTTTAGTGCCTGATCTAAGAGCAGCTAAATTGTTATCAAAACCTAATGGCCTGTCTTTAAAGTTCCTGGTGTTTAGAATAAGATTGAAATCAGCCACTGAGCTTGTTTCAGTCCGGAAACCAGTGGAGCCTCTAACCCAATGAAGAAACTGTGCCTCAGGGAGATGATGTGCTCTTTGAGTCCACCCAGAACTAAGTTATGTTTACACTGATGGCATACTGACTTTTGGGTAGACTCGTGGGCAGCCTTTGACCTTGAAGAATTTCAGCTCGTGCCCAATGCCATATTTTAACCTCCCATGCCAAGCTGGTCCTACTCCACATCAAAGTGAATACAGAGAATTCCCATGTACACAATGTCAGAAAATAGACTGATTCAGGGTTGATGGACCTCAAAAGAAACCTTTCCATTCCCTGCAGCGGGCATGACAGTTAGAGTCACCTGGGCTGCAGGGGACCTCAGTCTCCAGTCCAACCTTCTGCTCAAGGAAGGGTTGAGTTCTGGTCAGGTTGCTAGGGTCTTGAAAGCCACCAAGAGCAGAGACTTCAGAAGTGACCCTCAGGCCAAGTGTTCAGTGATCCTTGCAGTCAAAGTCTGACCCTCTAGAACCTCCCCTCCTTCACTTCATAGCTGTCATCTCTCCTTCTCTCTCCATGCATCTGAGCAGAGAGCCTGGCTTAGTCTTCTCTGACCTCTCCACAGTTACTGGAAGGATTCTGTTAGATCCCCTTGAAGCCCTCTCCTCTCCAAGCTAAAAAAAGTCCAATTCCCTCAGCCTCTCCTTGCAGGACGAGTGCTCCACTTGTGTGGGAACACTGGCATGTACACAGCTTATTACATTCCTGATTTGCTTTCCTAATAATCTGTTGCTCAGCCAACTGTGTTCTCAAGCCTCACAGCTTGGAGGTGGTGGAGCATGCTAGCACTTTTTTTTGCCTTTTTTGAAAAATCAACAAGGTCCCACTGCAGTGATTGCATAAATTACCATGTCTTCATGGAAAAGGCTTCAGAGACTTATTTCAAAATGACAGGTTCTGGGCTTTCCAGAAATCTGCACCAATGTATTTCTTTGTGCCCTGAATGAGATGGGGTCATACGCTCAGCTGATGTAAGCTCTCAGAGCACCATTACTCTCGTGGAATATTTTTTTTACTCCAGCTAAGGATTAGACCAACAGTTTCTTGTAGGAGGCTAGCCAGCATTTCAAATCACAGCCTTGTTATTTTGGCAGCTTATCTCTGTGTACAGAAACCAATTATTGCTGGAATGCATTCATTTTTTGTTCAGCTTCATTTTGAAGATTTAACAACCCCTCCTCCCCACTGCTGTTCCTTGACTGCTTAGAGAACACCAGAGTGGAACAGTCAGAAGGGATCACGATGGCAAAGCAAAAGCAGTGGGCATTGTATTTTGAGCATTACCACACAGAAATCTTTACTTAAAGCCCTAAGGACACAAATCATCTGCATACATGCACTAAACAAGAACATCTCACACTCCTCAACATCACTTCAAGTTTCTGTTCTCCTAAAATCCCCCAGTCCAGACCTCTGGAAATGCAGAGCTTGGAAGAGGTTGCACAAATGGGAAGGAAGGAGCAGTTCAAGCAGAGCACTCTGAGCCACTACAGGTGGGGAATGGTTAAAGGATGTTGTTCTCACTCATGCTCAAGGGACTTGAGGAGCTTGTTCCTTGAGCTCTTTGTCAGGCAAAAGCTGTGAGCATCATAGCAGAGAAACAAAATTAAAGTTTGAGAAGTTATAAGCTTTGTCCTCCTCTCATCATCCTTTTTCATGTTTGGGGAAAGGAAGGAAAGGTCTAAACAGCATTTGCAAAAGTTTCATCTCTAACAATTTTATCAGTCTACCATGTTATTAATAATAGAATTTCTTTTTCCTCTGTGATTCTGTTTAGTCTGAGGTATGAGACCCAGTGTGCCTGAACAAGAGAACAAGTACCAGCTGAGCTCCATTGGTTCAGCTGCACAGCCCCTTCCTTCCTTCCCAAGAAATTAATTTTTTTTCTAGGACTTCTCATTTTCAACTCAATCAAAGCTGAAGCAAAGGCACAGAATGTTTTTGAGCCGTCTTGGTTGGAAAGTAAGTAAAAGTTATGCTATGCACAGACAGCATTAATGAGGAATTTTAGGAATGCTGTTTCAGCAGCTGCTGTTGAGAAAATGTCCAGAAAACTGGCTTCTGTTCTGACCTTCATCCCAAGCTCCCAGGATCAACCTGCATTCTTCTTCCTTGCCTCTTCTCTGCCAGAGAGTTGTGTGCTTGGTACTTCAGAAGACAAAGCTCTCGCTGTGCCCATGGGAGGATGCATGAGCAGATGTCTGCTGCAGAGGTGCTGGGGCTGAGCCAGTCACAAGCCTGTGGAGATGTGGAGGATGTTCCCTAGAGAGGGAGAACTTGGAGTTAGAGAAAGCTGCCTGAATAAAGAGAGCCTGACATGATCTTTCCTGCTCAATAAACAAAAAGTGATGTGTTTGGTTCTTAAGTCCTCCTTTTCTTTTGTCTTTTATGTATGCATGTGTATATATAGATAACACAGAAAAGTTTCCTTGAAAAGTATTAAGCTTGCATAGTTTGAAGTGGAAATGTTCTCACGAACTCCAGACCAGACTGGTTTGATGCCCATATGCTTTGATGCGTGTTGGGATCAGGTTAGCTCTGCAGCTTACAACCAGCTCTACCAATCTCTCTTCTCTTTTGCTCTCTTCCTATTCAGCTGCCTGTCCCCCACCTCTGGAGAAGGGGAGAGGATGGTCAGACCATGGAAGAGCAAGAGATTTATTACTGTTACATAAAGAACTACTCAAGTGATGGGAGAATTCAGCTGTGTCAATGGTGAGACAGAAGCAACTGCACAGAGCTTGGACTATGAAAGGAACATAGGGCTGCCTCATTTTAAACTGTTTCACAGAGCCCACACATGGTGCTAGCAAGTAAAATACCTGAGTGGCCTGATGGATAATACTCCTTGCGCATATATCCTGCAGTGATTCTGCCCTTGTGTTGGTGAACTGATCCACAGAGGTACAGAGGGCAAAGCTACAAGGTGAAACAAGTTAATTTGACATCCTACTTTATGATGTAACAATCCAACATAAAGTTCACTCTTAAAAATAAATCATTAGTACTATTGCTGTTAATGCCATCAGTTCAGTCACTTACATGGCTGGGAAGCCCTCCTGTGCCTGCACTCAAATAGTTTAGGAAAAAATTAAATCTGTGAAACACATGAAAAATAATGCATATATTTACCAATTGAGTAAACAGCCAACTCACTTTTAATTCAAATATTGCCTTAAAAAAAAGGTTACAAAAACCAGTAGAATCTTATTTTACCACTCATGAGCTAAAATGTGTGGTTTTCAGGATCTGGGCATTTCCTCTGACCATCTGGTGGGATTTGCATGTCTCCTGTGTGAACATTGAACGAGCTGCGTACAGGAGAGCAGAAGAAGATGGGGACAGACAATACCTGCCTGCTCACATGGAAATTTAAGGTTTTGACTGTTTTCAAATGCCCCCACCTTTGACACACTCTTTGTCAACCCTAAAAAGGCAGAAGCAAAGGTTCTGGTACTGGGCTGAAGTGGTTAAAAGCAGCCAGCTGGTGAGAGTCCCACTACCCAGGGCTTGCACCCACACCCAGCTGGCGTGAAGGATGCTGAACCCCAGACTTTGCTCAATGAGATGTTTCATTTCATTCTCATCAGGCACTACAGGCTTCCTGAGCTACAGCTAATTATACAAGATTTATCTGTATGAAAACATGAGGATTAGGCAGGCAGGAAAGCAGCTAAAATTTATTTTGGAGGCTTTGTTTAATAAAAAGGTATAAAACACAGGATTTATACAGAAACAAATCATTTCTGAAACATGTATCTAAAGGCAAGCAAGGGGAAGAGATTAGCATTCCTTTTTTTGCTTTTCTCCCATCCTTTCATGCTGCTGCCAAGGGAGAAAAAAAGGGATTTGAACTTGTGGTGCGGCAAGGAGCTGATATTCCCAGTAGATGGGAGACTGCTGCTCCTCCCCATTGCTCCCGAGAGCCACATACTCCTCACAGAGCTAAAATTAATTCTTTTACCAATCTGTGTGTATTGTATAACAGATGTTTAGTTCATGGGGAGGTCAGTCCCCACAGAGCAAGATCAAAACCCCATTATTTACACCTCAAGTTGATAAAAAAAGCCCTACGGAAGCTAATGCTAAATTGCAGTCAATACCAAAGCTCTCCCCAATTTCACCAGGAGTAGGATCAGTGCAAGGCAAGATGGAGTTACACAAAGGTGACAACACAGGCACATGTAAAGGTCAACCCAGTTCCCACTGTGTGAGCTAAAAAAACCCATTTACACCATGGGCAGGAATGGACATGAAACCTCTTATTACACAGCACTTCCATGCAAAAGTTCCTTTGGTTTTACATCTACTAGCAGCTGTGTCAGTAGCTCTTCTACTCATGCTGGACAAGACCAGACTTGCCCATTCACCCATTCGTTGCAGCGAGAGAGAAGAACACCACTGGAATTTCCTCCACCCCACCTTGAGTGAAAAAGTCCTGCTGTATGCTTCCAAAACCTACCTTTTACCCCTCACCTCTTTAGAAAAAATTTCTTCCCAAACTCTGTCTATACTAGTCTCTCCTGAAGTTCCTTAGTAACATTAATTAGTCATCGTACATCGAGCCTGATCTGTGTCACACATGAAGAGAACCCAACAGTACTGCATTACTGGTGCTTACAACTCATTTGCACAAAAGAACTTTGTCATACATCAGTCTCAAGTCAAGTACATTTTGCAGATTAAACATGTACACCAGAATTTAATTAATCAGCAACTTTATCATATTTACATTCGATCACCTTATGAAATATCACCATGAGTCTCCATTTCACTTCCAGGAGCACAGTGCTCCTCCTGAATGGCCAGCAGTGACTCCTACCTGCCCCGGAGCCTCCAAGAAGCAACAGCACCTTTGCTGTTTTCACTTCATGAAAAAAAGCCAGATAAATCTGCCTGACTTGATGGACAGGGCACTAACTGCAGTTCCTCATGCTTTCCACGTGCATTCATCCAGACCAGCTGATGCACAGAATCTCTGTAACCTTCATCAGCCACACTGGGAGAAGCGACCTCATCCCATGGAGCAAAGCCCGTGTCACTGCACATCAAATACGCAGGAGTGATGTGCATAAAGCAAGATGTAGCATCAAAGTTGCATGAAAGTTTAAAAGCAATCCAAAAGATTTCAGACATCATCTCTCTGGAGGGCATTGCATAGGAACACAAGGTCACTTGGAAACGTTCTTCCTGCAGGACAGGAAAACTCAGATGGCATTTTGAGCTTTCAGGTCTCTAACAGACTTTTAAGAATTTTTTGCCTAAAAGGTACTCCTGAAGGTGAATTGAAAAACACATTGCTAAATTCATTCATGTTTTTCATAAAGCCAGGTTTCAACCCCCAGGCATCTCCAAGAGAGCCCTTTCTGGTTATCATACGATGATATGGCCCTTACCCAACTACACGATCAAATAGGGTTCTTGCTGTTAGATTTCCATCTCATGCCACAGGATGTTGAAGAGATTGTAGAGAGAGGTTGCTTTCTCCATTTGGTCTTCCCTTTTTTTGTGCCCAGATGGAAGTATTGGTAGTAAGGTAGGTGAGAAGAAGGTAGAAGCAGCAGTGAACCCTCCCCAGAGAGCGCTGATCATAATGCTACACACCAGCAGCACCATCAACAGGAAAACAAGCAAGGAACAGCAAATTCTAACAGATGGTGGGAGGCAGAGAGGAGCCAGCACTGCTCGGTGTGGATCTGCCTGCAGCAGAGCACAGCAATCAGCACAGCCAAGGGGCAACAGCCAGAGTCACTGCCCTGCTACAGCGATGGGTCACAGGCACCCAAGAGGAACAGGAGAACGTGCAAATAATGCACTAGAGGGGATTCTGGGGGGATGTCACATGTTGCTCAGCAGAGAAACACAAGCACACAAAAGATGTCCCATTGCCTGCAGATGTCACCAGCACAGGAAGAGGAGAGGTGGGCGAGAGCTCTCCCAGCCTGGGCAGCATCTGATGCAGCCAGTTTCAGGGCACAGGTTTGTAACTTGAGTGGACTGAGAGAGATCGTGATTTTGGGTCAAAAAATGTGTATCGTAATTAAATATAAACCAGACCAAGCTGAAGCCCAGTGACACAGTGAAGATTTGAGCAAACACAGCAGCACAGCTTGAATGTTACATTTTTCAGTGCTGTGCTGGCATCCTCAGCTCCAGTAAAAACAACATTGGTGGTGTGGTTACCAGGGATGGCAAAGCCTGCGAGAGAGTTCCAGTGTTGAACAGGTGTTAAAAATGAAACAGCCCACTGGGAGTGCGGATTGAAAAGCCACAGGGAGAGATGAGGTTTGTATGTGTGAGAACAGTGACAAAATGCTGTGAAAAGCTCTTGGTTTGGAGCTGCACATTCTGCACTCAAACAGAGGAGCAACAAGAGCTGCTGCCACGTGTCCAGCTGTGCAATGTGGTACCATGGTCTCTGCAGCACTGACATGCTCCACAGCTTGCTACAGCACATCTAATGGCTGTGTTAGGTTATTCAACACAAGTCCCTGGCTTTGGGTTAAGAGATCAGAGACCCGGTGCCCACCCTCAGCAGGGCAGCCACCAGGAAAGCACAGGGTAAACTCTTCCACCTGGATTCTGCCAGCACATCTCAGCCTGGAAACAGATGCTGTTCACCCTGCAGGGAAGAGAGGCACCAGGACCTAGGAAGACCCCGAACTTTACAGCTCTGTATGTACACACTTTTTGACTGAGAAGCTACGAAGTATTAATACAACTCAATCCCCACCTCAGTGTCTATGTAACAGCAGCTGGTGTCATGTGGGTCAAGTCCTTCAATCGAAGAACATAAAAGTTACTAGAAATCTATTAACTGGCACGTAGAGCTGAGAAATAGCTCAAAAGAGAGAAAAATCCTTCCACTGAATTGAAAAATAAGGTCTGAACACCCTAAGCGTACGCTGCTCTTGACCTCAGCATCAACAGAAGGAAAATAAATCGGGGTAGAAACATGGTATTTTATGAGACTTTACAGAGAAGGAGTACATAAAGGTCCTGAAATATGCAAAGGGTCCTGCTGAATTAGAGTCACCACAGGAACCATGGTGGGTTCAGTTCACTTTCCAAGAGCACCATTACTGGCTGCTCACAGCCTGAGCCTCCAAATCTCCTGAAAGTATGTAACACACTATCAACCATAGCCTCTTCTATCACTCTAAAAACATGCCTTTTTACACCAATACCATTTTTTATCTCAAATGTACTCTGGAAGCAGCCAAGCAGCTACATCAGGACTTAACTCATCCCCTTCCCTACACAGGTAAAACAAGGGAAGCAGAGCTACACCCACATGCAGGCAGCTGCTCTGGTAGGGTCTTGGTGGCTTCTGAAACAAAAGACAAACCAACAGAGAACTCACCAGAACTCCTCAGTGCTCTGCAGGTAGCTCATAGACCACTGCAGGTATCCACACTGTTGAGTGGAGCTTGAAATACAACAAACTGAGCACAGTACCCACCTGTGAACTTACCATAGAATAAATATGCTGAACCAAAAGTTTCCCAGAAATACAGAGCAACAGGTGAACATCATGAAATTGTGACCTCACTTTGTTTTGAAGCTTGAAGCTGATGACATCACGTTACCAAATCTCACCCAAAACACACATAGGCAAATCATTTCCAACACAAGGCATGGCCAGCATCACGCAAAGGATCAAAGTGATTGACAGCAATGCACTTGCCTTTGCCTCCCTGCTCAAACATTGCTTGTAGCTGAGTCTCTTTGGAAAGCAGCTTTGAGCTCCAGAGCAGAAGATGGGTGTGAGCCCATGTGCTCAGCTACATCAGCAAGATATCTTCTTGGTTCTGGGTGAGGGTACGGAAACCGCTGCCCTCAGCTCTGTCTCAGGCATTTGGTAACAAAAGACTTCCAATAAGGGGCTTCTTTGCAAATCAACCCGAGTCATTTCTGCTGCATCTCACACTCATTACTGCTTCCAACCCACCAGAGCATATTCCAGAGCTATTGTCACTGCAGTCCATATGATTCAATTAGCTCCCCCACACCCTAATTCTCTCCTTTGCTAGTTCTCTCCTCTGGAACAGTAGATGCCTTCCTATCAAAACTTGCAGTGCAGAGTGCTGACATTTGGAGATAAACAGAAAAGCACTAGACAGGCAGCTAATTCTCATCTCGTCCTGCTCTGAATTTTGATTACTGTTCGCTTTAAGATGTCTATCCACAGTACCAGTACGGAGATATCAGACATGCAGCCCTGCTAATAAGACAGCCCCGCACTTTGCATGTCAAACAACAGTGCAAATAGGTTCAGAAATTTCACAGCACAGGGAAAATCCTATTAACTGCATCACCATTTGAAGACCCAATTTGAAGCTACAGCAAAAGCTCATTCTCCAAACTGATTATGGCTTTATAGAATACACTTATCCCTCTGGGTCTGAAGATTTTATTTATTTGAGCTCCCTGACCCCAGAGGCCAAAATTCAGTAAATTTTATGGCAGGAGCAATAATTAGACATTCAAGAGCAGGCACCCCACGTGCTCTCACTGCACAGCCACCTTCCCCTCACTCCGTGCCCACTCCCCAGCACTAAGCCACCTAATTGGGCTCATGCATGAGTGCAAGCATTTAAACCCATCATCACCGCAGGCACACAGACAGACCCTGGGGTCAGGGAAAGTGACAACGCTGTGCATTGCTCACTGCTAAGGTTCAGATCACACAAGGGATGGAGGAAAGCACCGGGCTGGCTGGCTCACAGAAACTGTCCCTCTGGTAGCAGATGAGTGCAACGCCAGCCTGTGCTCAATCCAGAGCCTCTCCCCAATTTAGAGAGCTCATTAGGGTAATGTGTCTGAGAGCTTAACACATCTCCTATGTCCATAGACTCCAAGCTCTCAGGACAAGCTTTGAATTAGAACCCATGAGAGATTGATGGTCAGCATCTCCCACCAGCTGCTTCTAGTTCACTGGTCTGATAACTGCCAGCACCCAGCAAGGGCACACGGAAAGGGTTCTGAAAGACATCTGATGGAACTGAGCCTCAGACTTCCACACAAGGGTCTCTTGCCCAACAATTTACCTGGTTTGAATTATCGTCTCTCTTGCTTGTCAATGTCAGTAGAAGGACACCAAAGCCACAAAGAGGTGTCATAAGCATTGATCATGAAGACAGTAAAGCAACCATTCTCTTTGAGGGTTTATAACCTGCCTCTTTGCCTGGGCACCTTGTTATGGCCACTTGATCTGGGCACTTAATACAGAAGACCTAAACGACAGCTTAGGGCTTTAATTATCAGACCAAGGTAAAGCCAAACTCACCCCAATCTAACCACGATTTGAAATACACAAAGAGGAAACAATGCTGTTAATCACAGTGGGACCCTGACAAATGGGAGGACACCTTTACCTACAAGAAAGCAATTAGGACATTCTCCTTCCACTTTCCCAATACAATTTGTGAAACAAACCTGAGTTGTGCTGCCAATTGCAGACTTCTTCATAAACAAACACAGTTCAGAGAGTTCCAGGTGCAGTTTCATGCATCATTTCAGCTTAGGCTGAGCATCACTAATGGACCCCTGAGGTGGTGCCTGCTCACCCCTATGCAAGCCCTCCCACAGAAGCCCCATCCCTGCTGCTCACACACGCTATGTGCCTGGCACCTTCAGCCGTGTTTGTCTGCACACCCCTGCAGAGGTGAAAAGCCCCGTCCTCTGCTGCAGTATCCAGCAGTTTCTGTACCAATTTGCAGAAGACTTTGCAGTCAGTGTGTCTTTGGGATGAAGATAGTAGGCTCTGAGTAACCCAGGCTGGATTTTCAAAGCTGCCTGGAGCCCTACAACCCTACTGCGAAGGCAGACCCCAGCCTTGCTGCAATGCCACTGTGCAGGGAGCACTTCGCCTTGGTGCCCATTGCTGCAGCGAAGGGGTGGGTAAGCACATCGTGCTAAGCAAGAGTACCAAGACTGGTGAACATCAGCCTTTAAGTGGTTTTGATATGCTCAGCAGTGCAAACTTTCCAGGCAAGGAGTTGTGCTAAGGCAACCTCAAATTATGTGAAAACTGAACAGGAACTTAAAGAGTGACAGTGGTGCCTGGACATTGGCTCTTGGTATGTAAATGCCTTGCCAGGTGTTGTCATCTGCCAGGATATTCAGCTTTAATTTTCACATTTTCTTTTCTCTAAAGTTCCTTAGGCCCTCGGGATGCTCATTTCCATCAATGCCAGTTGAAACCTGGGCTCCTCAGAGACTGTCACCTAGTTTATGGGTGGATCCTCAAACACTGCTTATGCCTGAGGAGCTCTAGTGCCCCACAGCAGAGATGAGTACCCTTTAAAATACACATCCAAACCCAACCTGGAGGAGAGTGCAGGGAAAGCAAGGAAAATAAATTAAACTTTGGTGCCTAAATCGGTGACTAAGCCAGAGACAAACATCAGGACACTTTTGTCCAGTCCAACAGCTCTAAACATCAAAAGAAAACAGAAGTCTTGTAGTTTATCCCATGACCCCACTACTTCTAGCTAAATCCGTTTTAAAACAATGTTCCCTTCTTGGCACTGGTACGCTTCACACACAAGTAGCTGATCATCACAGCTACTCTTAGTTGCTGTTTATCCAATTGAAACATTTTGTTCTTTTAATCTTTCCCTCGAAGTTCTTCAAGCTCCTTAATCATTTTTGTTGTACATCCCTGGCTTCGCTGTCAGACACAGCTTGCTGGCATTTTGGTGCTCTTGATAATAACACTTGTAAGTTAATAGAGTCATGCCAAGAATGAATATGCCCAAATTTACAGAAGCATTTTTAAGAGGCCAAAAACCTGTAATCCCTCTTCAAACGAGGCTGGTAGGACTGCATCCAGGTTCCTGCATTCAGTTCTCCATATCTAAACACTAAAACTTCTAGAAATAAATTACTGTTATCTCAACAAAATTAAAATGTGGATTGTTCCCCCCCTACTTCTTGCCAACAGGACTTACTACAGACTCGAGCCAACCTGGCTTTGCTCCATCAGTCTCGGATCATTTTGCCCCCACATGCACCTAAGAAACCCAAACCAGGTAAACTTGGAGGGGAAAAAATGTTTGGCTGTCCTAACTGAACACATAGTTGTGCCTTAGAGCACCCATTCAGATTGCAGGTGTTTTCAGAGCCAGCACAGTGCATTGTGCAGCAGAGCCAGTTGTTCAGGGCTGTCCTTTCCTCTGGCTGCCAGGGCTTTCAGCTCTCATTTATAGCTTCCTTCAGCTCTATAAAACACCCTGAAGTGCTGCTGCACACCTCTGCCTTGCTTCCGATTCCATTTTTCCTGGCTAAGTGAGATGCCACTCTGGAAGGCATTGAGGCATCCCTGCTAAATTACACCCCCGCTTGTGCAGACAAGCAGGTCGTGAGTTTACTCCTCAAATCCCACTTTCTCCTGATTTCATAGTTTTACTTTTTGTACTTTACAATACATTTTAAGCTACTCCAGCTAAAATTATTTCAGTTAAAAAAGTGAATCTGTATTTCTAAAATTTGATAATTACTGATCATTGATAGCTGACTATTGCCATTAACTATTTCTGTTGTGGAACAATTGCTGTTTTCATGTTAAACAAACCAGGACTTTATGCAGCAGATCAGCAGTTTGACAGGCCAGGTTAGAGACAGGGGAAAAAATAAATTAACAGAATACAGCTGGATCCTAGCCAACCTAATATTTTATTTCTCTTAGAATAAACTCTAAAATTTACCTGTTGAAAATAAAAATGCTTGGACATGCTTACAGATCTCTGGCATTAAAGCATTAAATCCTAACTGGAATTAAGCGAATAACTGATCTGAAATTTTCTATCCCTTTCTACCCAGAAAAACCCAGAACTGACAAATCAAATCAATCAGATTTGAGTTGATCAAAACATTTACCAAATTAATATTTCAACTTCCAGAAACTCAAGCCAGTTTGCTTTGACATTTTCAGATAATTTTGATTCACCAAATTCACAGATTCATTATTTTCAAAGTCTGCTGGAGAAAGGGAAAGTTTGAGCCCAGCACCTTGTTTCGCCCCTGGGGGGCAAGGGGGTGCCCACTGCACTGTACTCCGAGGTCAGCCCTCCCTGCCCCGAGGGGGAACCCAGGCAGTCTGTCCTAAGGCTGCAAAGGGTTTTCACCTTTTGCTCAGCTGAAACTCCACAATGTTTTTTTCTTTTTCCCATCTTAAAGAAAAAAAATATAGAAATAGATGGTGCTACAAAAAAAAGACACTTGTGAGGTGGCTGGCTTCAGATGACATCAGTAATGGGGTGAGGGAGAAGGGTAGAAAATGTATTTTCATGTAGTACAGTTATTGTTCTTCAGAGACAAATGATACCAGCAAACACAAGCTCCCTGCCAAGATATAAATATCAAGCTGCTGAAACAAGCCTGCTTTTACTGGTAGCTAGTTCAGCAATTTGGAAACGATGCCAGAGGAGGGTGCAGAATTACAGATGATGCCTACGATGTCACCCATAGCAAAGGTGCTGAGGGGACCATTTATTCTCCAGGAATAGCAATGTCATTACTAAAAAAATTCCATGATGACATTGAGCTGCTCGAGTTGTACCAGCTTGTTTCTTTTAGAGGCACTTGGAAACATATTACATTATGGACATTTTTCAAACCAAAAGCTGCTGAAGTGACCAACATACCCTGCTAATGCTGTTTGCTCTTTATCTTTTCATTTTGGCAAAACATTTCCTACTTGTCTTCATGCTGTCCAGCCAGAGCGGTTTTTTTCCTAAATCACATGCTGAAAGACCTTTTCACATTAAGGATATCTGAGGAATCCCAGAGGGAATGAATTTGCATGCAGTCCAGTCTATTATCAATCAATTAAACCAGGCATGCCAAACACTAAGTGAAAAGGAAATACTTGGAGGCGCTGTCCTCTGCCAGTCTGAAGTGAAAGGATAGTTGGCAGGTGAGGTAGACTTTACTGGAAGAGCAGCTTCTCTAGTGCTAATCCAATCTTAGATATTTAAATGCTTTGATTTTCACAGCCACCAAAAACCTCAGCAGACAAAGGATGTGTAAGAGGATCCATGAAACAGATCAGGGAGGGTGAGAATTACTGAAAGGATGCAAAACAACCAGAGGAGAGGAAAGACCATACAGCTTATCCACCCCAAACCAGGATGAGTGTGGCTTGTGAGTGCTGGTCCAGTGGGTGCCATCACCCCAGCCCCTCAGTGCTGGGAACTGCAGTTCAGGTGAGTCACTGCTCCCCAAAACACATCCCAGCATCCGGAAATAAAACAGGACGTTCAAGGCTGAAGGGGAATGGTTCAACCCATGTGAATAGATCTGCAATGGATCTTTTCAGTGCATGTGGAAAACAGCCCAACAGAATCCTAGGCTGTGTCTGCTGCCAGGCAGGACTAGCCTGTCCCCAGTGACCCGCACAGGCTGCAAGGCCAGGGAGGGGGCTTTGGGGTAATTTTCTTAAAAAAACCCTGTTATAAATACCCTCATAGAATTAGACACACCAGCCCCACTGGGTGTTCAGACACCCGAGTCTGTCTGCATGCTGCACACACCCATAGGGAGACAGAAGAGGCAGGAAAAGCTCCAAACCTCCTCCTTTTGCCAAGAACCAAGCAGAGTTCATTCCTCTCCCTCCCCTCCCCAGCAAGGATGAGCAGATCTGGGATGAAAACATGCGCTTACACCCAGAGGGAGGAAAGGCTGTACTGAGTACAGAGACAAAACCAGTCTGTATTGGAAATCAGGTCAGAAAAGCAGAGCAGCCAGGTTCTCCAAGAGAGCCGTCAAGTCCTAAAACACAGAGCAAAGCATGCTGAGGAGAGCCAGGCCTGGCCAGGTGCCCTACACATGGGGACAGCACAGCCAGAGCTGACCAATTCACCATCCAGTCTCCATACCCAGTATTTCATAATAAAATCCAGCTCATTTCAGACTCATTTCAGAACACAACCACATGCAGGGCAAAGAAGATGTCTTCAGGACTGCACTTCAGCCCAGGCTGGAGAGAACATGTGAACAAGTTTCATCCAACTGCAATGAAAAGTGGTTTCAATGCTTAAAAATCCAGAAGAGACCAAGTACAGTGAGGCCTGACCTCCAGCCTGTGCAGACCTTGCATGCCACCATCACCTTGACAAGATTTTCAGGACTTCATATGGGTACCTCTTTTCTCCCTGGTCCCAGGAGGAAGTCCAGCAGCACAGAGTAGTTCCACTCCCTGCAAGGGCCACAGCAAAGCACTTTGCCTCCCAAACCCACTTCTGGAACCACCAGGGAATCACACACACGCTGCTCTATTACCGAGCAGTTTCTGTAGGCTTTGGCCAAGCAGCCCTTGCTCCATCCCATCAGGGCTGCTGGTGCTCACTGGCCAGCTGGCATGCGAGGAGAGGAGTTTAGATCTGCTCAGAGATGTATTACAAATTTTAATTTGCTGTGTTTATTTAATGAAACTCATTGAGACTAATCTCCATTTTCTAGCAAGTGTGAAAAAAGCTCCATTTAATTAAAATTAATGACCTTCACGCCTACAGAAGATTTTTCAGGCTCAGGGGATTAGATTTAACACTTTGTGCAAGACACAAGTACAAAAGCCATGCTCAATTAGATGAGGAAATATCTCTGAAAGAGCCCATCATTTCTGTTGATAGTTTAAGCTTTTGGTTGAATAGGAAAATACAGTCAGTGGAGGGAAAGAAATTATGTTTCCTAATACTGGCTACTGTCTGCAATCATAAAAAAGTGTTTGTAGTTTAATAGCTTCCAGTAAATTTACTGAAATAACATTCACTGCATTTTAATTTTCATTTTCCAGACTTAATACCACAAAGAAAGAGAAAAAAGAATATATCATCATTAAAAAGCCTTCTTAATACGTGGGATTTCAGACATGGCATATATTAGAAATTAATGGCAAAATTAAATTATATTAAAGGCTCTGACAAAACGTGAAGACTAAGCAAATGGTGAACCCCATTTGGCTGTGCATCACTATTATTCCCCTCACACAAAGCCTAGATGGCATATTGTTACCTGTATGTATAATTTATTAGAGAAATGCATTGAACTGCTAAAAGTACTTTCAAAGTTAATGGATACAGTTTTTGAAAAAATAAATAAGTTTACATTGCAGGGAACACACCCTTAGCCTGCTGGGACCCTGCTCAGAGCTCATCTCTGTTAATCCCACCCTCATGTAAATATTAAGGTACAAATATTAATCCTATCATTCCTTCTAAGAAAATCACCTTGTTTCATGAAAACTGTAGGAGACAACTATTTGTAAACAAGTTATTGTGCACTACTTTGCTGTGCTTTTCTGATTTCCAATTATGTACTTTTAATGAAATAATGCATTTCTGCTTTAGGTAGACGTCAGTATTTTGAACTGACTGTGCACTGCAGTGAAATTATGACATCTTTTATTTAAATTACCATGGCAAGGCAGAACATGACAAATTGATGTGTGGGAACTGAATGTTCTTAATTTTCTAATTAGTGCTTTTTTAAAAAAATAATGAAACAAAAGAAGCTTGCTACAAAAAGCCCAGCAAATGCAAGAACCATCATCCTCAAACCAACCAGAAGCTGAACTCCCTCCCAACATGTTTTCATAATCGCTCTTCTTTTGAAGGGCACATTCAGCCCCTACCATTCATCTCAGATATTAGGGACTTCATATTAAATATAAGCATTCAGTCTACAACCCAGCATCTCTCCACACTGATGTGCTTTTCAAATAGAAAAAGGAAACCTAACAAAAACCCCACTTATTTCCACATTCATCCTCTTCCCAAACCCTCATTTCTTTTGGTGTTCACATTTTACTTTTTAGTCACTGCTGAAGAAAGTCAGTTTTTCACATGGTCCAGCTGATAATCTTCACAGCTTGTTGAGTTCTGCCAACTTGCAAATGGTTTACATATTTTCACAGCTATTTTAAAAATGTAACTTCCAAAGATTTCTCCTGAAATAACATCTGTGTTTGCGTATGCTTTAATTTCCACCCTGAAGTTTACTCGTTGGTGGCTTTTCTTTCTGCCACACTTTACTGATAAATTCTGGGGCGTAAATGAGCAAACGCATTTTAGTCAGTGCTTTTTTATTTGAGAATTAACCCTGCGTGAAGCTGGTGCCATCCCTCCCTTCAGCCTCTCCCTCCTCTGGGCAGCACCACCTGCACCCTCCAGGCAGTTGGGGTTCTTCAGCAATTCTTTGCAATAACACCACTGGGAATACAAGGGGTACTCCAAGTATTCCAATGGAACCAACGTTTTCCTGCAGAGGAGACGCTGAGAGGGTTTTAGAAGCTTAATAACGAGGGATGTTATTAACACCCCTGCCCAGCACCCTCCTCTCCCAGAATCGCACTGCGGGGGCACATACTCGAGGCAAGAATTCCTACTCGAGAGGGAAAACCACAGCCCAGTGCACACACCCAAACAGCAGCAGCCACGGAGCTGTCCTGGTGGGACAGGACACCTCATACAGCAGCCAAATCAAAGCTTGCAAATACCTCATCATCTGCAAATGCAACCATAAAATATTCTATGCGATTTTCAACGTCCATTACCGTTCCGTAAGGGTCTGTTTCAACGTGGCTAATGCAATTTGCACTCATCAATAGCTGCTATGAAGTGATATACCCAGGCACGACAGGAACCCCAGAAGAGGTTTCCATGAACACGTGTAAACACGCAGCCTCCCTGAACCCGTTTCCATCCCTCTGTACCAGGACACTGCCTGCTGCAGACACTCAGCATCTGCACTGCATCCGAGTGTCCGTCACGACCTCGTAACTCGTCCGCAGCCCCGGGGTGGGCACTGTGTGAAATGAATGTTAATATCAAGCTGTGCAACAGCCCCCACCAATTAATTAAATGCTGTTATCTGCTGAGGGCCCAGCCTGTCCCAGCTGGGGGGATGTTAGCATCCTGAGACACGGGGGGGCTCATTGCCTCTGAGCTGCTGCCCCGTGCTGGACCGGAGCTTGCAAAGTGCAAAGCAGGAGATTCAGAGCAGGTTTCCCCAGGCACGCTCACAACCGCCCTTGACAACACGAAGCTGAGATAAAGCAGCCCCAGGCAGGTCCCAGCCCTCAGCCCTGGCACCAGCCGAGCCCGGAGCAGGCAGCGGGGGCTATCGGGTGCCCGCAGCCCCCGGAGCGCGGCTGCGATCCGGCTACCCGTCACGGCTGGGCTCTGCGCCGGGGTGATGGATGGTGAAATTAAGTAGCAATTAGGACCGGCCTAACCTCGAAAGGTTACAGGAGATCATTAAAGCTGTCCAGAAACACATAAGCTCTATGGCGCCTTTTGATTTACGAACCTGAACTCCAGGCTTAGGGCTGAGGTCCCCTCTCAGCAATTACTCAAGTAAATTCTCCCAATGACCTATTCACACCCTTAACAAGGCCTCCACAGCACAGCATCAGGTGTTTAAAGAGGGAAAAACACAAAACTAAAAACCCTTTTTTGTCCCATTTCTAAAGCACAACAACAGGGAAGCGTGCGAGGACGGGGGCGAGTAGGAAACCAGAAGGAAGTTCACCTCTGTCCATGGACATCTCCAACTCGGGATGTAGCTAGGACATGGAGACCTCAAATTCCAGCTGCTTCCATTAAAAGAATCTAAATAAACATTATTTAGGTAGACTAGACACCTAACTAGGTTTTTTGAAGACTACAAAAATCCAGACAATTTTAATCAGACAAGGAAAATTTCCTCCAGTGTTTTGCTAATTAAGGTTTCGAAGGTGTTAAGGCTCCTGGGACACGCTCCTGTCCCCACCTGCAGAGCTCCCAAACACCCTGCTGATGAGAAACTGAGGCACAAAATGCAAAGACCCATATGAGGCTACGACACGGTGACATTTGAAAAAGAGCAGTATGTCCAAGATCTGTAGGATTCTTCCTGATTAAGAAGTCTGCAACTAAATTAATGGGGTTTGATTCATTTGACATGAAGTTTGTTTTCCAGAGGACAAATAACCAAATTCTAACTTTATTTTGTTCAAAAACATTGAAATGTTATGTTTAATATTACTTCATTTGTCAGATCTCAAAAGTCTTTTTTTTTCTTAAACCAAGAAATTTATAGGGATATATTTCATGTTCAAAAATATTATCTACATATTCATCAAAGCATTTTTTTCCTCAGACAGTTACTTGCAACCAGTAACCTAAGGTATTAATCACCAGGTTGAATG
The DNA here is from genome assembly GCA_013398125.1 of Aegotheles bennettii. NCBI lineage: Eukaryota > Metazoa > Chordata > Aves > Caprimulgiformes > Aegothelidae > Aegotheles > Aegotheles bennettii. The sequence goes on from VZRW01012467.1 coordinate 490,749, forward strand.
AATTAGTAGGATCTTTAGTACCTGGGATTGCACAGATCACTCAGCCTCAAGTTCAAGAAAAATTCCTGAGGCTGTTCACTGAAATATATCCCAATTACCCATCACTGCTAATTACTTTTCAATGCTTTTAGGATAGCAGTCATGAATCACAGTCTCATCTGCTCGTTTCTAGAGCTCAGTACACTGCCAGGGGCTCTCAGGAACACCTTCAGGGAGCGCCGAGACACAAAGGTTCCCCAGAAAGTTCCTTAATGGAACCGGGCAAGAGGAGTCTTACAAAAACATCATCCTAAATGGATCTAAAAATATTTTTGCTCTGCTACCTAAACAACTCTTTAAAATCAAAATATAAATATTTAAAAGAAACTAACCTGAAACGACAAAGCTTTTCTCGGTCCAACAGCTTTAAAAAAATCCCGTATCTCCACAGACCTCCACCACCAGCTGCAGAAACCCGCCCCTGGCCCCTGGGGCCCTTTATAACCCCCTGGAGCAATTTGGGTCACGCCTAGTGCCAGGTGACTTCAATGGACGAGTCGTTAGTCAATTAAGCTAATTAGGGGTTCTTTAAGGGGATTGAATAATTCAGAAACATTTTAAAAACTGTTTTAACATGGTGAGCCAAATCCTGCTTAGAGTTGCAACCCCACAGAAACGTTTGGTTTCACATCGAAAGTGATTGATTAGCAGAATTTAAAATTCCCATTCAGAATTCCCCCAAATTCAGACAAGCAATACTGCGATTGCCTTTTCTACAGGAATCAACTCAGTAAGTGCCAGGTTGACAATTTGTTTCTTCTGTGGAGCCGTTTGCCACCAGCGATGGCTCAGGGCAAACAGCAGCATGGGGAAATGTATTTGTGTTTATCTGGGTGAGCTCCAGTTGGGATGTCCCGGTGTCGGACTGACTGGGTGCACACACTGAAATAGCGAGTCACGGTGGTGGGACCCAGCCGGCCGGCTCCTCTCTGGCCACACAGGGTCCTTAGCAGAGGACACACAATGACAATGATATTCCTTGCCATCAGTAGAACCACAATGAGGAACAATCCGACTGGTGGGATGGCACCGGGGGTATGTGCAAACCAGTACAGCCACCGTACAGCACGGAGCTGTAAACACCTGCCCATACAGGTTCAACGCAGCCCGAGCAAAGGGTTCTCATCCTGCCCGTGCTCTCGCTCCATCTCCTGCTGCAGAGCTCCCATCCCACCACCTCGGGTCCTGGCGAGAGCCGAGCTAGTGCAGCTCCCAGCACCCAGACGTACTTTGCCTAACAGAGGTGCCCCAGCATCCTTCCAGGCGTCTGCCGCGCTTGGGAGCTCTAAATGGAAATCCTGTTGTTTCTCCTCCTTTTCTGTTCGGATTAGCCAACCTGCAAGATGCTGTTTGGCTGCGGTGACAACTGAGTGGAGCTTTTCAGGACCAACACTTTAGTTTTGCAAATCTAATGTGGCAAATAGGCAGGAGCTGGTGACCAAGCTCCTTCTGTAGACACAATTTCTGTGCTTTACAAAACTGACAAACATCTCCAGTTCATAACAAAGCGCAGTGATGAATCTGTTGAGATTATGAAACATTTAAACACTGTATAAGAGTGAACTGTACGTGTGAGGGACCAATAGGGTGGGAAGGGGTGTCCCACCACTTTCTACAGCTACTCCAGGCAAGTGTTTTATTAACATTCAAGAAAAATGTTCAAGCTTTCCTTTTTAGTTCTTCCCCTCCCCCCCCTCCTCCCCTTTTACCTTCCCTCTTTAATGGAAACTAAAGCTTGGGAGCAGGCTGGCTGTGCCAAGGCTCTGCGAGTGGAGCAGCAGGCTCCTGCCCATGGGCTGCAGACCCAAAACGCTGAAACTTGGGAAGAGCCAGATCCCCTGGAAACCAAAAATACAGACTCCAGGTCAGGCTCCTGCTCGTGGCGTTACCCACGGCCACGCTCCCAGGATTCGGCTCCAATCTCCCTAAATGATCTCCGGGAGCAAGCGGTGCTCCGGCGGCTGGAAGCACGCTGCTGCTGCCGGGAACGCGGAGCAGCGTGTGATCCTCCATGCGTGTACCCTGGTTTCAGCCTGACACAGCAGAGAAGCATTCGGTGAAATAATTGTAGAAACTGCTTCGACTAAAGCATCTTCGATACAAATGAGGTATCATTAGCAGCAAGACACTTATTTTATTACAATTGTTTAAGACTCAGCAGTGATTATTGTTGGCACGCACACCGAAGTGAAAATCCTGTAACGTTATTTCGGTTAAGACATGTAAAATACTGTACTGATCGAATAATTACAGAAAAAGAAAGACAAATAAACAGAGAGCGAAGCTTCGAGAGCCAAAGAGAACGAACCCTATCACTGCCCCCACACACCGCCCGTCCCTGCCACGGCGGGGGTCCGGCTGAGGCGTGCGGGGTCTGCACTGCACCGGGAGAGGNTGAGGGCTGCCAGGAGCTCGGTGGGAGCGGGTGAGGGGGTGACTGAGAGGACGGGCAGCAGGCGAGAGGTGAGCAGCCGCCTCTCAGGTGGCCGCGGGGCCACCCTAGGTGAGCTGATTCGTTCTTCACATGCAACTTCCACAAACTCCGCTTCTGAGTGAGAGAACAGAAGCAGCAGAAGGCGGGCAGGGGCTGTGTGAGCTTCTGCTGCCTTTGCTGCACTCCGTGAGAAAAAAACATCTCTAGATATCCAGAGACAGCTTGATGTTTAAAGATCAATTACAAAGCCAGAAGAAAAGGGGGGGGGCGGGACGGAACGGACGGACGGACGACACGACGGAACACAGACGGACATTGCTTCAATTCCCTCTCTAATCTACTGGGAAACAATCAGGCAGGTTTTGGTACCAGGTCCTCCTCTGGGCAAGGTTCTTCAGGACACCTGCAGGAAATGGATCTATGAGTGAAGCCCAGCGAGAGCAAAGTGTCTCCTGGTGCCGGAGGAAACCTGGAGGAGATCTGCCAGGCCAAGTCCAGATTCCTCGTGGTGCCCCTTGCAGCTTGTGCCTCTCACTCCCCGCTGTCACAGCATGAGCTGCCACTTGAAGTCCCAGATTTAGTGTCTGCTCCTGAGTCCGGCCTTCCAAGGCTAGCAGGAACCACGTGGAAACATAAAATTGAGCCCGTGGAGATGGATTCTGGCACTGCCAAGGTTTTATGTTCTCAGTATGATTGTTGTGGATTTCCTCAACAGCAGGAAGGTGACCAGAGCAAGCACCAGACACACACCCCCCCACACAACTCAGTTATGCCATAAAACTGAATAGACATTTTCATATTTTTTATTCCAAGTTGCTTTATTTGCATGTTAATATGAACACATACAGCTGATTTTGGAAAGTGACTCCACACATCCTGAAGAGCAGTGCCACAACGATGGCTCCTGCAGGATTGGCACTGGGCTTTGCAGCCATCTGAACCCACCACCACCACCTCTGAGCCCACCACCGCCACCGAGCCCCCACCCCTCCTCCCTCCCCAGCATGGAGTGCAGAGCAGCCGATAATGCTCAGCATCCCAAACAGAAGCACCCAGTTCCCTTCCTCCAGTGCCGGGGCCTTCGAGCAGCTGGAAACACATTCTGGAGGGTGAGGAGTCGCTGCCTTCCCCTCCCTGGGTGAGCGGGGCTGGAGCTCCCCCCTCGCCCCCAGCTCGCTGTGTGCCACACGCTAATGGCCAAAGATCCCCGAAATGAATCTCTCTCCTCTCCTAAAAACAAATGCAAGCAATATCAGATGCCATCCTGGGTAACAAGAATTAATAACTTGTTTCTCCGGAGTCAAGTGCAGCCCATGGACAGGAGGGGAGATAGCTGTAACCTGTCTCTGATTACAGCAGGAGATAGTGGGGCCGTTCTGGGCCCTCCTCATATGTCACTGTCTCCTCTTGCCATCAGCTATTTACTCCACACGCACCGAATCTCACCTTGGATTTCATTATCAAAACCAATAACTGTGTTTTGTTACAAACCAGAATATGTTGCTCTCTGCCTGAAAAAAAAACAACCTGGCATTGTATTTCTCATAATAACTTTTAATTGGATTTTAGCTCTCTGCTTTTATACTTCATCTTAGGCTTTATTTGGTTTAATTACAAATCCATAGCTATTTGTTATGTGGCTCTAGTTTGATATTTTGCACTGACAATTACATTTTTATTCAAAGAAAAAATGTATTAGGAAAAAATAGAGAGAGACAGGCTCATTGTGCGAGCTGATTAATTGAATTCCAGTTTTATGTGCATTTATGATGAATGATTGTGTGCCAAAAAATGACTCGAATATTAGATCAGAGTGCACTTACTCATTTTAATTGGTTTGCACAAAGTGCAAGCCACTGTAATGATAGATCAGCTGTGAAAACACAGTAGCAATGGAGGCACTCAGTGCCCTGGCTCGGAGGTCTCCTAAAACTGTTTGCGATTCCTTAGTCTTTCCTTGCAGAAGAGGGGTGAGATGGGTGGTGAAGCTTCAGCACTCTCGTTTGAAGACAGCAAGGACAAAACATCACTGCCTCTTCTGTGGTCCCTTCTTTGGGGAGTGGCAATTTAGTTTTAATTATTCATAACACTTATTAGCAAAGAAGGTGCCATATGTTTTTGCAGAAAAATAGAGAAGTCCTAGATTTTGGAGCCTGTAGCTCACTGCCACTAAACCTTTTTGAGAACATTGAGCAGATATGCACAATGACAATAACAATGAACAATCCCATCTGTAGGGGCCATGAGCTGGTTCAGGGTGGGGTGTGGATCTGGGCCCCCTTAGGGCACTGCAGGGATGCAGCAGCCTGCTCCCCTGCTGCTCTCTGTGCTCAACAGCAAGAGGCCATTGGGACCAGCCCATGGAAACTAACTCCTGGGAGAGCGTTCTGGTTTCTCTCCACGTCAACATAACCTGGTTTTAACACCGTGGTGAGCAAGGAGCAAACTGGTGTTTGCCATAGGGCAGCACAGCCCTCGCTTGTGCCCACCAGGAGCTGCACCCCCAGCTCCAGGGTCTGCCCACCACAAACGAACATCTCTGGCTAACGAGTCACCCACATGTCCTGCAAGTCATTAGGAAGAGCCAGAGCCTGTTGCAGAGGAAACCTAAATGTGTATTTAAAGTCACAGCAGCCTCACAGCAACTGCACCTGCGTAACCAGAAAGGCTTTTCACCATCCTTTGAGTTTTGTTAAAAAACCTCGCAGTGCTCTCCTCTGAAGCTCTGATGTGATGTTGTGCAACTCAGCTCAGCATCAGCCCACAGAATAACTTAAGGTGACATGGCACTGAGAAATACAACCTGACAAACTAGTGGCCACAGTAACTCTTGCTGGAGAAAGCAAATTTTACCATTTGCTTCCCTCACCAACCACCATTAAATATAGTCTGCCCAGTACTGAAACCATTTAGTCACTCTAGTTTTAGCATGTCACATCAAATTAATTGAAAGTCAGCAAGGACAAATGGTAGCACATGAGCACACCGGGCTGATGCTCTGAACCAAGACCTGGGGTGGGAAAAGAAATGCCCAGCCCTACCTTAGAGGCTGGAGCATGGCAATGACAGAAAATATGGTCATTTATTAACTGATTCAACACAAAAATAGTAACAAATTTCTTTCTTGCTCAGCTCTGAAGATCTGCAGGAATACAGAACAGGACCCCCCCCCTCATGTATTCAGCCTTCCCTCCAGACAGCAAGTTCATTGCAGTGAGCCCTCATTTCAAATCGATTCTCCCAGTTACTCCTTTGCCCTGTGTTTATTGACCACAGCTGTCCTAGCGGCCACCTTATTTGCAAAATGCAGTTCACAAATGATGACGTTTGAAGGAAAAAAAGCTATCATTCATTACTCTCAGCTTTGCAAGGGGAAGGACGATGAGCATAAGCCAGAAAAATAAATCCAAACCCTTTTCCCCTGGGAAGCTGAGTGCCAAAACCCAGATAGGGCCATCCTACAACCTGGAAGTTTGAAAACCCTTGCAGGTTCAGATCTTGAGGGTTTTTTAAGTTTACCAAACAATTCTGGAGGGAGAATTTGGTGTCACAACCACTGACCTAGATCATAGCAAATTTACTGTGTGAAAAATAAACGTACACTCTTGTTAAGCGAAGCCACTGTGACTGCTGGATCACACTGACATGGTGCTGGTACTGCCTCAGCGCCGCGGCTTTGGAGAGTTCTCCTGATCCCCAGTGACAGGAGGGGGGAGCTGGGCTCCTGCTGTTCAACACTCAGCAACATCAGGAATGGGCAGTAAATGCCCAGATTCTTCTGCAATAATGCTGCTTTCCAACCCACCCCCTCGGCTGCATTCCCACAAGCTCAGAACACAGCAGACCTTGCTGCACACCTTTAGGCAGCCGTGCAATTTTCTGGTTTTGTAGCGTCTTCCTCAGAAATTTATTTGTATAAAACAAAAACTTCCCACTTGTGTGCAGCGTAGGAAGTCAGTGACTGCAAGCACGAGTGCTGCTGGGCCCTTCCACACAGGGCTCACCACAAAAAAGCCAAGCACAAACAAGACGTGTCAGTCTAATAAACACATCTTGGACAAATGGCTCCTCTGAAGTGGTCTTCATGTGGTCAAATCGAGAGATATCAGGGTCAGGCAGGGAAAAAGTGAAATCATGGAGATGGTCGGCATCAGACAAAAGGCTCTCTGCATAACACGATGAAAGGGCTAAAAAAATAATAAAGAAGAGGCAGGAGTGAAGCCAAACACTCGAATGCATTTGGCCCAAAGAGAAGGGAGAGACATCTATGCAACCCACAGCTCCAGTCGCTAATTTTATTAAATGCATTACCTGGAGATAGATGCTCACCCTGTAGAGGCGAGTCCCCAAAGCACAGCTCATGCAGGGATTTGGAGGGAGGGTCTCTCCCCTCAGCTGTACTGGTCAGAACCATCCTGGTGTTATAAGTTGAAATGTTCTTACGTAGCACTGCAATGCAGTATAAAAGCCTGTTAATAGAAATGGAATAATCAAAACACTCATTGTGAGCCTCCAAATTGAAATATGAGCACACAACAGCCAAGGAAACATAATAGTTCCCTTAAATGTGCTTGTGACTGACAGTGAAATATTTAACATCTGCTCTGCCCACTCTTAGCATTTTTCCCGTTTACCTGCTGAAGTCCAGGCTTCATAATTGGAACAGCCCAGAGACAATAAACACTCTGCAGCTGTCACCACGAGGTGGAAAGGCAGCTTTTCACAACTGGTACTGGGGAAGTTGCCCAATTAGTTTTTTCAGACCTGACCAACAGCACTGGAAAGGAAAGGACATCTCGGAGCTCTGCCAGCTTACTGTGCTTGGGGAGTCACTGAAGGGCACTGCCAAGCACCGAGGGGCTAAATATTTACATGTGGGGTGGCTTCAAGGGGCTCTCCTGAAGGCTTTAAGACTTTAAGAAGACTTTAAGTCCTGTCTGACATGCCCATTAATAGCTTTTGTGCCTCTGCTCATATAGCCCACAAAAATGTGATTTATGATTGTTAGATGTTACCATCAGCATAAGATTAAGGAAACAAAAACTCGGAAACAAGTAGAAGGAAAAGAAAAACAATCCATGTTTCTCCTCTTTTCCATCCCCCCACTCTCCCTTTATCCTGAGGGATGCAGACACAGCTCCCTGGGAGCAGGGAGGTCAAACCCATCAGCACTGCTGCACTGCCCAGGGGAAGGTCCCTGGGCCACCCCAGCTCCCACTACGTGCCTTGGAAGTCAAGGACAAGCCCTGCCTTTTCCTTTCTGCATTTCCCTGGCGAGTGCCTGCACTTTGCCTCTGGATGTCCCAACAGCTCTTCCCAGGCATCAGGAGAGAGGGGTGGAAAGCCCACAAGGGCTGGACTGAAGTGTGAACTCTGCTGGCTGGGTTCCCATCACTCGCAGGGACAGGACACCCGTGTGTGGGTACAGGGACATTTAGATACCAAGGGCCACCAGGCAGCCCCCAGCTCCAGGAGCAGCAGCCTTGTCCACAAGGCTTTCCCCCCTCTTTTCCAGAGGGGCATTTAAACTATTGGTGATGAATATTGGTTACAGACTGGACCAGAGGGTCTGCAGCCCATCCTGGCTTCTGGTTACTCATTAACTAGCACCAGATACCTGTTCAGCCTCTCCACATGTCCCCGGGGTGCTCATCCATCTGCTCTGTGAGCAGAGCCACAGCAGGCAGCTTCCACTTCGCTGGGGGAGGGAGGAGAGGAGCCAGTGCTGCCCAGGGCACGCTCACAGGTGGCACAGTGCTCAGCAAGGTGCACACATCCCTGGTGGTTATCAATGCTGGTGGGGTGGGACAGCCCCAGGGTAGCCACCTCCCATCACCAGCTCAGTAGTGATGATGAAGATGATGTTAAAGTGACAGAGCTGAGCCCCACTGCTCACAGGAGTGGTCTCACCAACACTGACACCTGGTCCAGAGGCTGCTGAGCCCAGGGCAGAGCAGCCCGGCAGCCCCAGGGCTCCCAGGTAGCCCCAAGCCATGGCTGTGACAGACCACAGGTCAGTAAAACACGGATATTCATGGGATGGTGAACTAAATCTCACTTTAAAACAGCACCAGAAAATAGATATGGTTGTTCTACATGAGAAGAAACTTAAAATTAATTTTACAGATAGGGGGGTTTTGGTGGTGCAGAGGGAACAAAGAGCACCCGTCCATAGGCAGGCTGCATTGCCCTGCACTTGTCAGCACAGGGTTGTGCCAGTATCAGGACAGAGAAGGCACCAATCTGAAAGTGAAAGAGGGACAAAAGGACAAAGGCTGGACTTATTCAAGGAGAGATACTGATGAGCAGACAGAAAATGGGACGGTTTGAGGTCACGTGCTAATTTATATTCAGAATCAGACTCCAGTTTCAGCCTCAGGATCAACTGTTATTTTTCCCACCTATTGTCTTCTTGAATGTCCTTGCACTGAGGGGAAGTGACCATGACTCCTGCCTGCCCTTGGATGACCTGCTCTGAGGTTGAGGGGTACAGACCCGCAGAGGCTGCGCCCAGGAGTGGTTTGGGCACCACCAGCCCAAGCACATCTCAGAGCAGCCCTTCACGCCCCCAGAGGTGACTCCATGTGCCCCAACAGCATCCCAACAGCAGCAGAATGAGCAAAAGCATTTCATTCATCAGTAAAATTGAGAACACTGAGCAGAAGATATCCCTGGGAAAAAACCAACCCTTATGTTTAAAGTAAGTATGATAATAAACTGATGCACTCAGCAGTATTTTCAAGAGTTTCAAGCAGGCAAAATGTTGCAGTGCTTGAAATAGTTTTCTCTCTATCCTGCTGGCCTTAGTCAGTACCAGCAGCTCAACCAGACAAGCTTCTCATGGGGCAAAGGGTGGAGGGGTCTGGAGTAGAAAGGTCAGGTGTTAAGGAAGTGTCAAACCTGACCGCAGCTGTAATAACTCCAAACTAGGGCAGAAAATGCCATCACTGGGGTCCTCGATAGACCCCATCTCACTGCTTACCATGGACCTCCGCTCCTGGAGGGGCTTTAATTACCAGGACATCTCAGCACCCTGACGAGCCAGCACTTGCCCAGGACTGAAGGAGAAGTGCACAGTGCTGTGCCCAGCAGCCACCAGCAGCTATTGCACCATTGGAGAGTAGATGCTGCTGGAGAGGAGTCAGCTGCATAAAAGCAGAACAGATTGTTAACTGTGAGTGGAAACTTCACAGGGAAAACATCAGCCCTGGACCCACTGGGTGCGAGCACAGGGCTTCCTCTACAGCACCATCTGCACTGGGACCAGAACATGCTCCACACCCCCAGAATCTGAAAGTTAACAGTGAGACTGAGCTATTATTTCAGGGAATTTTCAACTCATTAGTATTCTTGGTGCTCACAGACAAAGCAGTTGTTTTGAAGGTATGCAAAAAACCCTATTTAAGCTCTCCAGAATACCGAAATGTTTGTTTTTGAGAAAACTAATTGTACTTGGATAGTTCTGAAAATCTTGACCCTTACAAAATTACAACAAAATTAATTTCAAAATGAAAAAATTTCAAGCTAGTTGAATGCTTCTGAAGTCAAAATTACTTTCTTTACAGGGAGTTTTTCAGAGATTTTCTTTAATGAAGCAAACTTCTAAACTCAAGAAGTTTTAAAGCTTCTGGCTAAATTGAGGCTATCTTCTGAAAACCAGGAGTCTCCAAAATAATTGTCTGCTTCTAAGGATGTGGCTGTTTGTACATCACTGTTTCTCTACTCACAGCTAGGATTCTCCTGGTACAGAAGTACAGACAAACACTGATGTCCTTGTTGCTACGAGCAGATTTGCCAGGGACCAGGGAGAGCAGCTGCCTGCACAGTGCTGCTGGCAGGAACTGGAGAGGCAGAACATGCTGGCATCGAGACAGAGGAGCCAGGGCAGTGTTTTTAAACTATGGGTTCTGCAGCTTTGGTTTGTACACAGGTAGTGTTTTCCTCTGCCCACCAGGACTGTGTGTGCCACCTGTACATTGGCCTTCCCAGCAATTTCAGCTCCCAGGCTGGAGGCAGCTCTGGGCAGAGGGCAAAGCCATTCCTGCCATCCAGCCAGGGGCAGTTACCAGGTTGGACCACCAGTGACCACACGTGCGCATGGATGGACAACGTCCTGCAGACCCCCGTGTCCTCAGATGACCCGCAGTGAGTCCAAGGCAGAAACAAGGGCAGCTGGGAAGAGGGATGAGGATGGACACTACAGGAATGGGTTATTAGGAATAAGAGGCTGACGGGCTCTGCAAGAAGAGCCCGAGGGCAGCTTCTGCCTGGTGTTACTCATACAAACACACAACCTGCAGTAATGAATGGCAGCAGGAGGCAAATTGGAAGAGATAGCCCACAGATTACAAATGTAAAATACAGCACTTGCTCTTAGCAGGTGCAGAGAGTAACCCTGTAAGAGATAAATGATACTGATGTGGAGAAGCTGAACAGAATGAAACTAATAAGGAGGTGAATCTCCCGGCTTTGATAATTAGCACTGGACTGACCATCTAGAATAAAAGCATCATCACATCAAGAAGTCCTCCCTGCTGTCAGTGGTGACTAACACCAAAAAGTACTTTCTGTGGTAGTTTCTCTGGATTCAAACGATATCCATTCCTTTCACAGGATTTAACAAAATAATAACAATACCTGTGAGGAATCTTCCTACATGCTGCTGGTGACAGGGCCCTCCCATTGCTCAGCCATGATTTATCTGGGAGCTGGGAGTGCAATCATTAGACCACCACAGGAAGCAGAAGACTTTCTGAGGGCTAATGATCATTGCGAAACCTTTCCAGTGGGTGCCCAAAAGGTAATTTATCATAATTTGCTTCTGTAATGTTGATTCATTGAGCAATATTCCTATTGTTCAGCAGTCCCTCAGACCCTCCTGGCAGCATGGAGGCAGAGGTAGGTGAGGCTGGGAGATGCAGGAGGTGACGGCTTGCACACTTAGGTGTGTGCCTGTGACAGCCTCACCCAAGGAGTCAGGGAAAAACATGTCCAAGGCCATGGAGCAATGCCAGAGCCCTCAGGGTCTGATGGACAAGCTGTTCCTGGCCTGAGAGCAGAGCAGAAGGCAGGCAGGAAACCCAAGCAAACATCTCCAAATTCACACAGCACCCCCACACCTGACAGTCCCAAACCCCAGGAACATCACAGTGCCAGGTAGGCTTTCTGAAGAACAACATCTTTCTTACTAAACCATTTCTCAGATGTGTTTTAGTTCTCCCCAGCGTGGCAGAATAACATCTATTCTCTGGAATTTGGATTGCTATTTGCTCAACTGAGAAACAAAATTCCCAGTCCTAAACTGCAGAGCCCTGGGTTGGGCACATGCAACCTGGGACTGACTCCTGCTAACTGTGTGAAGGGAAATAAGGGACCCAACTTCCAGATGCTTTAAAAAACCCCACTACAATTCCTTTGCATCCCTGATAAGAGACACTTTGAAAGTCAAATTCAGTGTTGCTTTTAAAGAAAACCAGGGCAGATTTAATGATAGGCTGTATCCAGCTTTCCTTACATTCTTGATCCCAAGATAAAAATGCTAACAGGTATTGTAACTGTCAGCTTGGTTCCCAAAATATGTCCTTATCTTTTTCTTTATAGACTAAAGCATTTATCACTTTTCCCTCTTTCCTAAGAGTGTCAGCATTTGTGTACTAACACCTTCCTGGGACTTTGTCACGTACTCAGCCAGTGAGATTATCTGGGAGTATTTTAGAGGCAGCAAACAAACACAAAAGGAAGCATATGGTGCTCTGCTTAGGGAGGCAACGCCAGACTCTTCACTGATGAGATCCCAGAAAATGCACCTCAAATGCAAATTTGTTTCATGAAACCAGGGGGGGTGGGGAACAACAGCCATATTTCTCAGGAAACAAGATGAAAAAAATATTAACTGTGAGCAAATTAAACATCACTGGCAGGATTGGTAGTCAGCTGTGATTTTTTTCCAATCAGATCTCCTATTGTTTTTTCCTTCTACCCACAACTCTGACAACCAAAAAGACACATGGGAATCAACTCAAACTGAAATCCCATCAGATGAAAATCCAGTACATTTCAGAGCAGTTATTTGAACATCTGCCACGGAGGAAACATTGCCTTTGCCTCTGCCCCAAAACCCAGGGATTCTTTTCTCCCCTGCTCTTTGGGTAGCAAAGCCAGTTGGTTTCCATCAGTGGTTCAAGTCTCCTTACAGAAGACCAGAGCTGCCATTCTCCCACTGACAGGAATCTCTAACAGCTCATCCATGCACCCTCACATTCTCACTGACCCTTAGAGATCCCTTCCGCCTCCAGATACTCTGATTCCCACTAGGCAGGACCAAATCACATCTCCCCTTTAACTCACAGCTAAAGAAAAGCATGAGGAACAAACAGCACTATGATTGATGCAAAAAAGAACTAATGCTGGACATCAGAAAAACCAGAGTTCTTAGCAAGAAGGTTAATCAACAGAAGGCAAAGAGGTTCCTACTGATCATGTTTGCTTAATCTGCAATCGATAGCAATATTGCAAGTAAATAAAGGACAAAGACCTCTCGTGTCAGTTATCCTTCCAGCACAGCTAACCCTGCTTCAGTCCAAAAACACAGCATATAACCACCATCCAGTAGCACCCAGAAGTGTGCTAAGCACTTTAAATTTAAGTAAATGAGCAAACTGATGGTCAATGAACTGCTACCAGTTATTCACACGAACGGTGCCTGAGTGGCACTTCTCCAGCTATTTAGCCACTTGCTTTATATGCCAAAAAGGTTATTGAGTAACTGACTTTGTGTTGTGGTGCATCGTGGTGTTGATGCTTTATCGTTTCCAGTCACAACTGTTTTCTTCTTTTCTTGCCATTGCTACCTTTCTTGAATACTCCAGCAGTCATTCTGTTTCATTGCTATTTGTTTCCAGCACAGGCTCCTGCAATGTTGGAGTTTATGAGCTGGAATTAATGGAAAGTGTGGCTTTTGGCTAAGCCTGCTTAGTGTACCCATGAAACCCAGAGTCATTTTTCTGCAGAGCAGGAATTGTACTGTCCAGAGCCTTGCCCCCAGTCAAGGATCTATTAGAGCATAATGTAAGTACTAGCATCTTCCTTTGCTTTGCTCTCACCTCCCTGCATAAGGGCTCAGTAAATTTCTCATGTGACTAAAATTCTTGGTGTCTAGCAGTTTTTTCTCCATTGTTTTTAAATTAAGTTAAAAAGCAGCAACCAGATCTTTTATAGCTGTATGAGTGGATTCGCCTAGACTGAAACTTTCATTTGTTTTTTGTCCTGGGGGTGTGTTAATTGGCTCCCAAGCGATGGAAGGAAAGAGCAAGGCACAGGGGCGATCTCTCAATGCAGAAGCAAAAGAAGTCAGTTTTAGGGTGGTTCTTAACTTTGTGCATGAGCAAAGTCACCTGAATCCCCATGAGAGCTGGGCATAGACTCCTTAACCCAGGACACTTGTTCCTAGTGCAGCCTGCCCTCATAAAGGGGTCCTCAAGAGTAAACAAAGCAGGGATGGTGAAACAGGGAATTGCCTGTTCCTCCAGGTCCTCTTTCCCAATCTAAAAATCCATGTGTCCATCTTCACTAAACCAAAGACGTGCACGGGATAAGTAGGATAATCTCTTATTGCACATCCCAAAAGTGGTCAGTGATCCCAGAAAGGAGAGTGTCATAGTGACCTAAAGAGAATAGGATAGACAAGCAAACAATTACCTGGTGCACTGGTCATTAAAGTCTAAGTAAAGATGATACAATATAAATCCAGGTTCCTAATAGTGATAATGACATTTCATGCAGCATTTTGAGATAGTTACTGACTGGGGGGAAGAGTAATCCTCCTTCAGTTTGTATTAATTGCTGCAAAATGTGTTCCTTGTTAGCCATAATTGCTCCAACACCACAGGCAGAGCTGCTCAGAGCTGTGCTTGCTCTGTACAAACAGCACCCAGTCACAATTAATCTGGGTGCATCCCTCACTTCCACACAGACAAGGGAATGGGGGGTAGGGCTCATCCACACAGCTCGTAAGCACGGAGTACTTGCCAGTTGGTGTAAGCCCCCAGTAATTCTCAAGGTTGTTCAAATAAAGCAGCAATGCTCACTGCACAAGAAAGCTTTGCTTCCTGGTGCGATATTGCTCAGTCAGGAGGAAAACAGAGAGAGGAAGACATCAAACATGTGGAAACAAAGGCCACGGCATTATTCCACAGCATAAAACATCCCCAGACAGAACAGAGCATTCCCCATCGCGGTAAATGGATTATCTGAACACGTTCCAGCACTACACAGCCTGTGCTCCATCGGTCCCATATGGTAAATGGCTGACTCTGCTCTGGTACCCGGGAAGGCATTCACACCGCCCAGCCAGCACTTTGATCACTTTATCAATGGCTTTCACATTAAAAAGATTTCATTATGATGCCTTAACTGCCCCGTGTTCCACATGGTAACTCACTGCTCTGTCACCCAGTTGAGCTGTTTGAGGATAATTAATGCCCCTGGACAAAGGCAGAATAGAGCACAAATGCATAATACTGGTTCTGTTTTTTTGGAAGATGTGACAGAAGAAAACAAGCTCCTAATCCCCCTTTCATTTTACATCTTTATGCTTCCAATAAAGAGCCATTTTTTTCCTTGTATTGTTTACTGCTTTACTACCGAGGCCCCCTCAGATTTTGTTTCATCATGAATATTAATTCAAGTATCATTTATATTGTGAACAAAATGAGAAAAATATCTCAAGGCTGTTATGAATCCCAATATTCCTGGCAGAACCGCCTGGCTCTTTTTAGAGTAATCACACCCCCATTATTCACACATTAACCAGTGCTTTACAAAATAAACACAGAAGCACAGTCCTCGCCTAAAAGGATTTCCACTGGACGCTCAGCTCTACCAACCTGGTTAACCCAGGATGACAACACTTCCTTTCATTTTTCCCACATCCATTCCCAGTTATGCTTTGGCGTGTTCACTTCTCTCCACAGACGGAGTCATGGCCATGCACTGCCATTGCTCACAAGCTAAAGGCATCTCTGAATCACTGAGCTCCATGTGGAGGAACTCAAGCCACACGCTCCTCTGCTTTGGTGAGCACCAACATCAGCAGCTGAGGCTGCACCATCCCCTCAGCTGGGTCAGTACTCCAGATGGTCACCAGCGCTGGCTCCAGGCCAACCTCACCATCTCTGTCAACCACAGAACAGAAAGCACAGAGCAGGATGAGCACATCTTGGGGGAGAGGAGACAGAACATTATCCTGGCTAGTTAACTACAGCTGCTATCTAGGCCTTGCTCAGGTACATCCTACAACACACAAATATCCTCCAAAACAAGACTTACGGATTGCTGAAGTGGATCGGTCACATCCTGCACCATCTCACATTGCACTCTCCTCGCACTCTTCACACGCAGTTCTTCTGCTGGACCCACCTCAGCTGCCTGCAGGTGCTTTGGTTATGGGTTGCTGAAGAGTTTGTCATCAGATCTTTGGTCTTTGACTCTTCTGGATTTGCCAGCATCACTTAGCACACAGACAAACTTTCTTTTACAGTTGTAGTGACAGCAGCTGAGGAGACAGTGAAGCCAAATGCCACCCTCCCTGCCCATCTGCCTTACGGTTGCTCACCCAGGTCCAGTCCGGTCCAGAGCTGCTCCAGCACTGGGTACAGGCTGGAGCCTGGCTGCTGCCACCCCTTTCAAGGGTTGCTCTTTGCTTAATAGGTTCATGCTGGATGAAAGCAATTAGAGGCTGAAGGGAGGCAGCTCTGCAGCAGGTTGAGGTGATGGTCAGCAGCTGGGAACAGGCAGAGCTCACCCCAGCACAGCCGGAGCGGGTGTGACCACCCTATAAATCACAGCATTCTCTATTTGCTGTTTTTATGGCACAATTCACAACAGATGAATTAGAGACAGCCTTATTTGTGTACAAACCCCAGCATTCATATAGAAATACAGCTCCTGGTACAGAGAGAACCACTCCCAAAGTGGAAAACAAAGTTTTCAAAACCAAAGCCCTGGGAGAGGTTTGCAGACACGAGTGGTGAAGGGCAGGACCAGGGCTGCACCAGCAGCCAGCTGGGGTGCAGAGTATTCTCTGCAGTGCTTGGCTGGTTCTGCTCTCTGCGATGCAACCAAGGAAGGTGCAACACACTGATCAAACCGGGCAGCAGAGTGCTGGAGTATTTAATCCATCACAGGAGGCTCCAGATGGCCCCCAGGGGAGGCCATGTCCTCCTTAGGCAGTAAATCTGTGTTGGCTAAATTGTCCATGTGCAATTGCTTGTGTGCTCCAAAGAAAGAGCTGTAACTCAAGTAAATCTCAAACTTCATGAGCTGTTATTAGCACTTTAATCATCGTTACATTGCAGACTGCTAAAGCCCAATATACTGGCAAAAAGCCAGTAATCGTGTATTAAATATTTATTATTTCCATCATTGTTGGTCATCTGGAAAAAACAAAAACAAATACAAAGGCAAAATCAGCACTACAAATTCGCTTCCAGTATCCTCGAGTGAGTCAACAAGGTTTGGTTCTTGGCTTTCAGTCACCAGGACACTGAGGTTTCAGAAAGCCTGACTTAGCAAGGGTCTACAGCAGATGAGTGAACCTCAGCAGGAGAGAAATCCCTGCACATCTGGTACAGTGAGATACAGCTGCAAAAGGCCATTATTTAATTCTGCTGATTATAGAATTGTTTATGTCATTTTCCAGTAAAGCTGAGGAACCAAGCAGGCTGGTACGGCTCGTCTCTGAGGTTGTCCAGACTCCAGAGGCTGCAGTGCAGGTACTGACCTATAGCCCTGAATTGCTCTAAAGCTGCAGCTGTAGAGAAAAAAACTGATCTCTGGAGAATCCCATATTGGAGTGGCCAGTGTAGACATGGGAGCTGGTGCCACCATCAGAGAAGCACCTGGCCATGGTCTGCGTGGCGAGGGGCCAAGGAGGGGATCCCTCCAGGACAGGTCTGAGAAACCTTGCAGAGCAGATGACGTGAGCATTACATATTCTGGATAAAACCAGTCTGAAATAGTGTAACAGAAAGCCCTGCTCGCTGCCCCCTGTAACTGCAGAAATCTGCCTGTATGGACATTTTTCCTCCCCTATTGACTAATAAGCTTTATACCTCCATCATAAAAGAGTCACGTCCTGAGCTCTGATCCTACCTGGCATCAAAAAGGGAAAAAAGTGTTGAAATATGGGAGTTGGCATCTGGCCAGCAGAGGCCCACTTTGCAGAGGTATAAATCTTTCAAAATAGCAATTTTGTTTTGGTGCAGTGTGGTAGGATTGAAACACCCCTTGGGAAGCCCACAGCACCCATCCTGACTCACCCACTGCCTTGGGCCCTACGCTGACAGATGGTGACTACACCCTGGCTGTGAAAAGCAGGGGTTCTCACCTACCACGAGCAGTGTGGTACAGCAGCTTCAGCTGGCAGGGCAGGGAGGAAGAGGCGGATTTCATACACAACCTCGGGAAAAAAAGAAACAGGGAGAAGGTTGGAGTCAGCTAAAATGTTAACGTGACAGTTCCCCTTCTGTTCCCTGCTCGGAGAATGCCGGAGCCATGGCTTGCCAGAGGGTAATGCCACACTGAGAAATGTTTTGTTACTACGACCATATTGCAGGAACCGGAGTGCCAGAGGGGTGTGGAGCTGCCCGGCCCCGGGGTGCAGCACAGTGGGGCAGGGCAAGGGGGGATGCTCAGCACCCGCGATGGGACCACAGCATCCCCAGCAGAGCGGGTGCCGCCTGCCCCTGCACAGCACCAGCAGCTGCTTTCCTGAAAAGAAACGGGGGGTTTGCAGCAGTTCAGGTCACCCCTTGCTGCCCCCCTCACGGGGCTGAGCAGATCACCAGCAAAACTCATCATCGTGGTGGGAACACCCGAACCCGACCGGAGCGGGCAGAGACAAAGCTGTGCCCACTCCAGCTGGATGCCATACAAATGTGTTCCTGTCCCCAGGACGGTGATTTTTCTCTCTCCAGCATGTGTTGTGTGGGGCTCTAATGCCCTGATTGCTTCCTGGTTGGGAGCTGCGTGAGCATTGCCAAGGAAATAGCAAGGCATTCCAGATAATTATGCTTTAGTGGAGTTTAATCAAAGAGGCCGAGGACTGTACCAGCACCGGAGGCATCCTGCTGTCGTATTGATTTCCACTATGAAAGCCACATCTGTGTGCTGGAGCATGTGGAGAAACAAAGAGAGAGGACTGTGAATCCTGGCTGGAAGATGGTTGGGATACGCTTGATAAACCAATGTACAAACAGGCTATTTTATTTTTCAGAAATAAGTGAAGAACAGCTTTCACTCCTCCACTACCTGGGCTTTTTTCCCTTCAGAAGAAACATATGGCTTTGTTTGAAGCACGTTTCTCTGGTTGGCAACTGGAGATGCACTGCCTGTGATGGGGGGCTCAACATTGCATTCTGGTGATTCATCTGCCCCATCGTCCCAGCAGCCATCCCAGGACCTCCAGAGCCAGGACCTGCTGAACCACACTAGTCTCAAACTGTTTCTCTTTGGATTTGAAAATTTCCAATGGGCTGAAAAATCTGTTTCTCTCCTCATCTGTCATAAAGGAGCAGCCTGCTGCCCTTGCTTGGGAATTGGGCCAAAATGCTCTGACCTTGAGCAATTTGAGTGTATTTTTTATTTCCATTTCACTTAAAAACCCCTATTTTCCAATGGGAATGCCATTCATCACTTTCCTACTACATGCAGGTGAATGCAGCTTACAATATCATGAATATTAAAAAAAAAATTGGAAAGCCATAGATAGATCACATTTTAAAAACTTCTGCTGGTTTATTGACTTGCCCTGCAGCAGATGAGAGGCAGGCACCTCAGCAGCAGCGGGAGGACCGCAGCTGTACGGGCACAAACAAGACTCCGCTCTCAGGAACTTACAATAGCACCAGCAAAGAAACTGAAATATAATTTATTCCTCCCTCAAAAGGCTGATTTATTATAGCAGAAACACTTACGAGAACAAAGCTCTTTCAACCACATTTTTCAACTGGAAATTTTTTTCTCAGCTGCTGGATGGAAATATTGATCAAAACCAGGGAGACTTGCAGAGAAACGCCGCGGTACGTTCTGTGCTGTGCCCAGCTCATGCGAGGGATGTGGCACAGGCTTCCTGCCATGGAATCCAGCATCCTCCCTGCCAGACAATAAACCCTTTTTGAGGATGTCTCTCCTCCTCCACTCCTCCCAAATACTTAAAAAGTTTTCAGGTTTGCACTGTAGAGTAGGGAAAATAATTAAAAGTCTTCTGCAGGTGGCTAAGCAGTTTCCCACCTATCCGAACTATCATCTGAACAGACAAAGGCACACTCAGGTTCCCACTACCCTGATTTTTCATGTCTGTCCCTATTTTCCAGGAAGGCAGCAGCTCCGGGACGCTGCAGCTCTGTAGCCGCACGCCCGGCGGGGCCACGCACGGATGCGGTCTGGAAACTGCTGGTTGCCTCCAGCAGCCTCCTGGCAAACAGCCTGAAAAATCTTCGTTCCAGAACCAATGCTTTATTAAAAGAAACGATTGATACTTAGGTATTTGGCATATTCATTAAGCAACTTGAAAGGTCACCCTTTTAAACGTTTGCAAACAAAATGCAGGGAGAAAATCTCGCTACACTCTGCCGAGCATCCCAATAAGAAGAAATTTAAACAACAGTAGTCTTTCATTTAAAAAGAGCAAACAGAAAGATTTGTGCTTCTCTTATCCCTAATCCTTACTTCTTCCTTCAGAGATTTGGTCCAATTAGTTATTTTATATTAATCATGGTTTGTGCTGCTCGTTTCCTCTGTAGCTGCTTCCCACAGCCCTGTGTGTCGAAGGAAACCAACCACAGGTATTATTAGCTCCTGTACTCTAGCAAGGACAGCAGGTTGACTACTGAGAGAGATCAAGAGTTACTTCTTATTTTTCCAAACAGCCTGCACATAAGGAGATCTATTTCTGTAATTGCAGGTGTAAATCTGCCCAGAGGCTGATTTTTATTTGGCCAGAATAGCTGGAGTCGGTGCAAATCTCCAGCCATTTTTCAGCTGTGATTTTTTTTGATGCTATAGCTTACGGGGACGTTTTTCTTATTTTAACATTTGGTGGCTTATCAAATGCTAAAGAAATGTGAGATGTTTGTAAACATTTTATATGTAGAGTGGGAGAGGTTACGATGAAATCTGCAAAATCATGAATGGCAGATTAAGGGTAACTAGGGAAAAACTATTCGTTCACATACTACAAGAATAAGGAACATAAAATTAAATTATCTAGCAGCAGTTCTAACACAAACAAAAGGAAGTACACATAATTATGTTTTGGAACTCATTGCCATAGAATGTTTTGGAAAACACAAAGCGTGAATGTGTTTAGAAAATAAGTAGGCAAATTCCTGGCAAAAAGTGTATCAAGGGGTGCCTAACACAAAGGCGCAGCTACAAGATGTGGAGGTTGAGTGAGAACCACTTCATTCTCATCCTCTCCCTTTGATGTTCCCTAATGACCATCCTCTGCGTCAGGACACTGCAAGAGAGACAATTCACCATGGTTTGTGCTGAGCTGCTGCATGGCTCTTTCATGGCAGGCAGATAAACCACAGAAATACCCAGTGCCCTCCCCAGCTCCGCCAACCCCTTCTCCATCAGAAAGTGATGACACACCTTCCGCACTGCTGTAGGACACATGGAGATGTGCAGATAAGGAGCACCACTCCATAAAGATTTCTTAATTACTGTTCTTCTATTGTCCTGAAAATGTCACACAAAGGCCACTTCTCAATATAATAGTTCTAGGGATGGAATCACCTGTTCTTCAAGGTGAGCATAATAACGTCGCATCCCCATGCTGCCAAGGTTGCACTGCTGGCACTCAGTCACAATAAGGAGATAAGTAAAGGAATCAGGGTTGAGCCTTTGTCTCTCGTACATCACATTTTGTATTCAATATGCTTGACTTCTCTCAAGATGAGGTGATAGGCACATCTCTTGAAAGGGCTGCACCGTCTGACATGCCCATTTGTGTCTTCCAGCCCGCCTGCAGGAGGAAGGTATCCTCACTGAGCACCAAAGACACAGGGCCACCAAAGGCACAGTGCCACCTGAGCTTCAGTGACTGCGGTGGCTGGAGGATGCTGTATTCTGTCATCTTCCAGGTGATATGGTTAATACATGAGATGAGACAACGTTCCCTGCCAAAGCAGGCTTGGTTATACCAACTTTGTCAGCAGTGCTTAGTACAGAACAACAGATCCTGATGTGCAGTGCGGGCAGCACCAACCCAGGGTGGGGGAGCACCCCACGAGCCCCAGCACCCAGCACCGCAGCGCTTCAGAAAGTTTCAAAGGAGTTGAACCCAGGTCACTAATGTGAATATTTTCAAAAATTTATGGCCTCATTTCTAAACCATATGTAAAAAGAAAAGCCTGATTGCTCGATAACCAGCTCCAAGGGGATGTTTATGGAAGTGTAATCAGAACAACGTAAGCCACATTTTTATGTGAAGTGTGTGAGAACCAGTATGTAATCACCAGTCTAGAAGTGGGCATTGATCAGTGTAAATGCTGTGGTGATTCTAGTAACAAATGGGGGTTTTTTACTGATTTGAAGTTACATATACTGTTATAAATACCTTTAGTAGAGCCTGGACATCCAGACAGATTAGTGACGGAGGCACAAGGACCTTTACTGAGTAGCCAACCGAAGTCAGTAAAAATCAAATACTGCTACTAAATTTATTTGCCACACGGAAATGCCTCATAATTCAGCTGACAGTAAGGAGGCAGCAGTAATGTGTTAAGTTCTCACTAATAGCTTTGCTGTCTTTCTTGTTGGCCCCTAGACAAAGATCTCCACTTTATGGAACCCATTCATTGCCTGGGAAATGAGGCGACAGAAAGATAACACAGCCTGGGCTTACCTCCCCGAGGTGCTGCGTGCGTTACTTAGCCCTCTCCCTTCTCCCTGCTTGCCTCTGCCCTTGGACATAATCACACTCATCTGCATCAACTGTTTGAACTCAGTGTTCCAGTGATTATTTGCACTCCACATATTTAAGTTCTGAATCCAAGATAAACAATTCTAATCAAATAATTGCTGTGAAGAGATATAAATAGGCTTTGTATTTAAATGCTCTGAATCTTCAAGTTTCTTACCAATAAGTATCTGCAACGTGCTCATCAGTTCAATACCAAAAGTGGCAAACACCCCACAGTTCACCAAATTTAACCTTTCCCAAATGAATAAAGGTAATTGGAAGAATGATAAATAACTGTACTTAAACACTGTAGTTGCAACACAATAAAATGAAGACTGCAGTAAGGCACATGAGAGCAAAGAGTCCAACAGCACAGGAGTTTACCCTGGACTGTATGGACCAGATCTCCATCCCATCCATGTTGTGTTTCCTTGACAACCCGAACATCTTAAAAGACACTGTTACCCACTCCTGTGCAGTAAAGCTGGCTTAAATTTTTCAGTAGAAACATCATAAATAGTTTTCTCAGTAAATTCAAAGATGTTATATCTGTGGTTGAAATATCAGAAAAAAAAATAAAAAATATCAAGCAACTGAAAACTCCTGCCCCGGTTTTGATCTCTCTTGACCATAAAATATTAGAAAAAGGTTCAGTACTTGGGCTGTTTGGGACAAATAAG
Source organism: Aegotheles bennettii (assembly GCA_013398125.1). Lineage (NCBI taxonomy): Eukaryota > Metazoa > Chordata > Aves > Caprimulgiformes > Aegothelidae > Aegotheles > Aegotheles bennettii. Next base: position 513,868 of record VZRW01012467.1, read on the forward strand.
TCTGGTGTGCTTCATGCAGCCTGCCCAGAATGGCAGCCTCAGACGCTCAGCTCGTGACTGAGTGACATGTTTCTGCAAATATCATACGTGTGACCCTCTGCAGTTTTACTTACATACCATACCAAGCTCTTCTCCTGGGAAACGTTCCCATGTTTGTTTTACTTTGCCAAGTAAGAAATGTAAATGTCTTTTTTTTCCCCCTACATCTTCTGTCTTTGCTTCTCTGTGTTTCACAGAGCATCTTGTCATCGTGCTGCGGCACCGCGGCACCGCTGATCTGTGTAATCCAGGCTGCTTCACACGGTGCCAGGCTGGGAAGCCAGCGGATAATTCGGGGAAGCAGCAGGCATCAGAGCAAGTGCTCTGGAAGAGCTGAATTCCCACATGGCAGAGGGAGAAGTCATCTGTTCTGGAAAGCAGGAGCCTGGGTGCCGCCAGCCCACACTGAAAAGACACAGTGTAAATGATTGCGGGTCTCCAGAGCATCACCCTGACAAATCAGCCCAGGGACCTGCCTGGACAAACGCTCCTGCTTGAGCAGAGGCTGGATGGAGACTTGCTCCTCCAGATACCCTGGAAATGAGGAGAACACCACGTGCGCATCCCCAGACCAGCGCGATGGGGAACTGGAAACGCCACACATGGGCGGTGGTGATGCTGTTCCACACACACCCAAACACCGCCCTGAGCCACTGCTCCTTGTTTCACCTCTCTGGAGAAATCACCGACCTGCAGCTCGTGCCAGAGAGCAGGGGGGACGTGGGATGGGGCTTATGGAGCAGACAGCCAGCTAGCTGGGAAAAAACAAACTCATTAGCTGAAAAAAAACTTCCCAAACTGTTGTGTTTCAGGTCACGAGGGCTTTCAATCACAGTCACTTCCCATCTCAGCAGGAGGAGCACACACGACTCAGGAGGAGTCTGCTGATCGGGGAGGACAGAGGAGATAAATCAATAAACGTCTGAGTCTTTATTAGCTCTGGGCTCGAGCCCTCTGGCACCACCCGTGCAGTCACCAGCGCCAGGCCAGTGAGCCAAAGCATCCCACGCACTGCTGAGCCGGCTCCTGGCAGCCAGCAAGGCTGGGCCCCAGGACACGACAGGAAAACAGAAACACCAAATCCAGGCTGGGCTTTCACCATTCGGTCCCCAGGGCCATACAGCTCCCTACGTCCAGGCTGGCTACTGCTGAACCAAAAAAGATCCCACTTACAGAAATGTGTTTCCGTGACCTCACATTAAGTGTCGCTGGCTCTACACCAAACACCATTCTTGGTTTGTTTTTCTGAGGAAATCTTCAAAAGCTCAGGCTTTCAACCCAATATGAGCAAGAGAACTTGCTGAAATCTCAGGGACATGTGACAAATGGGAAAACTGAAACTCACAGGTTTTGAGCCAGCGCTGCTTTTCACTTTCTTGAAGCATGCTAAGATACAGCTCCCAGTTTGTGGTTCTGAGAAAAAAAAACCGATTTTTACCATTGGCAGTTTTCTGTGAGCTGAGCTGAGCTGAGCTGCCTTCTACACGACACAACTCTGCTTAGTTCTCATATGAAAATGATGAATGAATGTGAGATGGATGGAGCAGCAAAAGTCATTTTCCCGTGGCAATGAAACGCAATGGAAGCTGAACCAAAGAGGTGTGTGAGGCACATGTCTCAGACACGGCCACAAAATCCAGGGCTGTGCACAGACCAGAAAAAGGGCTTTATAATACATCCTTCATAATATATCCTTTGGGAAGTGATAGCTGTAATCCAGACCAAAAAACCACCCATACATATATAAAATTCAGTCTCCTCAAGCTGAAATCCCCAAGAGTTTTGTGTTGTTTTCCCCTCTCCCTCTGGCAGCAGTTATAGTAAGCAGAGAACATGCTTTCCATAAATAAAAGCAACAAACAGCTTGTATGGAAGAACAACATATTAAGAGTAATTTATTGGTACCTCAAAAGAGCAAGGGAAATTTTGGATGCACTACTTGGGCGGAACCCCCTGATAAGAGCAATGCTCTGGTTTGATAATATTTGAGTTCAAATGAGCACTGGAACACTTACCCAGTGCACCTCCACCACTTCAACCTGGAAATAAAGTTACACCTTCCCCAGCACCCAGCCCTAGAGATGCTGTGTGTGCTACCACCATCACAGTTGTTCTGCACTTCTGGACTTTCCAGCCTGTATAAAACCAGAAAGGGGCAGAAAAGAAAATCTCCTTCAGCAGGGGTGTGGGAGCGTGGGTGACTGGAGGGGAAAGCCTTTTAGAAGCTGCTAAAAGATTTGTTTATAAAATCAGGAGGGTATTCTGGTTATAAACCCAGGCAGGCACTCATGGAAGGCCATCTCCTGCCTAATCACACTGCCATCTTTCCGCAGAGGCAGCTGCCGTGCTGCAGATTGCACCTCTCCATGGCAATGGCTTTTGCAATGCAGCAATCAAAAGATGAAGAAAAACGCTGCATCACCCTGCCTTTTACACTCTCTCCATTATTTACTTACATCATGACTAATTTCTCTACTAGAAACGAAGTGATGAACGCTGCCAGGCCAGAACTTCCCTGTTGCTTGAAATTGCTTCTCAGCCTCCTGAAACGAGAAATTTCAGAGAGAACAGCTTCTATTGCCCAATCCATCTTCCGATGAGAAACCCACCGCCTAATCATTATTTATCCTACCTAGGCAAATGGTAACATCCATCTGATTTTTCCTGATGCTGCAGTGAAGAGATGGCTGGGCACAGAGACATCCATTGTAAGGAAGGTTGCCTATATTTAAGAAAAAAAAAGAGAAAGAAACAAAAAAGGAAGAAGTCAGTAGCAGGGCAGCACTAACTGAGTTGTTGACACACGGAGCCACTCATCCTCCAGGCAGCCTTGATCAGTCTTGGAGATTTGAACATGAGAGAACTATTCTATTTGCTTCAAAATACACTGGCTTGGGATTATTCAGAACACAGCATTTCCTCCTGTGGAAAAACATGGGAATTGAGACTGGGAGGTTTTGTTTCTTCTTCTTTTAATAACACAGCAGCTGCTTTCTGAGGAGGAATCAAAAGCAATCTTTTTCTTGTTAGATTAAGTGAATTCTTTAAACGTCAAAGGTAACTGTAACCTTCAACATGGCCCAAACACTGAGCACAGTGTGGAAATTCCCAGTGGGAATGGGCAGATAAACATTTAGCTGTGAAATCCTCAGCTCTCCCTACATTTACCAGCTTCTCCTCCTAATGAAGTCCTCAGCACCTTGCAGAGGTGGAGCATGGTGATGCATGCAGCACAGAAGATCAATCAAGGCTATAAACTAACTCGTTAAACAGATTATCTCGGTTTCATCCATATCCTAGAGCCACAGAAAACTTGCTATTAGGACTCATGGGAAAATTACAGGTTTGAAGTATTATGAAGAGCTTTACCAGTGTAGCTGTGGTTGATTTTTGTGGATGCAATTGTGCTAAAACTCTCCGGTCTCAGAAATGAGGAACCAGCATTCAGTGCAGGGGAGCAGCAGTAAAAGCACACAGCAGCATTATTAATAGAATCATTCCAGAGCAGAAATGTATGGAAATTCCCAGAAGACAATGTGTGAAATCAGATCAAAAATATGAGGTAATATTTGAATGGTAGTGAAGAAAGACCTTACCCAGCGCCTTTGTAACAGAAAACAGTTCATGTTGTTAAATAAAAACCTCCAAGCAGCACTGCAGGGCTCTGAGCCTTTTGGAGATGCAGTTAACTCCTGACAGCTTCTCCTGCTTCATCTCGGGCTCAGTGGAAAGTATAACTCCTATTCTCAGCTATTCCTCCTTTCTGGAGTTCCTAAGCATGCTCTTTTATTAAAAGTTAAAAGGAGTGCATAAATTAGGATGCTTTTTCTTAAGAAGATGTGGCTGCTTTTAAACTGCAGGCATATGTTAAACTAGAGGGAAGTTCACTTCAGGAGTCTTAGAGCAGTATGGAACAGTTGCCAGCAAGAGAGAATGATTTATTCATGCTCTGCAACAAGCTTACGCAAGGAGGGAAGTCACTGCCTTCCTTTCTCTCCACGCTGCGCAATCTGCCTTGACACTTGACCAGTCAAAAGTCCATTAAGAGATGCTTCATTATTGATATTGTAAATTGATTTAAGACTAAATTAATTATACATGCTCAGCCAAAAACTATTGCAGCATCCCATAAGCAGCTGTCCTGGACAGCCAGCCCGCGGCTGCCTGCACTCCAGCAACGAGCACAGCCCCCCAGCTCATCTACATATCTGCACATGTAAATAAGCAATTTGCGACATACTGTCTGTATCTCCATTGTAATGCTTTGGTGTGTAATTTTTAATATCGAGCAGTAATTGCACACAAACCCTTGTTCAGGGCTTGGCAGTCACTGGGACCCTCAGGCACAGCCCTATGGAACTGCTGCCGTTCTCTTCTCTTCAAGACGTTTTTACTTGAGGTTGAGGTTTGTTTGCATGGACTTTTTTTCTACTCTGAATCCATTATTTGCCCCCAGCTGAAGTTAATAATAGTATTTTATCACACCCCATGTACTCATCAGCCTAGGGGAATACTTGCTGATTTGTTGGTTTTTCTCTTTTTTCCCATAAAATGCTTCATCAGCTCTGGTGGTGTAACGAGTATATCAGAAGCCACAACTGCAGCTAACAGATTATCACACTCCCCATTCTCTAGGATGAAGTATTGATTCCAGTTATTTATGCAACAGAAGATTTGCTTGAAGTCCTGCTCAAGTCAAGTGAAGGACCCCAGAGGACTGGTCCTGCTGGCCCAGGGTTTAGCGAGCAATTTCCAGCAAACTTCTTAATGGGACTAATTACATTTTTAAGGTCAAGAATTTTTCAATGGCAAATTGGCTTTTCAAGTGAATACCATTATTTCATAGAAAGTGTTTCTGCAGAAAAACGCTTTCTTCTTTGTTGCAGGATGTCAGCCTGAGAAGTGAGGTGTTCAGAGCCAGGAATGCTGCTCTGGAAGTTCCTCCTGGCCAGCACGGTTCGGCTGCCTCTAGCTCAGGCTCCCCAGCCTGGTCCTCCAGGAGCCCAGGGGGAAAGCCCTCCAGTCCAAACTGCAGATTGAACAGCTAGCTCAGCTGCAGAGGAGAAAGTTTAGCATGCAATATTTTGCACAATATGCACATTTTCTGGAGGTACATCTCTGCTCCCTGGGTCAGGCCCTGGCCTCCAGCTGCAGGGAATGGCCGTGGGCTGGAGCACAGGGCTGAGGACCACGTTCAGTGCTGGGATGAGCTTCATCTACTGGCAGGTAGGTCAAATTGGGCTTGACCAGGGCACGTTAGCCAAGTACTTGTGCGAGTAGCAATCCATTTTCAACTAAAACCATGTATTTATAAGGATGCTGTTCATTAGGTGCCATGCTTCTGCAAGAGGAGCACACATATTTCATCTATTTGCATGCCTCCTTCTACCAATTTCAGTAAAACCTGGCTTATAACACTGATAATCCTGAAACTGATTAAAAGGGGAAAGAGCAAGAGTGAGGCAGTAATAGCGAACAAACCCTGCAAGTAGAAGGGGCTGATAGGAATGGTGCAGGCTGGAAAATAGCAGGAGAATTTATACCCCATATGGCAAAGGATAAGATGTGCAAGGAAAAAAAAAACACTAGGAAGAAAGTAAAATAAAAAGGTATCAGACAAGTGCAAAAGGGGCAGTGGCAGCCCTGTGTGAGCCCCCTCCAAAGGCCGTGGCTGATGTTGGCTGCCAGATCCTCCCTGCTTCTACATTATCTTTATTTAAAATTTTGCCCAGTACTGGCTCCATTATTTTGTTAGAGAGAGAAACTTCTGGGAAACAATTGTAGCAATACTCTAGGCATAACCTGAATCTGTTATATTTCGAATAGAATTACTTTAATGATTATTTCTGGCAACCAGGTTGTTGAACACCTTTACCTGACACATTTCCGTATCAATCCATGGCAGGAGTAAGGTTTCTGCTCAACAGGGACTTACCCTTGTCTCCACACAATGTTCTGCTCAGGTGGTTTGTATGGTTTACATCCCCGGTCCTGGTTAGGGTCACTGTTATACACAACCCACTACATCCTTGCAGTTTCCTTGTGGTTGCAAAAGCAGATTTCTTTGGCATTACCTCCTGTAGATCATTAATCAAGAACTTCAATTTCAGCAGACACTGCAGTGAAATAAATGGACAAATAAATTCCTTCTATCAATGAAAAGTGATTCATAACCACTTTGTGCTTGTATCCACAGTAATGGAAGAAGATGAAATTCAGCTTTCTACCAAGTACTTTTTTTTGCTAACATTATGAGGCCAGTATATTGATAGCTACTTTCTACATTGACAGTATAAATACAGAATAACCAAAGGAAACCTATTTTCAGAGTTCTTACTGGGATTTTAGTGAATTTTTAAGATCTCCATCTTTGAAATTATAAAATCATATTTCATCTTATTCTTCAATTTGGAATGTCTTCAAGGGACCATTTTCATTTTTCTGTATTTTCCACTGTCCATCAAAAATGACATCAGAGCAATGACAAAGTTTTATTCTGGATTTCAAAGCAACTGACTCCTAATCTCCATTGCACTGCTGATCCACACCTCAGTGACTCAGTTGATTTCCCCATGAGTTTCTTTCAGTCCTTGCACTTGTCTACCTTGCCTACTTAACCTTAAAGTTTTCCAGAGCAGAGAATATCACCTACAGGATTTCTGCAGCACCCAAAACACACTAATACAATGTAAATGGCTTATTCCCAATTATTTCTTTTGAATATTACAATTAAGAGAAGTTTTCAATAACATAAATACAACTGGGGTGATTACACTTGAACTCCTGGAGGAGGACAAACACTGCATCTATCTTAAGGGATGCATTTAGGAATTAGAGCTCCCCTTGCAGCTCCAGATACTGGAATCTATTATTCATCAATCAAGTTGTCATCACCTAGAAGATTAGATGGTGGCCCAAGAGGCATAACCAATATAAGTGTATACATTTCTCAAGAATAAATAATACAAATAAAATCAAACTTAAGGGGGATTTGGTCTGGGAAGGGGAGATGAGGGCATGGGGGGATGGAAGTTGCAGGAGGGGCAAACGACGTCCTCCCCGAGGCGATGTGAAATACAGCGTGACTCTGAGAACAAGGCATTACACACAGTTCCATGGAACAGTCTCTGTGGCTATTGATGTCTCCTTGTCCTAGAGCAACTCCAGGTGCCCTCATTTAATGGTGGAACAGAGGAAAAACAGGAAAAAAGGACCATTTAAAAGGTGTATTGCCAGCAAATACCTAACAAAAGCATTTCTGTTCATTCACTCTGAGTGTCCCAGTATCAAAATACGTTCAGTGATCTCTCAATGCCTAATATGGTTGGAATTATCTTACCTGTCCTCTCCATTACTCTTGGTGACAAGGGAGCAGTATAAATGCCCCACAGCTCTAGGATAAATATTCTTCCCTTAGAGATTAGGTTAGATGATATAGTGCTAACAAACATATCCATGAAAAGAAAACAGACGTGCTAGTCTATAAAGATTCAGAGGAAGGAAGAAGCCATCAATCTGTCAAGAGTTATCAGTTTGGTTTTCTCCCTGTGTTATTACAGAGATTTCTTTTTAAACTATTTACCCCTACTGCTCAGGAGATTATGCATGAATCGCAACTGGAACACGATTTTTCCTAAAAAATTGGGGATTTACCAAAAAGGCATCCATCTCCCACGTGTGGGAGAGTGCCTTGTCAAGCAAACAGTCTTCTCTTTGAAACTTCTACTTCCCTAATTAGGAAAGCTCTTACTATGTATTTACCAGCAGGAATAAAGGGGGAAACAGACACAAATAGCATTGCAGCACTGCTATCAAAGTAAATAAAAGCGTGGCTTCAGAGAAGCTGTGCCATCCATGTTTACAAACACATTGGTCTGGTTTTTGTTGTTGTTTGAGGGCTTCGCTGCTTTCTTTCCTCTATATCTTAGAAGACATTGGTTGCACCCCTAATCCCCTCGGAGCTCTGCAGCTCAGCTGATACCAGCACCAAGTCCTGCTGTTTGCAAGATGGGCTCTCCACTGCACCAGGAGAATGAGAAACCCAAACCCATCTCGCCTCATCTCCGAGGCCACCAGCCACTGAAGGAGCAGCTCAGCCCAGGTCACCGTCCCCAGCCGCAGGGCTCAGCACCCCTCACCACACTGTCCCACCATCACCTTACTGCTCTGCGCCAGCTGAAATTCAAGACAGCCAAATCAGCACAACACAGTATAAAATTGTTCTAGAAGCTATAAAAAAACCCCCTTCCTTCAGGCAACCTGTACCACTTTCAAACCTAATAGAAGTCTTAAACCCCTAGCATTTCATTAAGCTGAAAATAGGGAAAATTAGTGTGCTTGAGCAAAGCTTGTCAGCTCGTGAGGTGATGCTGCTGCTGGCTATGCCAGTGCTCAGCCTGAAGGATGCAAAATAAAGGGACAATCCTCACTGTCCCCTGCAGCACAGCATGGCAGCAGCCAACTGCAGCATCCCTGCCTGGAAAAACATGCTGAAATCAGTGCTTGATTGGAGTGGAAATGCGGGGAGGTTTAAGGAGGGGGACCCAATTTCCAAAGAGGAATTTGGCAGGACTGTGGACTTTGATGGCTTCCAAAGCAGTAGAGCCATATCCCAGCAAACACAAAATACAGTTGGTTAGCTCAGCCAGTCCACACTGTCTACAAGACCCCGAAGCAGCATCAGCAAAGCTCTAGCAGAACTTCTTTTTGGTCTCTGCTGGAATTACCCCATAAAGCCATGCAGCTCTGCAAGCCCACACCGGAGGCACCCACCACTAACTAAAGAATTAACCAAATTCTAAACAAAGGGCAATCCTGACTGATGACACACAGAAAGCAGCCACCATTCAATTCAGCCTGGGTTTACCATTTAGGTAGAGAAAACCATGGGAAACAGTCACTGAGAATCTCACATTGCCACTGGTGGGAAAAGATTCATTCTTTTTATTGTGTTATGCTGCTTAAAATCTGCCTTTTTCTGCATATGTTAAGCAAATGATAATTCACATCATGTTTTTAATGAATGAGATAGAAATGCCTCCCATTTCTACATCAATTAGAAGCATTTATAAACAACTGAGTAGTTATTTGCTAAATTATAACGATGCTGCTCCAGTCCAACTGATGTCAACAGGATTGCTCACATGAGCGATTGCTTGTCGATGTGACCAAGGGGTCACTCACTAACGGCAAATGAGACTCTGTTTGCAGAACACTGAAGTCCCACAGTGCTATAAAAACCATGGCCAGCTTTCCACAGCTGTTCCCTGCACAGGCCAAGGAGATCTCTCAGCGCAGAGGGATGCTCCCTGCCAGCTCTGCCAGCCCTTGGGCCCACACTCCCTGGGTCTCTCCCAGGCAGCTCATGGACCCAGCTCTGAGCACCTCTGTGCTGTGGTGCACCACAGTCCCCTGCAGGAGAGGAAGGAGCTCACGGGACACGGTGTGTACAAAACAGCCCATGTCGCTTTGAAAATGGGAGTTAATGGCCAAACACTGATGTGGTTATACCTGTCTGACAGCTGCACGCTACACCACGTGCACAGAGGTAACTGTTGGCATCTCACAACTACCTCTGCCCACAGCCACGAGCTCCTTCTCCATCCTTCTCTGAAATGCTGCAGCCATGTGCAAAAACCCTCAGTGACTGGTTAGGAAAGCAGTAACGTGTTCTGTGAAGATCTGAATGCAGGATTACTCACGTCAGTTTGAGTTTGGCCAGGACACCCATTCTGCAGTTCCTAGGAAATCAGATTGTCCAGCCGCATTTGGCACATCCTCTGCAGAGGGAGCCCGTGGCACCCCAGCACTCAGGCTCCAGGCTGGGGTGTTTGTTCAGCATTGACTCACCACAGCAAGTGCCACCTTCAGTCACAAGCAATTCCCTACAGCGTCATGAAATCTCTCACCCAAGTACCGGCCAACCTCCATCCAGCTTAGTTTGCAAGGTCTGCCAAGATCAAAGACTGGAGCTCTATAGCCCTAGGCAACAGAAAGTACAAAAAAGGTTTTTACATCAATTCAGTGAATACCAATGCTACCAAAAAATCAGTTGGCAAAATAGAAAAAAACAGCTGCATCTCTCTGGGAATACTCTAAGGCAACGCACAAGTTACATGGCTATGCCAGAACAGACATAGGTATTAATTCATAGGGTGCACTACCTTGTTCTCCACCTCCTGAGCACACAGACGTATTTTTTACATTAGTACTCACTGCCTGTGACCTCCACAGTGACATAAAATCATTGAGGTTGGAGAGACCTTCTAGATCATCCAGTCCAGACAGATACAGGTTTGTCTCCCAGAAATGTCAGAATCCTCTCCTTTGTGATTTCCTGGGGAACAGCTTTTGGAGACTTCACTGAGGGTAAGCTTTTCCATACTGGACACTTAGAAATAGTCCCAGTGAACTCCAGAACTCAATTTACAAAAGTTATTAGGATGTTTGTGTATCATTAAGGACCACTTGACTGTAGCTGCATCCCATCAGAGAGTAAGCTGGATGAAGCAGCAAGCACCCTGTTCAAAAGTTTATGGCAAGATGAATCAACAAGGAGCATAATAAAGCGATAAGTGATTTCCCTGCATTTTTAGAGAGCTCTGAAAACCATCCTGTTAGAAGCAGGTCCCTTTCATCCCTCGATTCAGCCAGTACCTGGCAGTGGGGCTGGCTTTGAAGTTCTCCAGCTCCCACCTCCTGGAGGCGGTGGATGGGTTTTGCTGCTTTGCTTTCAACTCCTGAGCTGTGCTCACCTTTCGATGATGAGCTTCTTGCTAGAGACCTTGCATCAATGTGTAAACTAATTCCAACTTTTTGCCAGAGCAGTGCTCTAACTTCACGACAGCAGTAAATGTGTTTGAAGTCTACCATAGCCTTTTCGTCAATACCGTTCTCATCACCACCAAGTCAAGTTAATAAGCACAGTTCATCAGTCCTGTCCCTTCGACTGCTTCTTTCCTGAAGGGGAATAAAATGCATTTACTATGTCAGATATTTAAAGGGTTCTTTCATGTGCAGCCTCAGTTCATTGCTAATAAAATACGTTTTACTCTGCTCTTTTGTTCCCTGTGTGCTACATGCTGCATTGAATTTGTTACAGCTCCTCAGCACATTTTTTAGCAGGAAATAGTTATCTGAAGACTCATTAAAGCCTTCCAGACTTCCAGTTGCCCTGTGTCGATTGCCATTAAACAAGTGCCATAATGAAGAACAGCAACAAGTGCAGGCAGGTGACCCTGGGGTACCCGTGTGATGACCCTGCTCTCTCTGGAACAGAAGCAGCTCCTCAAGCCACCCACCACCCGATGGACTTTTCTGACAGCCTCCTTTCCAGCAAGGCTGAGAGAGAGCAGCTCACCCTCCCCGGGGCAGTGCTGTGCTGCAGGAACAGTGCCGAGCAGTTGGCTTCAAGAGACCAAACTCTGATCCCAAATATCCTGCTCTTCCAAAAGGAATTGCTTCTTGAGATGAAAGCATCACTTGCTGATTTTTCGTCTTTGCCTCAGACAAGTTTTTTAGAAAGACACAAACTTCGGGGTGCTTGTCCTAAGGAAAATGAACATCATTCATCACCTTTTGAGAACCACCAATTGCTAAAAGTTAATGCCTCCCAAAGCTTCCCAATTGCACATTCCTTTCTAATACAAAGTTAAAAACAACCTCTGAAATGCAAATAACCCAGCAACCTACGCGAGATGATTTATGCCATGCCATCTTTTTCATGCAAATAAATTAAAAGAAGAAAATGTAATTTAGGGTGAACTGCATTGTATAATAAAATAAAAAGAGTGACATTATGTCTGCAAAACTCTGCGTGCACCGTGTGCTGCCATTGCTGCTGGAGGTTTAACCTTCCCAAACATGGGGAAAAAGATTCTGATTTATTTAGTTTGATTTAGTATACAGATCATTTTATGGCTTCAGGCATGCCAGTAAAAGACACTTATTTTAATTTTTTTCTGTTGGTGTCATTTCAAGGGAAAGCAGAAAGTTTGATTCTCAGTGAACGTTTGAAACAGCAAAGGAGAATTAAAGCCTCCTGTAAGAGCAAACCAACACCAAGTCCTGCACGAGCCCGGGGAGCATGGGATGCAGCAAGCTCAGGGTACACTGTGGGTATCAAGGGGTTGGATCATTCCTGATATGAAACCTCAGAACAGGAAAGGTGTTCTGAACAAGAACTGAAAGCTGCACCAAAAGACACGCTCAAGAAGCCAACAGCAACCCAAACTAGCATTATGCTAAGGCTGACACTGTGTAACTCTGGCTCCAGCAGTGCTAATCACACCAGAGAAGGTGGCTTTCTCTGGAGGGGCTGCTGGAGACCAAAGGTGGTCCCAGCGAGGACGAGGAGCGAAGGGGCACAGGGAGCTTTGCCAAAGGGTGCAGAGTGAGCTTGGGCTCCTCTGCTGAGCTTCCCAGGGCCGATGCACCAGCCTCTCCTTTGTGCCACCGCATGGGTCATGTTAACATTTGGATTTTTGTTCTGCTCTATTAAACTTCATCAAATGGAGGGGAAAAATCTACTCTGATAAACTGAGCGGATAGGATGGAGGCAGATGGGGGAGTTGTGCTCCATCCAGCAAACCCCCCAGCAGCAGCTTGCCCTTGCAGCTCTGCTGCCTGCCGCACCGTGCAGCTCACCAGACTGGAAGCAGAATGGGAAAGGACGTATAGATTTGTTTACTATGGCTGTGCAGCGAGCCAGGCAGCAGGGAAGAGCATCCTGCTATAAATAACAGCAGCGAGGGGATGTCAGTCCCAGCACAAGGAGGGACACTAGCGCTTTCTCAAAGGGATGACTTGCACAGTGCATAAATCTGAGCCAGGTGATACGACTCTGAGCCCAGCAATAGCAGAGAGCTTGTCCTAAAGCTGTCGGGCTGCCACCAGACACTTCCAGCTCAAGGACGCCCTGTGCAGGCACCCGGCCACGCCGGCTCGAGTCGGGAGAGAAAAGGCTGCCAGGAGCTGAGGCACAGCAGACAGCTCAACCACACAGCCTGGGAGGATTCTGCGATCCCACAACCACAGAAACTGCCTCTAGCAGCTTATAAAATCCAGGGATTGATCCACAAGGCTCTCCAAACTTCATTTTAAATCACAAATGTCATTCAGGACGTGGGCCTTATAAATATTATTTTAATTAATATTTATATATTAATAGCAGTAAGAAAAAACTGTGCTATTAAAAAGCAACAGCTGCTTATAAATGAACAGATCTTCTCTAAATCAGTGTCATTTCTCCTGGCAACGATAAGACCCTGTCAGGTAATCATAATCCTCACAGAAAAATGCTTTGCCTTCACTGCTGCCCTCTAAGATAGTAAATCTCAGACAATCTGTCTTGTTCTTAAAATATAATTCCTCTTTACTAGAATTGATCTTCCAAAATGGGCTGGAGGACGTGTTTTCTCATTCCTTTTTTCTCCACGTTTTTGCTGGTGAAGCCTCAAATCTGCTTAGGCTTGTTGTGTTCATCCCCTTGCACACATGTTTTTGCAGGGAGAGGAAGTCTTCAAACAGAAAAATGCCATAAGCATCAGCCAGGGACTGCAAAATCCCAAGGTCCAGCTTCAATTCTGCCAAAGAGACAATGTGTGGCCTTGGGAAAAATCACCTCTCCTCCCTGCAGGCTCTCCATCTGCTCCTCGCTAATAAAACGGGATTATAAAACTGCCCCATCCCAGAGGGCAGGTAAAACTTTGAAGGTGAAAATTGTGTTACAAGCATGATACATTATAATAACACAGCAAAACCCCTTTCAGGCCTCTTTTCTCTTCTATTCAGTGCAAAGCAGCCACATTTCAAAATGAAAGCTGTGGGCCAGCTTTTCCATTTGCACAGACTTCTTTCAGCAGGCGGCAGATTAAAGCTGAGAGAATAATCCATAGCAATTAATTTATTCAATGAATTTAGCCTCATTTTCTGTTCACAAAATGTCTGCAAGCCATTTACCATTTTTTTTTCATGGTTTACTCATTATTCACAGTTATTGCAATGTAACTCTTGGTCTGTAAATTACTCCTGAACAATTGTATTTGCTAAGCTGAGCGTATTTTAGGAGCTATTTGGGTTAGTTTCAATTTAATACACAGGGCACATTGTCTTTCTGTTCTCTACTCACCATTAGGAAGAAGAAAGGGCATAGACGTGGCTGGGATCCAGTCCAATGGCCGCACCCAAAGCCCCCTGGTCACTCTCCTACAGCTGCTCGGCTCCTGCAAAGGGAGCCTTGCCAAGGAGTTATCCCTATGCTGCTTCCCAACACGGGGCCATTGCCATCCCTTGGTGGGTCAGACTGCCTCCCAGAAACATGCCTCTGGGAAAAAACACATTGCTTAAGAAGCTGAGTGTGTTTTGTGCCTGGGAATGCTGCCGTATATTGGTCTAAGTGTGTGCTTCCCTAAGCATTTCCATCAGCTTATTCACTGATTCAATTCAACATTAACAAATTTCCTTCAGGTTTCACCAAAAGCTGGAGGAATCCTTCCTGGTATGTCACCAGAGAGGGCACCGAGGAATGGGATTTCAGCAAAAAATGGATGATATTAGTAGTGGGTGAAGGGGATGCTGCCAAAGTACACACACGTTACCACCAGGCTGGCTTCATAGAGGTTCAGAGACATTTGAGCATTTTAATGTGCTATTGGCTTAGCAAATAAATAAATTACAAAGTGCAAAAACAGCTTCTGGAAAATACATTAAGGCAATTTGCAAATAATTGCAGTGAGCTGGGCTATTCTGACTTTGACTTCTGAAGTATAAAATCTCCCCAAGATAATGATGATAATCATATTGAAAATAGTTGCCACCCTTTAATCTTCTAAGACAAAACAGAGATCTTTGGGAATTTGGGAGCCTGTCACTCTAATTGAACATCTGACAGGAAAGTAATTGGAGTGGAAAGCAAAGGGGTCGCCTGCTGGCCCATGCAGAATGCATCAGCCTCTGCTTGCCACCGCACGGGGCACCCAGCGCGTCTCCTGCACAGGCTGCTCATTTAAATAGTTTCGTTGACAATAAAAAGGCTGTCAGACAGACTATTTCCAGAACAGATTTGGATCTCAGGAACTCGCACTGGGCATGTAAAAATTCATCATTCGTTGTAAAGGCAGCTCAGGAAAAATGGCACCAAAAACATGGGAACGAGTCATCTGCTGACAACCCTGCCAGTGCGCAGGGTCGCTGCCTGGAGTTCCATTTTCCTAAAGACAACAGAAATACATCAAAAATCGGCTGTGCAGAGGAAGCATCACTATTTCCAGCAGAAATATCTTTCTGTCAAAGTGCACCTGCTTGTAGTGCCCACTTATCTCAGGGGTGCGGACAGGTGCCAGGACACTGCTGGTGCAAGGACGATGCTCAGGTGCCCACACCGTGTCCTCCTGGCCCCTTCTGCAGGGACAGCATCACACCGAGCACCATCTCTGCACCAGTGATGGCTGGGAGAGATGAGAAGGGGCCCTGGGAAAAGTACAACAAAGCTCCTGCATGGACTGAAAAGAGGCTTAAGAAAAGAGAGAAGGAAGAATTGCAAACTGCTGCTTTTCTGCTAAGGGAGGCTCCCAGGGCAGGTTTAATTCAAAAGCAGTGGAATTCAGTGGCTTCAGAAAAAACAAATAAAAAATCAGCCTAAATGCACGACCACTTTTCAGAGGTCAGTGGTTATCTGCCAGCACAACGGACATGCAAAGACATCAAAAGATCATCCACTCAGTTAATTCATCATCTGCTATCAGATGGTTGAAGAGGAAAGTAAATACCAAGTGACAGACACAACATATTTCATAGACTTCAATTAGCATGAAGTATGAGGGCAATTCCATCCATGATGTCTATCTTTGGGAAATAATTTGGGATTTTTTAGTTGAAATGCCTGTATCCCATTACATGTTCTCAACACACAACCACATTTCAACCTGGCTATTTAATAAGGACAATTCCTCTGATTTCCATATACTTCAGGATGTATTAGAGAAGTTCCTAGGGGCTACTACCAATCTGTCCTGTTTAATGCATGAACCTAATTCCCATAGAGAGCAACAGAATATTCTGTCTCAGGATACAGCAACCTGACCTAGTGGAGGATGTGTCTGCCCACGGCCAGGGGTTGGACTGCATGGTCTTTGAAGGTGCCTTCCAACTCAAAGAGCCCTGGGGTTTGAGGTGATTTGGCAAAGCTGGCTCTCATTTCAGCTTAAACCTTTAGGGAAATAAAGGGCAGACCCCAGATCCCACCTCGTGCTTCGTGCTGGAGATCAGGATAGGAACACATTTGCACTCTGTGCCGGCATGAGGGGTCCCACCAGGGACATGGTGGGAGAGGGCCAGTTCAAAGAGAACAAACTGCTGTGCTCAGGGTGAGGAAGGGCTGGAGCAGCGTGTCGGGACACCCCTCCCAGCCACACTCCATCCTGCTGGAGCTCACCCAGACAGGCCTCGGAAACCTTGCAGACATCGAGTCAATGCTGCTTAACGCAGGGTCATTGCTCGAGGCTAACAATAAAAAAGCCTCCGTGCATTTTCAGGCCTCTGGATGAGGTATAAAAACAAATTACCTAGAAAAATAAGCTCTCGGAGAAAGTGAACTAAGGTAATTGAAAAATAAGTCTGATGCTCAGCCAGTATAACGTCTGGATTCTGAAACACAAGTGATTCCTAATATGAGGGTTAAGCTTATATCAAAAACCTGTTTTTCTCCTTCATATCATCTGAGAAGAGTAAAAGAAAATGAAAGAAAACCCAAGCCACAGAGTGTGGAGGCAATGCAATGCAGTGCAGATCATCACTTCCCAAATCTATTTTCCGTAACTGATTTAATGGTACATTCAGACACTGATCTCAATTAGCAAAGCCATGAGATTTTCTGTCTTTATTCGTGACGAGATATTTTTCAGTCAAGTATTCTAGAAGTCTCTCCAACTTGCAAACACTGTGTAGGACTACAAATTCCTTAGTGCAGGCAATAAAACCTCTGGGATTATAATATGAAATAAATATGAGGCCAGTGATGACAATAAGCACTTCATCATGCAGGCAGTTCTCTGGGTGTTCCCTAGAGCTCTCCAGACTGTCCTGCTACAGCATGGCCTGTAGATAATTCCTAATTCCCTCAATTTCTAGCCTAGTTAATCTGGTAAATTGATTTAGCTCATCTAGTCCCCAACCTGGAAACCTCCCATGGTCTATTACTTGGATCCAAGGACAGACCAGTCCTTCCATCCTGTTAATCTCCCCTCCAGCATCTACTGCTTTCACATGCAGGGAAAACTGCCGCTCTCCACCCTAGAAATTGATTCTTAACCATGTGTGAAGACCAGTGTGGAGCACAGTGCCCCACAACCTGTTGTTCTCTTGATGAGACACCAGAACTATGAGGGGCAGAAAATGCAGCCCTGTCTCCATTTGCTAGAGATCCTGTGCAGGTGGATCTACCACCACCTTCCCTTGCGGGCAGGTGGGAAGTGTCTGCACAGGGAGCTGGCTGCCTTCCGAGAGCTGCAGGGACTCTGTGGAAAGTCTCTGGGAACCAAAAACCTGGAGAACTCTCCACAAACAGCAGCACAGTGTCATTGCTCAATATATATGTACCACCAGTAGCAGAGTCACTTCCGATTTCACAGCAGAAGCAGAAATGAACAGATTAATAATACTGTGACCTTTTGAACCCAAGTGGTCCAGGATTGAGTCATCTACCAGTCACACGAGGGGTTAACAGAAGAAATTAAGAGAAGAATCTGTACCTTCACCTCTTACTACGATTTAATTTTCCTTTTTACCTCATATTTTAAAAAATAATTGATTTTATTAAGCAGAAATAAAGAAGACTCACCTTATGTATCTTCATGTATCTCATTAATCTTTTATACCAAGTCTACTGGAAAATTATTGTGGGTTTTTAATAAGGTGGTAAGATCTTGTAGAGTTGTAGCTCTTACGAATTGCTGCTGTTGTCTCTAGCACAGAACTCCAACACTGGCAAAGCAGAAGAATACACGTGGTGAAGAACATTGATTTTACAAACATGCAATTTATCAAATGACACAAATCAGCTAAACGACATTAAAATATATCTGGAGACTTCATAATGTCACCTTACATTCCTGATAGGATTTGACAGGTAGCAGCTGAAGAGAGCTGCTTTAAGCTGCATGGAATACTATTACCAGGTAAGATTATTCTATCACTTTAATACCAGCTATTTTCTCATCTCTTAAGGGTTTTCTTTCCTTCTAATTTTACAGCTGCTAAACTATTGGCACACTTCCTACTATCTAGTTAAAATTGCATCCCATTCTCAAATCAAAGTGATTCTCTGTCACACACTGAGGTAGGAGATGGGAGAATCCCTGTTCAATCACATACGACGAAAGGATGGGAAGGAAAATAAGGTGAAGGAACCTTCCAGTAATTGGCTGTCTTCAATTAGGAAATACTGAGCATGAAACTTGTCTTCTGCTGCACTTCAAGCCCTTTCTGAATCTTGCTCTCTACCTCACCTCCTGCATGGGACTCCCCTCTCCCAGGCCACACTCCCAGATGTGAGCTGGGGGTTTAGCACCATCACCCCACAGATCTGAGTTCCCACACTCCTGCTGAACCCATGAGGCTTTTCAGCAGCCCTTCAGAGCCTTCCAGTACTTGCCCGTAGTATGTGAGACATTTAGGACCTCACTGGATAGGCACAGACAAGAGCCCAGTCCTGCTCCCAGGTGCCCTCCCAGAACCTGCTGTCACTTGGTGACTCCAGCTGTCGAGAGCAGAGCTGGGGCAATAAGCACCACCGACCGCCCAGCACAGGCTTTGCTCATGGCTTAACACAGCAGGACTGAGAAGGCTGTTGAAAATACCCAAAACGACCATTTATCTTGTAAATACTGCACTGGTTTCTGATGCAAAGATGTCCTGATGGAGGATGTTGCTGCAGATAAAAGGGGAACTTCCAAACAGCAACATTTCAGGAATGTTCTGGGGGGGGCCACATTTTTCTGATTTTTTTTTTCCTCCTCTCCTTCTGCAATATCTATTGATCTCCTTATTTCCTGGTGCTGCAACATCCACAGCTACATTTCAATACTTCAGCCAAATGTACTAATCACATCTAATTTACTAATTTGGATAATCCAACTGCCACTAGGCAGGTATATAAGTAACTGTGCAATCAGTGCATTTAATTGCATCTCCACTGGTTGTTCCACCTTTTTGAAGCAGCACAGTAGGCAGTTCTGCGGGTTGTGGTCAAAAAGCTGATCTTGACAGAGGGGGATATGGGCACCAAGGGGCCTCCTGCTGCCAACCACAGAGACCCCCTCGACCCGTCTCCAAAACACAGACACTCTTCATGTCCATGCGGTGTGCTCTGAGACAAGGCTGCACCTTGGTTTGGACAGAGAATAGAATTATTAATATTATTTCAAATTAAATGAGGAAAAAAAAAATCCAATTTTTTCTCTTGCCACTTTTATTCAGTTTCACCGCACAGAAAGACTTCAGTGTTTTTAAAAGCTTGACCTATTTTTTATCATTAGTATCAGACTTGATCCGCAGCAAATGGAGTCAAATGAAAGAAATTTACACTAATTTCTGATTTGCTTAACAGCACATTCAGCTCACCCCAATGGCATCAGCCTAATTTTCCTAACAGTACTTTTTTCTGCAAATTGCTTTAAAATAATGATGAGCTGAAATAAAACTTTTCCCACAAAGAGAAAAATCAGTATAGAGATTTAATTGTGCATGTTAATTGTTTGTAGCAGTGCACTTGATGTCAAAGCAACTATTAGTAGATAAAATCAAAAATTTGGAAAAGGGAGTCAGCTAAAAAAAACCTTGCAAAACCCAAGGATCAGTACAAAGTTTATTCTCTGCACTCTAAGCTAAGCTAAACTAAACCAAGAGGAAACAGGCAGGGCTGGATTATTCTGTGTTTACACTGCATTTCTCCTTACTTAGGTTGCTTTGGGAGAAAATTAAACTTCACATAATATAATTCTAAATGCCAACCGTTGAGATGATGAAATGAAGTTCCCAAGAAGCTGCTGCAGTCTGGCACAGCTCAAGACTTCATCAGCTCAGCTGTGCCTCCCGCACACACCAATGCCCACCCCAAGGGAAGATCCCTACGCCAGGCCAGCCAGGCACCTCAGGGCTTCACAGCACATGGGAATCAATTCCAGTCTGTGTTGGATATACAGGCAGGACAAAGACAGAAGGGAAAGACAAGGGGTGGATGCTGCTGTGCTTCTGGCCATCTGTCCCTCCAGACACAGGACCGGTCACTTAACCTCTCAGGTGGGTTTCTCTCCTCTGGCTTCATCCCACAATGGTCACAGGGAGATGCTGGCAACCAGCAGGTAACACATCTGCATCTGTAGAGTCAGCGGCTGCTGTGCTGAGCACCCCCGGGCTGCCCATCCCCTGCAGCACCTCAAGCTGCCCACCCCCCCACAGCACCCCTGCC